>CM077811.1:38877500-39207500 GCA_039764185.1 Tamarix austromongolica
GCTGGCAGGAAGATTCAGATTTCACGAGTGATGAGGCGGTTCACTAATTTCATTTCGTAAATGTAAACTTTATATATATATATTTTTTTCATATAAATATTTATGGGACATATCTAATTAGATGTATCTATTTTAGGTTCCGTCTTCTTTTTCGACACTTAAATACTATAATTTTTAAAATTATTTATAGTAATTTCCTCTACTCATAACCTATTTTAGATAATTTTTTAATCTAAAATATAAATAAATAATATTTATAAAAATAATAAATTTTTTGTTTTTAATACTTAAATACTATAATAATTTTTGAAGATGTTATTAATTATATAGGCACGCACACACGCACACATACCGAAAAGGCTCATAGATCACCTTTTTAGATGTGTGTCCTGCCTCCTGTTCCTGTAGTAGTTTTTCACAAGATATATATGCTCTTCGTTCTATCCGTCCCGTCCCTAAAAGGGTCATAGATCACCTTTGCATTGAAACAAAAACGAAACATTATTGCATGGCAATTTCGAATGCGTCTTAATTTTTAACACCTTTGTTTGAAAACGCTCGACTGTAGTATTTGTAAAAGATAAACATAACTTTAAACGTTTCCCAAAAATATTGTAATAATCGCAATGTATACTTTAATTTTGCAAACAAACTAGCCCTTCATCATTAGTTATATATATATATATATATTTAATGTAATTTAAAAGAAGAAGAAGGAGAAATATAATAGTCACGCCACAGAAAAAATTGCAAATTGGATTAAATTATTTATTTATTGAGCCCATATACCAACTTGCTCAACCTTATAATCTCTCCGTGACTTATCTCAGATTTTTCGTGCATATGGTTAATTTATTAAAGGGCTCGTTTGTTTGCAGCGCAGCAATTTTTGCGGCCGCACGTGAGCGGCTCAAGCTCCAGCCTAAGGAAGTAAAATAATGTAGGAAAGGGATACATGCCTAACAAAAGCAGGAAACGGGATGCGCATGGTTATGGATCAATTTCTTCACCTACAGGCAACAACTAACGAGATACTGTTGTGTCGCTGCCCCTGCCTGCGGCTGAAATGAAACAACTTTCTGGGACAAAAACACATAAAGTTCTTTTTGAGTTCAATGCCAGCAATATTATGGACCAACAAGCCTTCACGCTTTGATATAGACCTCTCAACTAAGTGTAGTGGCCGTATTTCTCGCTAGCTTCGAATTAAGGTTCGGTTTAGTCATCTTAATTACTACCACAATATAACAAAAAATTTGACCATTAATTTCTCTCAAAACATAATATGACATATTATAAAAATATAATTATTATATTCGTATTTAAAAATAATTTTATAATATTATCTTTTATTGTGTTTTTTTATTGATATATATTAAAAGATATTAATGATATAAGTTTATCATCCAAATAGGTCACGACATTCATTTTTATTCAAAGAGAGTAAAAGTTTAGATTAAGACATCATGCATTGATCGGCTTAGGCACACCTAATATTATGTTGAGCCAAAAATTAATTCATTAATTAAGAATGAATAGAGCTTAGATCAAGTATCAAAAACAGCATGATTTGATATGTACTCTGATATTTATTTATTTGAATCTAACGATAATGAAATCTGCAATTGATTCACGTATATTATTTTATCTGAATTAGGTGCGTGTATATTATTTGAAATACGTACAACTCCATGTTGTAAATTAAAACGAAACAAAATGTTACCTAACACTTCACGAGTGTATATGTTTTTGTACATTGTAGGATGTTGCGAAATGTCATTGGATCATTTATCCTTCCCCTGATTGATATGCACGGCCTAATTAAATACCGGAGAAAACTAGGTGTAAGCCTATGACGGATGAGTTTGGAGTGATCGACGGTCAAATGCCAATTACTTTTTTCTTTTAATTAATGAAGGAGAGTAAAAGGAAAACTAATGAAGTTCAAGTTGACGGAACCTAATCTTATTGGGAAATTAGGCTCTGAAAGATGGTATAACACACCATATCATCGTACTCCAAATATTTATTACTCCAACTCATTTAGTAGAATATCGATAAAAAGAAAAATTACAGGTACTTGGAATTTTTGAGATTTATTTCCCATATTTTTTGACATAGTGTTAGTTCTCAAAAAGAAAATGATTATCATAAAGAATATCATTAAACAAAACCATGTTATTTAATAATGTTTATCTCTACACATATTTTTCTTAAGGACCTTTCTTTCGTATACTGAATGTAGGTTTGGACTTTGGCCAACTATCCAAATTCTTATATCTCATATATATATATAAAGAAGGAGCTATTTGGAAAACAATCTAATTACTATTTGAAAATTTACAAAGCAAAACACCACTTATGCCCTTCATTTAGTTTGGAAGGGACGAGAATTTTTTCTAAGTTGCGTTAAAATTTGACATAATATATTGGTTGGCAGCGTGAAATTATATTGTAGTATAAGGTGTACTAGCATCAAAATTTGACGGTATATACAATGGTGCGTCAAATTTAAACATTGCATTATATATTACAGTATCAAAATTCGACTTTACCAATCAAACTAATTAGGAATGACTAAGTCACCAAGAAAAAAGGCTAAGGAACCCTAATATAAGGCAAACAAACCCATTATATATTGTTTTCATACCCACACAACCCTCATCTCCATCTACACTTTACTCCCTCACTCACAATGCTCTCTCTTTCTCCCATGGCTCTCAGTCATATCAATGCTCTCCCACAAATCTCTCTCGTAGTCAACACAGATCTCAGATCTACATCAAGGTATGCATGTTTGTTAAAATTTGTTTCATATCTAGAATTACAGCCAGAATTTTTAGGCAAAATCTATTGATGTTACATGGAAAAATGACTATAAAATGTGTGATGTGTCGATGGATGACACTTGGCTTGGTGCACCCATGGGATTATCTTTGGTTATGTTGTGTCGAAAACTAATTCTAGTTTTGGGTGTTCTATGTCGATGGCCGACGCTAGGGGATAGGTATCTACATCAAGTTCTGACACTAAGAATGGATATATGTGTCGAAGGCTAACACTAGGGGATGGGTATCTGCGTTGAGATATGATGCTGGAGTTGGGGAGCTAGTTGGGGTTGGGATGTACGTCAAGTTTTGACAATGGATTGCGTGTGTTGCGTCAAGTTATAATGCTGCAGTTGGGGTGTTGTGTCAGGATCTAACACTAGTGCTGGGGCCTTATGTCAAGATTTGACACTAGGTTGGGAAGTTGGGAGCTAAAAAATTGTGTAGGCATATTTGGAAATTTACGTTTAGATCAGTTATGGGTGTCAAAGGTCATGGGTAGCAACCTCAATATTCAACACAAAAACCATGAAACCTAATCAACAACCCATCATACATGTGTCAAATATTCAAAACTTATAAAATTCTTCTATGAAACCCACATTAATAAATCAACAAAATTGTTTAAATTGTTAAATCCAATCTTAGAGTCTTTTGATACAATCTTATATTTTAAATTATGAAATTTTATCTTTATATCTTTGTGTGTTAAGATATTGTTAATGTAGGTACTAATATCACATATTCTAAGTACTAACATGATATATTCATTATATTGTAGATGAGTCGCATATTAGGAAAAATCCTAGATAAGACTAAGGGATGGGGAATAACTGCTTCTACGAGGTGTGGAACTGAAGAAGAACAAGCTCAAATGCATCATCTAACAAATTTTACCAAAACCTTAGCACATGGATATGAAATACCAAAAAATATACACGATAATCTTGAGAAAATGATGTACAATTTATATAAGAATTTTAATCAATAGATCCTACGATAGTTGAGGGTAGCTCTAGAACATGATAAGAAAAATTCATGTAGGAGGTCTCTCATCCTTTAATGTTCCCCCAACCTTAATTCACATGGATGAACCACCCTCTTTAACTCATGTACAAGGTGATGAAAACTTCAATGATGGTAGTAATGATGATGACTTTAGTGAAGAAGTGGGAGGCATACACATGAAGCATAAGTGGTGCTTGCTTAGTCCATGTCTTCGAGGTCCAAGCGACCCTACTTTGATCCCAATTTTTGGTGGTCATATTGCCTTGAAGATATGGTTCAAAAGGGTTAGTTTGGAAGTTTATCATGTTATCATTTCTTTTACTTTTTCCCTTTTTTAATGATCATATTTTTATTATTTGTGTATATTTTATTGTGTAGGATCATGCGGTGTTGAAATTTCACATTCAACAAGACAATATACATAATGAACAAGTACCATTGAAATATACTATTTCAGTCTCATTTGTGATACTAAACTATAACATATGTCTTTCAACTCATTCACAAATGTAGACTGGCAATTTATATTGTCCTTTGTTGAGAGATGGCAGTCAGACACAAATAGCTTTCATATGGTGTGGAGTGAGTTGACAATCACCATCTTAGATATCGAACATATATTATGGATGAATATTGAAGGTTATTCATTATATATGGAAACCACGGATGACCTACATTTTCAAGTGGTATATATGTTGTTCTATTTATTTAGTATGGATAAGGAGGATGCAATCAATGTACTTAGAGGCAGTGGATTGACATTGAAGTACCTTCAAGATTTGTGTATATTAGATGCAATACCTTACGAAATACAAGTTATTGGGTACTTGTTATGATCATTCAGACTGTCGTTATTTGTTAATAAATCATATTATCAAGTTAGCTCATATTATACTCTATTTACCCAATATCCCATGTCAATAAAAACTATGCATAGGGAGCGGGTGCACATGTTTATATACAACTCAGTATTGTATCGAGGGTTGGAATTCCTCAAATATCCGAATGTGCAATTCTACTTCAAGTAATTATCTAACTATCATCTATATAAAATGCTCTTTTTGGATAATGAAAATAATTCAATACCCATGTTTATTATAATAGATGCAGATATATAAATACTTTCTTGAGTTCTATCTTGTTCAGAGTGATTAGGATTCCAATACACCGCATTATCAAAGATGGTGATGTGAGAGACCTTTTGACAAAAGCATTTGTATGCTTAGATACTATAGAAGGTCGGTTGATTTTTTGAGTATGATAAAGGTATACTAAAATTGAATATAAAATGTGATTACTTATTTAACTATCACCCTTATTAGTATATGGTGTATTGATTTTATATTACATGTTATATTTGATCTGAACAGAGTTTGTAACTTGATGAGTACCTATCCTATGTCATAATTTCAGAGTTACTTACATTCAATGAATGTAGTAGAACCATATATGACACAACTATTAATACGATAGTTTGGGTATACATAAGAAATCCCCAATGAGCCTACCAGATCAACGGGTAAGAAGCATAGAGGATGGAACACAAGAAAATATAAAGTTCACTACTCACACATGGTTTCCCAGTGGAGTGTGAGGTATGAAAATATACTAAACCCATATATGTTGGGACAACTAGTAGTGGACCCATGGGATATAAATTCAGACTACATGGATTCGTAAGTTCAAATTCTTATAAGTATTTTTCGCAAACAACATATCAAATAATGGTTGCGTGACATAATGAAGAAGAAGAAATAACAACTGCAAGACTTCTTGATGATACATTAATAGCTATTTGTTATATGTATTTAAGGGGTGAACTAGCTCTGAACTATAGGGCAAAAACAGGTGGCCCTTGAGGTTGTTGCATGAAATTTAGATATTTCTATATATGAGTGTGGGCATCGTTGCCAAATTTTTATTTTTTATTTTTATAAACGTTCATGTAGTATAAATAAAATAATGTATGAAACTCATTATTTGTCATGTTTTCAGATGCATGAATACACTTACAATGTAGGAAGCTAATTTCATCACATCTAATAGTACTCAAACCACATAAAGGATCACGTTATAGAATATAAAAGAACATAATTCAAAGTTCAAATACAAATAATCTAAACAAAGGCTATAATAATTCAGCACCCTGAATGTGAACTATCTGAAGATATAGGGAGTGGTTTCGTTAGATGTGTTTCATCATTATTTAACCTTTTTCACAGTTGAAACCTTGGTTAATATGGTGTCATCCATGGTGAAATGCTACTATCATAGAACACACGCCAAACAACATACACCAGTGGTAGTAGAAAATTTTCTAGCATTTTTACTTATATAATAAATTAGTATATAAAAGTGTATATTCTGTGATAATATTATTAGAATAAGAAGTAGCAAAGTATATTCCAATATATACTGTGCATTAAATATTAAGAAACATATGCTCAATTCACCTTTAGGAGCCTATGAGTCACATTTTGCCACTAATGGAAGAAATGAAGCACTATCTTGAGGCAAACATATGAATAAGACATTGTATCGAATGGAAATTATACAACCAATATATGGCATTTCCATCCAGTGTATGCATGTGGAGCTTTCCCTTCCAAGTGAGCGATATTATGAAGGAGTTGATCAATTTTTAAATATTATATGATGCTCTCATATAGCTAACACCTTGCTTGAACCTTGTGGAACAACTCTTTATGGATTTGAACCCACTCATTCTTATCCCCAAGTATACAATAAGCTAATGATCTAAAACTACAATTTTCATCTCCGTTCACATTATGTCATCTATGAATATGTGGTATTACATGTCAATTTAATTAACAAATATATAGGAGATATATGTGGCTTGATGACATATTAGACATATAGGATAGTTGTTGTGCTCGATGCCAATTTTGCCTTCAACTTCGACCATAGATTTGACCCAACTGACCTTTAGTTGATCATGAATGACTTGAATACCTTTGATCTGTATACTCTCAACTCGAAGAATCCCTATCATTTCGTGAGGCTCTTACAGTGATGTTTTCTACGGAATGAATATTAAATATTTCTTAAGTCAATTGTTTTTATATTGATAAAGTGTTAAGAATTGTTTTTTCTGCTCTGGTTTATAAGAATTGGATCAATAGAAATGAAGTTATTTTCCAATAAAAACAATCTATCCTTGAGGGCATTAACAAGCATATTATTCATGAGACTTTCATCAAATATACATAGTATGGTCAAGAATGCAAAAGCATAGAGTATTTGAAGTTTATAGATAATTGGAAGTAATAGATCAATGTCTAGGAGTTTCAATGTCCTTTTGAGTTGGTATGGTGTCGGGTTTTATATGGCATCTTACATATAGATAAAATGATGCACATAATTCTCTTTTTTGGTAATAAACTTAATTATTTACCAAAAAATGTTAAAATAATGTTTAAACTATTCATAAATAATATTTTTTTTTATCAATTGTAGCTGATAATGCTAATAGCCATGAAAGTGATGATAACATTTATTATTTATGGCCAGTAATAAGAAACAGGAGGAATATAATGTTGATAGAAATAATACAAATAAATGATGACGACGACGATGATATTACTTTTGAATTATTATCATTATACCTATTACTAGTATTATTTTTTTAATGATTATTGTTATTAATATCAATTATTTTTATCAGTGATGGTAGTGGTAGTTATTATATTATTATGATTATGATTGTCGAACTTGTTTGTCACAATGGAATATTTTTGCATAAAATTTAATAGCATATTTTTATAAAGATACCGAGAAAACTATTTTTCTATCTTTTGTGAAAATTACTTTTATATCTTATAAAAATATTAGTATTTTTAAATAAAGAATTTTGAGAAGTTGGCATTCAGGAGAAGTTCTCATTTTACACACAAAAACCATTGGAAAAGTTCCACCACCAAATGGGTCCTTAATATAACATCATCTATATCTATATCTATATAATATATAATAACGCAGTCATAACATCAAATATATTTCCTGCCTAAACTAACACTTGTCATTGTATGAGTCTACATTTATTTTTTCACCAAATTATATGTACCCCATAAACTATATTCTTTGCGTACCAATTATAGGTAATAATTACAATTCAATTCCCAAAGAAACTATTTGAATGACAATATTATTGCTCATTAAACAACCGAATAATGAGATAGTTTGGCAGATACATTGCTATAGTGTACATTTATTTTTTAATTCAATAATAAAAGAAAATCTATAGATACATTGTTATAGATTTTTTTATATAAGTGAATTAAAAAATCTATAACTATGCACTCCATTCTCTTTGACGATAACAAAACAAATTATTTTCCCTACGCGTAAAATAGATTAAATGTTAAACTCTTTATCTTTGCAACTTATTCCTTTTAACCCAAATTAGGTGGCAATCAAAGTCCAAACCTAAATTCAATGTGTATATTTCTATTCTTTCTATGTACACCTTATTATCATAAATATTAACAGACCTTTTAAATTCTTTGACAAGTATTATGAATAATTAGATACGAGCATAGTTATTAATTAATCGTCTTTAATTTATTTACAGTTATTATTTAAATATAATTTATTTTTTGTGATGTTACTCTGTTTAATAAATATTTGTCATCAACCAAATAATAATGACCAATTAAATATTACTCTGTCCGTATAAATAAATAAAAAAAAAAGAAATTCATTATATCATTGAATTTTTCTTTAAAAAAGAAATTCATTTTACAAAAAGGTAAAACCAAATTATTATTTTTATCCTCATTTTTTCTCTATTATCTATACATTAAATATTTTGTTATTTTTCAATGAAGGGTATAAGTGTAATTATAAAACTACTTTTATTAATTATTTTTAGATTGATAGAATAAATTTATTTTTTATATGGGGGTACATATTTTTATGGAATAATAACATAGAATTTAACATCTTGATTTAAATCTTGATTTAGTATTATACATTCAATAATAATACTTAAATTATCATTAACATTATGTTTATCATTATAACTATCTTTTATATGTAAGTTTGTATTTAATTTAATTAATAAAATTTAGAAAAATAAAATTAAAATTGGTACATGAAACGCCAGTACCTAATTCTAACACAAAATAGTGGTTCTATATGGATAGTCGGATAGACAGTCTCAGCAGAGCTCCCCCCCCCCCTTCCCACCCAATTGCAAAATAAATATACGTTGAATGTAATCACAAGACCCGTGGGGTGCAGCTGTTGATATAAATGCCCTGCTATCTTTTTTCTACCCTAACAATAAATGAATGTCGATTTGATTCCTCACGGTACCAACATTTTATTTCCCACTTGACGGAGTCCAGCTGCTCGTGGCTACGTTCGTACGCCTATTATTATATGGCATACAACTTAAACAGTATTATTAGGACTAGCGATCCGTTGTTTGTGTTAACTTATATGTGTAGTCTTATTTACCTAATTAGTTCTCTCACGAGTTTTCTTGGAATCCATAGTGAGAGCGTTTGGAAGTGCAGTGAGATTTAATTATGAGGATTCATTCATTCTTCTTATATCAATCTTGATTCCATCATTAGTGAATTTGTATTTCTCGAAACACTAGGTAAGAAAATATATATGTGATTTTTTTTTTTATAAAAAAAATTGAAGATTATTTTCATCTTTTCGGCATCCTTTTTAATTCTATCGATAGTGAATTTATTGTCTTTTTTTCTTTAATTTAATTGTCCTACGTTACACTATCGGTACGAGACAATGTTGATTTCCTTTTTTAGCTTATAAATTACCTAAAACGGACAAACCAGATTTAAAACAAGGGGTGCTAACTATCAAGTGTAAATAAAATTTTAGAAAAATTTATTGTATATCTATTAATTTATAATAAAAAAAAAAAACTGCACCATATAATCTTACCGCTATTTCAAAGGAGGGGGGGGGGCATTTATAGTAGCAAGAGTCGAAGGTTAATTTATATGTGTATTTATGGTTATTGATAACTTATTACATGGATCAAGTTACAGACAGAAAAAAAAAATATATATCCAAAGAAAAATATATAAAATAATTTATTAGATTCCGTAGGTATGATAAATCTTTTGGTTTTTTTCTCCGTGAAGTACCGCGGCTTAGTTTTTAGGGGATTAATTCTTTAGTAGTAGTTAACTTGGTAATATCTCTATAAATCTGTTGTTGAATTAAGGAAAATATATATTAAACTAATTTAGAATAAATTAAAACACCTTGAATTTATAATTTGAATTTACACTGATGATCATATTTATATCACACCCACCCTTAACAAAAAACAAAATAGTAGGACGACGAGGATGCAATAATATATATCGTCCTCCGAAATACGTGGGGAAACCACGGACAGGACAGTGACCCTATATATTCACAGAGCCTGGACCAGATTCATGATGAAGTTAAGGTAAAATTTACCGCCACGCCACCGTCTCGGAAACGGCTCGTGCGCGGAGGACTAAGTTTTATTTATAACGGCGGTTTTCAATTTTTCAAATTCGCCGCATAATTAATAAACAGAGAGGGAAGGAAGTAGACGCGGCAGTGCCTGCCTGCCTGCTTGAAACGGGGAAGAATTTATGGCGTGTTTTTTTTTTCTTGAATCAAATTCCGACCAGGAAAACTCTTAAAACGTATTCAATGGATATGCTGCGGTTATGGACGAGGGTTTCTGAGGTGTAAATAGGTATGGAATGGACCAACAGCGAAGGATGTATTAGTATATGGCATTTATTTTATTTATTTTTCGTATTTGAGGTTATTTTAGAAGAGGGACTTGTTATGGACATACAATATATATATACATATATATAACACTAGACCCTCGGAAATAATCCCCTGAGATTTAGTAAAAGAATGATACTGATGCCTAACCGTTCGTTGGGAACTTGCATGGGAATTCCAGTCATGGTAAAAGCAACGCAAGGCAGGCGTAAGTAATAACAAGTACATACTCCGATACCAGTGCATGCCTACGTTCATAGAATAGAAGCGAGCGTCGGAATACAAAAATGAAGGTCATCTATTAATTAGCCATAAACAAACGAACGATTTACACACACATACACATGGAGGGAGCGAATATAGCGCGCATGGAGTCGCCTGACTCCATATAATTTTATGTTATATATTATATATATACAATTACTAATAAAAAACTTATCGGTTGTGTTGGTTAAATCCCTCCTTTTTATTTTCAGCTACTCCCATCCTTTCTCTCTTGACACCACACGGAAGTATAATTTTTTTTATAACTTTTGTTTCAGCTACTTCAATCCTTTTTATCCATTCAATTTATGAGTTTTGTTTTTTTTAAATAACTTATGTATGTATTTTTAATTATTGTGTTTGAATTTTAAATTGGAATTTGTCTATTCTATTATTTATAATTTGATTGTAGATTTATTCTTTTGTTTATCTAATTAGTTAATTCTTATGAAATAATTTTAATTTAGTATTTAATATTTAATTTATTATGAGATCTATAATTTTTTTTATTAGAATTCCATAGATTTTATATTCTGGCTTGTTCGCTGCACATACATACTTACATATACATATATCCCATGGGTTGGGTAAATACTAACCACTCAAATCTGGGGATACACATAGATCAGCTAGTCTATATCCAATACAGGGAGTACAACAGGCAACACTATTGATTAGTTCTGAGACTTGGCAGATATATTATACACTCGATCAGCGAAACTTTCCTTTCTCACCTTCATCCAACCTCACTGGGTAGGTATCTAGGTAGGTATGAAGACGCACCTAGATCTTCCCACGCCTGGGCTATACTCTGCGTTGACTCGACCGACGTATAGCTGGGATTTCCCTCTATCGACTCTTCCAAACCACCACTTAGCCTTCTGCGCCCGCCCGCCCGCGACTAGCTCCCTCATCTGCTGACGTCCGTCGAAGTTGCCTTTCCTTTTACTGACTCGAGCAAACTTTTAAGTTGTCGATGCTGGTTCGTCCGAAATCGTTCGTCTTCACATATATATATATATATATATATATACTTCACCATTCGCGGTCCGATATCCCTTTCATCTCTGCTCCCATGCCCTGGACGTCTTGCCTCAATTTCTCCCTACACCCTAGCTCTACACGTGCACCGCTTATAGATATAGGATGTAATCGGGGCTAATTTTATTCAAAATCTGATAGATATTTAAATGGATATGAATACGAATATGGAGGATGAAAAAAATTATCCGTCAAGTTCGGGTATGAATACGTAACCATACTCGTATCTATATCTATACCCGTTTATTTGATATATAATTTTCCTTTTACCCTTAATTTTAAAATAAATATAGTATAAATTAAGATTAAAATTATCATTTGGTTTAACTTTAAATGGATTTATTCGTCGGGTAATAGATTTATCCACTAGATAATATCCATTAATGAGTAAACAGATAATCTGCCGGGTAAAAGATATCTAACGGATACGGATATGTTAGCGGATACCCGTACGGATATGGATTTGGATTTAGATCTTCTTATCGGGTACTGACACAGATACGGATATATCCGTCCCGAACCCGACCTGTTTACATCCCTAATGGCATATATGCCGAAGGAAATAAGTCTTATATTGGGTTGTTAGGTTACATATATGTATATTTACATTCTCATACACAAGACAAGAGCACTCTTAAGCCTATTTAGGCAAAACGTCACCTATTGTATCCTCCTCTTTGATTTACTGAACAATAAAAAAAAAGATCACTAATAACATACCCTAGCTCGGTACTAATTAATTAAAGTCTCTACAAGCCAAAAATATACTATATCTATATTATCAAAACCTCGCACGCTTCCCATGGCCATAATTCCTAAAGACAACTAACCGAGGCCGTGCTTGAGAAAATATTCACTTACTCGATTCATCTTTGAGGCTGCCTCATGTATCGGTCAAACATTAAAAAAAAATGACGAGATCAGGAGAGCCATAGATTTCATGGGCTTCAAACCTTGGCCCTGAATCCGGAGGTCCAAATGATTTTGGGTCGGATTCAGTAGTGGCCCGGGGGGGTGAAGACTGAAGACAATGTCAATAACATACAAAACCGAGCCAGGATTTAGAAAATTTTGAAGGATAACTTTGCGAGGGGCCGTACCCGTTACTTAAATTTTGATATGAGCCGTCCCGCCCAGACTCCTCTAGGCAAATACCTACGACTAGCCATTTATTGTCCAAAAGTTTGGGCCACTAAGCTCCGGCCTCAACCAACAACGCCCAGCAGCACGCGCTCACTGCTAAATGCTAATACATCGACAGCACGCTCACTGTTTGCCCGTGCGTCATGGTTCTTGACATCCGTGCGATTCCGGTTCAAGTTGAATCAATCAAAAAACATACCAAGCTATAATGAAAGCACGGACTATCAAACTTGCTGAATGGAAAAAAGATGATCTGGGGCAAGTTTGATATTAAACCAGGTATAGGTGCGAGAATTGATTACGCTTACGATCCCCTATTCTTCTATAATATATACTTTTTCCGTTTTTAAAGTAAATCACCTATAATGTTTTAACACACATATTAAATAATATTAAAATTTAAAATAAATAATAGATAAATTAACTAAAATATCCACATTTAAATTCAAACAATGTAATTGCTAAGAGGATAAATTAGAAATCATAACAATAGATATTTATTGAAACCTAAAAAATATCATCTATTATGAAACAAAAGTAAAAAAATTATAGGCTACCTGTTGTGAATTTTTATGGAATATGTTGGATGTATTAATCCATGTTAATTTCAAGATACAGTTACGAAAAATCATTGCTATAGAATCTTAACCGTTACGATTAACTATTATATTTTCTATAGAAAATCATATATATATATATATATATATATATATATATATATATAGAGAGAGAGAGAGAGAGAGAGAGAGAGAGAGAGTGTGTGTGGAAATATCCGATGAAAATCATATTTTTTGTAAGAATTTCATAACATCTAATTTGAATGGTCAGACAAAAAATAAAGGGTTGACAACAAAATCCATCTATAATTGAGAAAACTACCTCAATGGGTAGAGCAAGCCATTGTAAAAATGTAAATAAAGTATAGTATTTGAGGATTAAAAAAAATGGTGTTATTTTTATAAATATTGTATATTTATATTTTAGTTTAGAAAACTACCATCGGTGTATGGAAAAAACTACCATCAGTAGTTATAAGAAACTACTGTAAGTAACTTAAGATATTATAGTATTCAAGTATTAGAAATAAAATGTGGTAACATTTTAATAAATATTGCATATTCCTATTTAAGGCAAAGCAACTACGTTCAATGGGTGGTGATATGATCCCTAATTTCATTAACCCTAAATAACTTATGTAATTAAACTTGTAATTGACTTCTAAAAATTCTATAATTGAATTCATTTTCATTCATATTAAATTCAAAAAAATTTATCATTCATTTTAGGATAATCATATTTTATGTGATTCTTTTGATTCTGTCATTTTCACTTATTTTGGCTCGTTCAAAATTTGTAAGACATTCCTATAATATTTTTAACCTTATTCATTTCATTCGTCCACCTAAAATTTATTTGTTTCATCCAAATCTAAAAATCATGTAAAAATCAGTTTATGTGATTAACTAATTTTAGACCCTTCTTTTTGGTATGTCAGATGTCAAACCAGCTTCAAGGATAAATATTTTTATATATTTATTTTTCTAAAATTATTCCACATGCATATATTTCAATTTAAACTCTTGATTATTCATTTAATACATTTTTGAAATAAAATAAAATAAAATGTGTTTCTGCGGCCTACTTGATTTTTGCTAGGTTTTATTGTTTTCCATTTATTGAGTATCAAGTCAAATCAAATACTATTAATTTTTATATATTTGGGTTTATAAAATTATTTCACATGTTCCCATAAATTTGTGTGATTTTTAGGATCCATTTACTAGTTTTTCTAATAAATTCTCATTATTAAACTTTCTTATAACTTAATTACCTAAAATTAAATGTAAATAATCTTTTAACTAGACATTGAATCTCAAGTATCATTATAACTAAACCAAATATGATTTTTAGTCTAAGTTGCTTTCTTTCAACCAAAAGCTTGGTTCAAAGTATAAAACTCAAGAGTTTATGACATCAAAACTTATACACTTAATCTTAATCATTCTCGCTCTTATATGCCTATTATCCTAGCTTTCAATCTGTTGTTAAGATGGTTAAACCACTCTTTACACTCCTCTCCATCTAATTCAAGACACTCAACTCCCTATTTTTGCCTAAATCATGCGTTGGAATAAAAAATCATATAAAATCACGATTTCCTACCTAACTGCACATATGATTTTTTTACAAATATCAAGCCTTCATTCTCACTCATCCATTAACCTCTTGCTATAATTTTCATTTTTCTTTAACACATTCATTTTATTCCTTAACTTACAACCACTTTCTCCTTGAAATCACACATGATAGTGCTTCTTTACCCCTTATGTAATTCCCCGAAATTTTAGAAAACCTATAATTTAATAAATAGCTTTTATTTGAAATAAATTAGCTTTTAAGATTATTTAATTTAATTATTTTATGTATTTTTGAGTATATAAATTTGGATAGAGATATTTAATATATTAAAATAAATATTTTATTATTTTATCATACTCATTTTATTTAAATAAATTTTCAAACTAATATTTTTCCAAAACTAACCTTTTTAAATCCATATATTTAATTATATTAAATTAAATTATTAAATAAATTTATTACCCAAAAATATTATATTTTATTATTTTATAAATTATTTTATTTTATTTTTCCCCAATTTTCCTTTCCATTTTCCTTTTCTTTCTTTCTTTTTCTCCTTTCTTTCTTTTTCCTTTTTCTTCCTTCGGGCTGCCAACACCCCAGCCTGCCTCCCCCCCTTGCGCCTGGGCCGCAAGCTTGCTTCTCCTCCTCCCTCTCATTCTCCTGCGTGTGTCGTCTAGCCCATACCCCCTCCTTTTCTTTTCTTCCTTCCTCCCCCACGCGAGCCCGGCCTGTCCTCCTTTCTTTTCTTTTATTTTCTTTTCTTTCTCCCCCGACCGGGCTAGCCCACTCCTCTCTTCCCTTCACCCGGCCTACACACAACATCCCCTTCTTTTTTTTTCTTCTTCTTCCTTTTCCCCGGCGCCATACTCGACCACCTCCGCCATCTCTGACCTCCCTACCTGCAACCCTCCTCCTCCCTACTACTCCCCTCTCGCCATTTTTCCTGCTCCATCTCAGCCCCACCACCTCTCTCTCTCCTCACCCATACCCTACCTCCCCCTTCCCTCTCCTTGCCATTCCCATACTCCTACCACCCTGCCGCCACCCTACCGAGCCCCCTATCCCCTCCTTTCTCTTCATCTTCTTTTTCTTCTTCCCTCCCTGCTTCGTCTTGCCATTTTTGAGCCTTCCATCCCCTTCCCCGACCTTCTTTCTCTTCTTCTCCTCCCATCTCCCTACCTGTTTTTGCTACGCTGCCCCGTTCGGCAGCTACCACCACCGCACTAGCCACCTGTCACCCTCTACCTCACCCCTACACCGCCACACCACCCCCTTGAGCCACCCTGTTTCCCCCTTCTTCCTCTCCTCTTCTTTTTCTCTTCTTTTTCTTTCTTCTCGGCAACCACCCTACACCTCCTCCTTTGGCAGCCGTCCCACCACCCCTGCCGCCACCTGAGCCACCAAACCCCTCCCTGCAACCTCCTCTACCACCCCCAAACCTCCTTTAGTCGAAACAACCACCTGCAAGCCTTCATTTTCTCCCTCCCTTTTCCTTCCTTTTCAGCCCCATCCACTTCGGCAGCCACCTTCGTAGCCTCGCTACCGCCGCCGCCCTTAGCTGCTGGAAACCTATCCTTGAGCACCACCTACACCCTCTCTTCACTTTTGCACCTTCCCTTGCCCTAAATCCTCCACAAGTGCCTTCTTTCCTAGCCCCAAAACCCTAACCCGAAAACACCACTCCCTCCTCCCTTTCTTGCCATTTCGAGCCCCACCCCTCTTGTTTTGCGTGCAGCTCATGCCGCATGAGTAGTATGAGCTGCTGCATGCCTTGGCATATTTTGTTTAATAAGTTTTAAGGTATAATAATATTTAAATTAAGTATTTCATTAATTAAGTTTTATAAAGTCTTATACTTTGGTTTTCTTATTTCTAATATAATAAACATTGATATTATTTTTAGGTATTGATTTTACTAATCAAAGCTGGAATCTTTAACCGAAATATCGATAAGGTTTAATTTTATGGAAATTAAGGTAATCGTTAAACCCCACTTAAATGTATGGATAAACATGTGTTAGCACGTTAGGCTTTTTAATATGTTATTCTGCATGATATATGTTGTTTAATATAATATATGTAGTTACTTACATTGATTGATAAAAAAGGAAAGCATGCTAGTTTATGTGCTATATGTGGAAATATTGCTTAAGGTAAGAGTTTGGTTATTAATGAAAATGTTAAGTATTTATCCATGTTATATTATACTATTGTGACCATTAATGCATGAATAATATTATTGTGAGCCCTAAGGGTATTTTAGTAATATGTCTTGTGCAAGAATGTGGCATAATATGTGTAGGTGCTAATGAGTATTATGTTGAAATATAATGGTTGGTGGAGTTGGATGATGAGAATGGGGTATTAATATTAATATTTCGTGTAGTGATAATAATTTAATATAAGTGGTGTAATAAGGGGTAAAATAGTAATTTTATAAGTAAAGGGATAAAATGGTAATTTTATAAGTAAAAGGGGTATTATGGTAAATTTGGAAGTTAAGGGTATTATGGTAATTTTGGGAGTAAAGGGTAAAATAGTAATTTTGCAAATAAAAGAGTAAAATGGTAATGATAGTAGTGGAAAAGTGTAAAATGTTAATTTAATAAAAGCGAAGGGTAAAATGGTAACTTTGTGAGTGAGAGGTAATATGGTAATTTTGTAATTAAAGGGCAAAATCGTAATTTTATAATTAAATAGCAAAATGGTAATTTTGGATGCAAAGGGCAAAATGATGATTTATAAGTGAAAATGGTAATTTTGTAAGTAAATGGTAAAATGATAATTTTGGAGGTAAGGGTAAAATGGTAATTTTGTATGTAAAGGGCAAAATGGTAATTTTGAAAGTAAAAGGTAAAGTAGTAATTTTGGAAGAGAAGGGAAAAATGATAATTTTGAAAGTACAGGATAAAACGGTAATTTTAAAAGTAAAGTGTAAAACAGTAAATTGTAAGTAAAAGGGTAATTTAGTAATTTTAATAATGGAGAAGGATAATTTGATAATTATGATAATAAAAAAGGATAATTTGGTAATTTAACCAACTAAATGATAATTATCAATTTTTACGCCAGTTCAATGTACGTAAATTGTGAGATATATTTTAAAATTTTGAGAAATATGTATTTAATTAAAATTGAAGAAGTTTTAGAAGTAGCCAATCTTCCGATCAATAACTGTACGGAAATTAAATATTTATTATATGATCGTTCAGTTTACTATAATTATTTTATTTTAAAGGATGCTTGTGCCTGATACATCATACATGAGATATGTTTCCAATCTGAATCTTTATAAAAATTAGGCGAAACACTTTCGAATTATATAAGAAAGGAATCCAAAAAAAAAAAAAAAAAAAATCTTACTTCCATCATGCTGTATGTTTCTTTCTCCACCCCCGATGTCTTGCGTTTTCGCTTTCCCTTTCTTCTTTTTCCACGGCGTTTGATGGTAAACTTTTTTTATGTACAGCAGAAGACTAGTAAATTTCACCCCTCTCCAAATTTTAATGTCTACCAACAATAAGCAAAATCATAATCATCGAAATCATGAGGGAGTATTCAATTCACCGCCACTGATCCTCAACTACGAACTAATTTGTTTAGGTTAAATACTAACACTTTACTAATTCGTCACCCCAGTCAGTGAGAGAAAATGATCAAAAGTTAAACTGAATGAACAAAATGACATATTTGATCAAATAAACAAATGAACTTTATGAGGATAAAAAAATGAAAATTTACCCCCAAGAATAGGGTCATCGGGAGCTTGAGCAACATTGGCGAATACATAACACTCCATGATCGACTCGATCGCTTGCTCCGTATTTCAGTAATCAGAGATCACTCTGTTGCGTTGGGGATCAAACTGTTCCAGCAGAGACAACGAGGAGTTGGTTTATAGGTACCTCATGTTTTCTGACTATGAGCTGGTGGTAGTGGTTTACAGTGGTTGATCAACAGATGCGATTCCAGCGTTGAATCGTGGGAACTTGATAAAAGAGTTCCAAAAAGCAACGATCGAACGAGCCCGAATTAAAAAAAGCACGCCACTGCCGACTTTAGTAGCAGTAACTTGTCGACATTCCCGCTCATTCTCTCACAGAAGAGTCATACCATTTAAGTCGTCCTTCCTTCTCCGGACCGCCTTCTACCGTTCTACGTCAACCATGTCGACAGTTTTATACCCTAACTCCTCTGCGTCTCCTCTATCCACTGTCCCCCCACCCCTTCTCTCTCATTCTCCACAACAATAGCATGGTTGCAAAAGACAACAAAACAAAACCAGTAGTGACAAGCCAACATTCGAAATCAAGTCTGCAAAGTTTTGTTTTCTTTAGCCAAAAATCAGGCACCGAAATTACTGGATATATGAACCAAGCTCATCGTCCCAGAAAAAAAAAGAACAAATAAAAATGGAAGACGACCGGGAGAATAACAAACCTGGAATTCGAAGATGAAGCACAATCGAAGCCCAACAATTATAGATCTATAGCCTACGTCAACGATCGAGCGAAAATTTGGAGATGCCGACCGGGAGCTACAACATGGAGAAACTGAGAGACAGAAATGGCGACAACCGAGCGAACAGTAGAAATGGGGACGGAGGAGCCGGAGAGGGTTAGAGAACAAACGTTCACCAGAGACTCGGGGCGGGGGAAATGAACGAATTTTTTTTTTAAATACCGTACAGTGGGGGTGGAGGAATTTGTAGAAGTAGTTTTAAAAGTAGGTATAAATTATTTATAGATAATTATTTTTAGAAATTAATTTTTATAAATTATATTTTTATAATTATTTATTAAAAATAAAATCAGATACTTATAAAATGTTTATAATTAATTATTTAAAAAACTTATTTTCTGAAGTAAAATCAAATAAGCTTATCATATCCGTAGATTAGTATTTACTTTAGTAATTACAAATCACTTTTTATAATTACTTTAGTAATTACAAATCACTTTTTATAATTACTTTAGTAATCGTATTACGATGGTCATAAGTCATGAGTCATAACTCCTAACTCCTCCCAACACTAATAATGTCCGTAGGTGTTTACCGATATCCTATGGGATATTCGGAACATCAGTTAAAGAAATTTTAGATATTTAGAAGATTAGATGATAGAAAAATATATGGATATTTGAAATTTGATATTAAATATTAAATATTAAATGATATACTAGATTTTCAAAATTTTTGAGCATGTTAAAAATTAAAAACTTAGAAAAAAAAATTTGATCGAAAAATAACAAACCGATATAATGTAAATAGATTAAATCTGATGATTTGATTAGACTCTTAAATTACATTATATTCTACTAGTAATTTAAGTTTAAGATAACATTTACTTATTTTATAAAAATAATAATTAAAAAGTAAAAAGTTTACTTACAATAAATATTCTCTTTTCACATACTATATACACACACACATACACACTTATATATAATTATATACAATAAGATGTTATAAAAAATAGTAAAAAAAATAGTAGTTTATGTGCATATAATTTATTAGATCAGATATTATTTATATTTATCAGATAAAAAAATCTAATTTATTTGATTTATAATTGACCAAATTGATTATTTAATTTTAAAAAATAAATATCAAATCGGTCTATCAAAAATCATATAACATGAACGACTCTACTTTAGGTACATGTAATTGTTGGTATTGTCATAAGTTATTCCATCCTTTTTACAATAAAAGAGCCTCTAATTTTTTTAATGCTTATTAAAAAGTACTATTAAAGTTTTGAATAAATGATACACAAAATTATTAGAATTTGAACAATGTAATCGTTAAGAGATATATTAATAAGGTGAAAGAGTGTAAATTAAGAAATATAATAAAACAAATTTGGAATAGGATTTATGTTATGAAACAAAAATAAAAATTTATAGGTCTTATATTGTAAAACAAATGAAATACTTCCATTTAGTGATTTTTTAATGATTTTATAAGTACTTCCTCATATATTTAGACAAATGGCTTTAGTTTTTTACAATAATATCTTTACATAGCTCAAGGTAAACTTTGATGATTAATTTCTCATAAAATATAATAAAAAAATAAAATTTATATTCATATTTAAATAGATTTTCATGATATTATTTTTAATAACTATTACTGATATATATAGGGTTAGTCCTATAGAGCTAGAGGTCTTGTGCAAAAAATAAAAATGTGGTTCTACTTTTTTTCTCTTTCTAATTTATGGTAGTTAATATATAATACCCAATAGTTAGTTATTTTGATATATACAAAGAAATTTTTAGGAAAATAAAATAACAGTAAAATACACAAACATATGTAGAGAAAAAAAATTACATATGATCGAACATGTTAATATATGACTTTGAGAATTGTAAATTTAATTGATCTCTAACAAATGACAAGTATAGTATGTCTATAAGGACCGTAACGATCACAAAGTATATTTGGGTTGAGACTTGATTATGATTTTTTTTTTTGAACTTTGACTTTTGAAATAAAGAAATGAGCAAGAGAGGATGAAAAATGAAAGTTAAAAAGAAGGTTTTATATTTTATTGTATGATAAAAAAGCGCATATATGTTATAATAATTATATGCCTAAATTGAAATGTAATAGTAATTTGGGTATGGAAAAATAAGATAACAACGATAATAATACACAAACATAGGACGAGGAGGTTGCAATAATAATAGCAGTATCATATATATAGTCCTCCGAAATAAGTGGGGAAACCGTGGACAGGACCGGAGAGGACGGTGGCCCTATATATTCACAGAGCCCGGACCAGATCCATGATGAAATTAAGGTAAAATTTACCGCCACGCCAACGTCTCGTGCGCGGAGGACTAATTTTATATTTATAATGGCGGTTTTCAATTTTTCAAATTCGCCGCATAATAATAAATAGAGAGGGAAGGAAGTAGAGTAATTAAGACGCGGCAGTGCCTGCCTGCCTGCTTGAAACGGGGAAGAATTTATGGCGTGTTTTTTCCTGGAATCAAATTCCGACCAGGAAAACTCTTAAAACGTATTCAATGGATATGCTGCGGCTTGAATCGGCGGCATCACTGTATGGACGAGGATTTTGGAGATGTAAATAGGTATGGACCAAAAAAGATGGATGTGTATGGCATTTATTTTATTTACTTTTCGTATTTAAGGTTATTTTAGAAGAGGGACTTGTTATGGACCTACAATATATATATACATATATATAACACTAGACCCTCGGAAATAATCCCCTGAGATTTAGTAAGAGTCTGTTTGGTTCATGGAAAATTAAGTGGAAAGAAAAATGTAGATGAAAGAAAATTGAAGGAAAGAAAATAAAAGAAATTAATTTTCTTTCCTTCGTTTGGTTGTTGGAAAAATTTTTGTGGAAAATTGAATTCTTAGAAAATATTATTAGTGTTTGGTATATAGAAAGAAAATTCTAAGAAAAGTTAAATATTATTATTTAAATATTATTATACATTTAATGTTATTAGAAATATTATATTGATATATAAAAAATTACATAAAATTTCTAAAAAATTTATAAAAACTCCATAAAATCAATACTATTTTCAAATTTTTTTATAGAACTATTCTAAAATATTACATGAATAACTTACAATAATTTTCAAAAAAAATCTAAAAAAATCTGTATATAAATCCCGTGAATATTTTTTCCCCTCTATATCTATAATTATGTTTATTTATTCATATCCGTTTATATATCTATCGGATAAAACTTATTAGATTTTGATTAAAACACATCAAATTTAAAATGAAATTTATTTAATGTTAGAATTATATGGTTAGATTATTAAAATTAAATTATGTATTCACTTTTAGCCTTAGAAAATATATGTCAAAATTATATAAATAAGAATAAAAATATAATTTCATATCGGATAAAACCCATTAAATTTTCAGTAAAATCCATTAAGTTTAAAATAAAATTCCAATAATGTTAGAATTATATACTTAGATTATTAAAATTTAATTATATCCGTTATCAAAACTCGATAACAAAACATATATCTATCCGTATCCAAATTCGGTGGAGGTGCGTCTCCGTTCTCCGTCGTCCCATCTTATAATTAATTACTGGATAGTGAAACGTGATAATACTACTAGTACATATATATGTATCTATATTAGTAAGGTAGGCAGTGTAATTAAATACTAGTTACTTAAATAATAATAATAATACGAAGGCAACTCAGTTTGATCAAGGGCATTTTGGACCGCCTTCCTTGGTCTTCCAGTTGTTGTAGCAAGGGCAGCTCTGCTTGTTACCGTAAGTGCCCGGCGGAACGCAGAGGCACTTGGAGCAGCACTTGTTGCAGAAGAAGAGGCACGGCTTCTTGTGCGATGTAGCCGAGCACCGGTAGTTGCATTTGGACCCGCAGTCTGCAGTAATTAAAATTCACGTTATGGAGTGGGTTTCAATTAAATCAACCGTTCATTGTATTCGAACAATCAAATAGAATGTGGAAAAAAAAAGGTGCTATAGATATAGTTCAAGATCGAGGAATGGCGGAGTTTAAGGAGGGCAGTACCTGCTGGATTACTGAGTCGTTGATGGAGGTTGAGGTTGGTCGATCGACGGAGGTGGTGCAGAAGTTCAGGTTCGTCGGTCGATGGAGGAGGTGCGAGTTTGGCAGGAAAAAAATCTCTCCCATTTTCCTTTCTTTCCTCGTATAAAGATTAGGAAAATAGGTTAGTATATCTTTCTCAGATATTTTTCTTCCTATTTTCTTTCTATCTAATTTTCTAAGTAACCAAACATGTTAAAAATATTTTCCATCAAATTTTTTTTCCTTTCCTCATTTTTTTTCCAGGAATCAAACAGACCCTAAAAGAATGATACTGATGAATGATACTGATGCCTAACCGTTCGTTGGGAACTTGCATGGGAATTCCAGTCATGGTAAAAGCAATGCAAGGAAAACGTAATAACAAGTACACACTCCGATAGCTGTGCATGCCTACGTTCATAGAATAGAAGCGAGCGTCGGATTACAACAATGAAGGTCATCTATTAATTAGCCATAAACAAACGGACGATTTACACACATATGTACATATACGGTAATGCTATGAGTATAACTAAATAGTTACTACTATTTTTAATAAAGATGTAAACGGGACGAGTTCTAGACGGGTACCCCCATATCCGTACCTAATACCTGATAAGTATATTATATCCGAATTCGTATCCGTATTCGAATGGATATCTGTTAATATATTCATATCCGTATCCGTCAAATATCCGTTACCCGACGGATAATCCGTTACTTGTTTAAATTATCTAATAGATATTACCCGACGGATAAATCCGTTACCCATTTAGATTTTTACTTAACCTATCAAATTTTGAATCTACTCCAACAAGTTCAAATTTTTAACCTGCTCCAACAAATCTATATTATCAATATCACCATTCACCAAACTATCAACAATAATACAAGTATGGTTCAAAAACACCATAGCCAATAATATTTGTTTATACAAATATAATACTTCCACAAATAAAACTGAAATCAATAACTACTAAAACATAATAATATAACTTTGATTAGCTAAAAATAGCATCAAGAAGAAGTTGTTCGTGTTGAGCTCCAAAAATTCCATATCACCAATTTGTCTTTCCATCTGCCACCTCCATATCTTATGGCTTATGCATTCATCTAAAAAATAAATAAAAAACATAAATAGTTTAAATAATTAAGTATAATCAAATATTTTAATCACTAATAATATTTATAGCAAGTTTTACCTCATGCTCACTAACATCTGAGTCGGATTCTTCATTTTGTAAGGTAAACCTCCAATAAGTTGAGTTTTAAGTACAATCATTATATAATAAAAACAAAAAATTAGAACATTAGAATTAAACAAATATAACAATAGATATATTATAATTATTTAAACATCAAATGTATAAAAGTAAATATTACCTTCATTCCTTATAGTAGCCCAAAGTCAATCTCTACAACACATTCATACTTCTAGAGTCTTTGGGTGTAATCGGTTGCGATGAGGACTTACAAATCTCCTACTTGTACTAAAAAGCCGACTCAGAAGCAACTGTAGAAATAGGGATGACAAGTACATCTCTGGCCATTCATTGTAGAATCGGATACTTATTATTTGTCTTCCACCATGATAACACATTAAAGTCGTCCATCTGTGGCATCACAGGCTCCTCCGAATAACAATCTAACTCAGTCCTCTGTGGTGCACTAGTCATGTCTTGGTTCGCCAACCACTGATTATAATGAAACTTAAGGGAGACTCTAGAACCCAAAGTCACACTACTAACACTTGAACCACAACTTTGACTGCTAACACTAGAATCACGTGATATTGATGAACTTCTCTCCCTACGCTTATACTTCTCTTCATACTCATGAAACAATTCATAGCATATTTTACGAATATTATCTACCTCTTCGCCATAGGTACTCCCATAAATGATAGAATAATAACACTCTACCAAGTTCAATTTATACCTTAGATCCAAAATAGTTGCCACAACCATCATTTCATGAATCACACTCCAATATTTTCCAAACTTTTCTATCATTTTTATTGCCATACCACTAATAATTTCATCTTGATCAAGAGACCATTCAATCAAGGACATTCTAACTTTATAAACCTTGGAAAAGTATAAATTGGCAGTAGGATATCTACTCCCAGAAAACATCAAAGTGACATCATAAAATAATGACAATCTCTCACAAATAGATCGAGCCAAATTCCATTCATCGCTTGTAGGACAACAATTAAAATTAGATTCCAACCGTGCCAAGCAAGCAAACACATCTTCATACATTAGAGCAACATCAAGCATCAAAAATGTAGAATTCCATCTTGTCCTACAATCATGTGTTAAGGCTCTACTATACGGCATTTCTTTTTTATGACAAACCTCCATAAACTTTTCCAGCCTTTTTGGTGTGGCTTTCCAATAAATCACACTCTCACGTATGTTATCAATAGCTTTTTGAATGATCTCCATACCATAGCTAATAATAATATTAAGCATATGAGCATCACAACGCATATAAAAATATCTCCCACACAATGAAAAACACTTCGACTCAAATCTATTTTTCAAATCTCTGATCAAAGCATCATTGGTAGTACAATTCCATTGGAGTAATTAAGGTAAAATTAAGAGTAAATTTATAAATAATTTATTTGGAAGAAATTAGGGTGTTTTGTTAATTAAAATGAAATTTAGGAGAAATCTTTCAAAAATCCTAAATTAACCTAAAAAGAAAATTTAATTATTATTCTATTTAAATTATTTTAAATATCCCAAAATTACCAAAATATTTTAAATACCCCCAACTCACCTATTTTCCTTTTTTTATTTTTTCCTCTCTCTTTTCTTTTCTTTTCTTTCCTTCCTCTCTTTCCTCTTTTTCTTTCTTCCATTTTCCTTCCCCGACCTGGGCTAGCCCACCCTTGCAGCCCAAACCCTCTCCCTTCCTCCCGCGCGGCCCAAGGCTGCCTCCCTTTCCTCTTCCTTGCGACCTGGTCTGATCCCCTCCTTTTCTTTCTTTCTTTTCCCTTAGACCGACCTATAACACCCCCAAAATTCACTACTGAAAATTTTCATTTTATTAAAAGAATTAGTTGAAGCAAAATAACAAAATTATGAATTTCGGATATATTACTGACATACTTAGTACTAGATTGGTTCACTCCTGTCGTTCCAGTACTAAGTGCTAAGGCTAAAAGAATGAGATATAATTTGCTAGAAACTCAAAACATATTTAAATCAGAGCAACGCAAATAAACATTTTACAAGAATAGAATTTACCAATAGTGGTTATAAGAATACAGGTTACATTTAAACCATGAGTTAAAAGCGAGAGAGGTGAAACCCTAAAAGTCCGGATAATCCTTATGCTCTTTTTCGTTGCCCACTTGAATAGCACCTGAGATGATCCTGCAAGGGACACTGCCCATCGAATAGGCAGGGGCCCCACGAATGGAACCCTTCAGTACTATGATACTGAGTAACCCTTTAAACCACATTGAAAAGTAGGCCTGCAACGCAACACATGTAATCCCCCAAAATTTTAAAAACCTATAATTTAATAAATAGCTTTTATTTGGGATAAATTAGCTTTTAAAATTATTTAATTTAATTATTTTATGGATTTTCGAGCACATAAAATTGGATAGGAATATTTAATAAATTAAAATAAATATTTTATTATTTTATCATTCTCATTTTATTTAAATAAATTCCCAAACGAATATTTTTCCTAAAATTAACTTTTTTTAAACCCATATATTTAATTCTATTAAATTAAATTATTAAATTTATTTATCTACCAAAAATATTACATTCTATTATTTTATAAATTAAATTATTTTATTTTCCCTATTTTTCTTATTCCTTTTTTCCTATTTTTCCTATTTTTCCCTTTCTTTCTCCTGTTTTTCTCCTTTTCCTCCTTTCTTTCTTTTTTCCTTTTTCCTTCTTTTGGGCCGCCAGACACGGCCTACCCTCCCTCTCCTCACTCCTAGGCCACTGGCCCACTCCCCTTCCCTCCTCTCCTTCTCCCGCATGCGACCTGCTTCCTTCCTTCCTTTCCTTTCCTCTTCCGCGCGTCGTCACCCGACCCAACCCTTCTTTTTTTCTTTTCTTCTCCCCCGACCTGGCCAGCCCACTTCTTCTTTTCTTTCTCCCTCACAGGCCTACCCCTTCTCTTCCTTCTTCTTCCTTTCAGCCTCCTCCATGCTCGACCACCCGAACCATGCCCTACAACCATCTGTCTCCCTACCTCTCTCTCTCTCCCTTGTCGTTTTCCTACCCCTTTTCGACCCAACCAACCCTTATCTCTCCTCATGCATGCCCCCTTTCTTTCCTTTCTTCCCATTTCTTCTCCCTTCCACTCGACCACCCCTACCACCCAGCTGCCCCCAACCAACCACATGCCCCCTCTCTTCTCCCTCTCCTTTTTCTTTCCCTCAATGGCTCCTTCTTGCCCTATTATTAAGCTCCCTTACCTTCCCCCGATCTCTTCCTCTCCATTTTCTTCTCCTTCATCCCCTCCCCCTATTTTTGCACCACCGCCCCCTCCGCCGCTTCCTCTGCCTCACCAGCCACGTGCACCACCTTCTGCCACCCCCTAACACATCCCTGCACCACCACATCATTCCTCGAGCCACCTGCAGCCCACCTTCTTCCTCTCCTCTTCTTTTTCTTCCTTCTCGGCAGCCACCTTTGCAGCCTCGCTGCCGCCGCCGCCGCTGCCCTTGGTCGCCGACAACCTAGCCCCGACCTGTAATTCCCAAAATTTTTAAAAGCCTATAATTTAATAAATAACATTTATTTGGGATAAATTAGCATTCAACTCTATTTATTTTAATTATTTTTTGGATTTTTGAGTAAATAAAATTGGGTATAAATATTTAATAAGTTAAAATAAATATTTTTTATTTTATCATACCCTTTTTATTTAAATAGTTTTCAAACCATTATTTTACTAAAATTATCCTTTTTAAAACCCTTATATTTTAATTATATCAAATTAAATTACTAAATAAATTTATTATCCAAAATTATTCTATTTTATTATTTTATCAATTGAATTATTTTATTCCATTTCCCCTTTTCTTTTCCTTTTTCCCTTTTTCTCCTTTTTTCTCTTTTCCTTCTTTCTCCTTTTCTTCCTTGGGTCGTCGATGCCTTGGCCTACCCCTTCCTCTCCCTGGTGCGCTAGGCCGCAGGCCTAGTCTTCCCCCTTCCCCTTCTTCTCCTGCGTCAAGCCCGACCTGTCTCCTTTTTTCTTTCTTTCCTCTTCTCCCCGACCGGGCCGACTCGGGTGATTTTCCTTTGGCCGCCCGTCGCACCAGTCCCCCTCCCCTTTCTTCTTCTTCTTCTTTCTTTCTTCTTCCTCTTTCCCTGGCGAGAATCCCGACCCCCGCCATCTCTGCCTGCAACTCCCTCTCCCCCCTATTGACCTCCCCTTATCTCCCTCTCTCTCCTTCTCGTTGTTTTCCTGCCATATCGACCCCGCCACCTCTCCCTCTCCCTCTCCCTGCCATTGCCACACCTTCCTTCTCCCTCTCCCTTCAACTCCCATCTCCCTACCACCTACTGGTGCGACCGTGGCCGGCACGCAATTTAAACCCTCTTGTTGTCAATTGTAGTACTGGTAAATAGGGTATCGTTCTAGGCCGGGGATTGAGAGGGCTCACCTCTATCTAACTAGCTTAAACTATAAATAAAATAAAAATACTAAATAACCTAAAATAAATAAATAAGAAAAATACTAATGGGGGTTTATCAAAATAAGAATAAAATAAAAATAAAATAAAATAAACTAATAATGAAAATAATGGAAAATAATGGGAAATTGGCAGATAGGAGAAATATGTTAGGGAAATAAAAATCCACCACTAGATTATGTTGAAAATATAATATTTATTTCTAAGTCATCTTTAATCGTGAGAAAGAGATCGACCAAGTTGCACACCAAAAGCAGGTCTATACACCTTATATTACTTCCCTTAATTAAATTAATACGACAAAGCGCCAATATTAACCCTATTAAATACTAGCAGTATAGCAGCAACAAGCGGCTCCTATATTTAACTAGATTTAATGCATTAAGTGTAAGTGGAAGGCTGTCAATCTAAGTACCCAGACTAGTACAAAAAGCATGTCTAGCTGTATTTCCTTTTCTTGACCCACACGTATCGAAACGTTTTACCACTTCGGTTAGAATCACAAAACGATTAGGTGAATTGCTATCTAACCTAGCTGCAATTTATACATATAAATTCTAGTATATTTAGATGGCCACCTAGCAAGCAATTTATCCTACATACTGTCACTTATGAGGTACCAGAACAAGGCATGCACCAAATAAACTATACTTGACAGAATCATACATATAAACGATCGCAATTAATATAGAGTCAAGAAACAATCTCACGAAACAAAGAAAATAAAATTATAATTCAAATCATAATCTAGGGTTTCAAATTATTCCCTAACAATAAATAATCAGCCAACCATAATTAAAGAATTAATTACACAGAAATATATATCTGAAATATAAATTAAAAATAAGAGAAAGAAATAACCGGAATTAATTTTGAATTAAAGATCAAGAATTTATTCAGATAAAAATTAATTTTATCTGAAATAAATTCTACCGGTATTAAACTCTTCCTCTAATTTTTCTTCCTTCTCGGCCTTTATTTCCGTGCACAAATTCTTTTCTTTTTTTTCTTTTTCCGCCCGGCTGACAGCTGCTGCTCCGTCTTCTGTGCCTGGTCCGCGCGCCTCCTCTCTGCCTGTCTCGTCAGAGCCTAACGGCTCCCTCTGCGCCCCGTCTCTGTCCTTCTCTGTTGCGGCTCTGCCGCCTAACGGCAGAGGCTACCTCTTTCAGCCTCTCGCTCTCTGTCGCACTCTCCTTCGTTTTTTTTATAAAAATTTTGTGCCTTGCCACGTCAGCCCTGCCCAGCTGACTCTTCTTCCCATTTCGTGCGGCTCCGTTTGGTTGATCTTGTTACAGACCTTTGGGCCTTCGGCCGTTGGTCCAAAGGTCTTATTTTTTTTTCTCTTTTTTTTTCTTTTACTTAAAAACCTGCAAAATAAAATTAATAAAAATTAATAAATATTATTTTGCTCTAAATTTACTTAATTTATATCATTTTAGCTCAAATAATAAAATTTATGCAATTTTTACCACTTAAGCATAAAATAATAATTATTCCCCTATATTAGTTAAATAAACTACCAAAAACTAAGATTATAAGGGTATAAAATGTGTCAAAATATGAACTCATCACACCCCCACACTTAGCTTCTTGCTTGTCCTCAAGCAAGTTATTACTCTAAACAGATAAAATTAAATTAACTAGCCACTTTCGTAGGTCTCACGATTACACTTAGCATGTGCAACAAGCCCTTTAAACCCCTAGGTCACCCATTGAGGACGAGTAAGGTCTCGTGAGGGTTTCGCAGATGATATACCCACAAAATCACACACAAATAAAATAAAAATCACACCTAAATAAAAATAAAAAAAATTAAAAAAATAAAAATAAAACCATATACCTAACACCCTTAACCATATTTGTCTCAGAATCTCTTGCTTTCAAATGTCAAGATTAGCAATCAATCAAAATTCAGCATTGGGAGATTTAAAGAATCAATTTCAACATATGGTTCACACATAAACATGACAGGTATGAACAGATCAATATTATGGATGAAAATCTACCACGCCTTAGTCACATCAAGATCCATCCTCACTATGGATACCCTCTATATTTTTTTTTCTCTCTTAGATTCATGGCTACAAATGTATAGAAACACTCATGTATGTGAGCTAAGATGATAAAAATAACAAACGACTCACATATATAAACAAAGAAGGCTCATGTTCTTGTGGATAAAACCTCATGAAAGATGCCAAATATTTGCCAAATGGACCAAACCATATGCTTAACTCTTGTGACTAATCTCCAACAGATCAAAGGCTGCTCATCTTGAAAATCAAACAGGACTTACTTATTGGTTGTAACGGGGTTTAAGGTAAAGAAGGGTATGGAGTATTTTAAGAGTGTGGTACTAAAAAGATCAAGGGCTAGTGGAATCTAATAATTAGATGAAATATAAGCATATCTCCACATCAATGATTAATGACACACCTCTCCACCTTCACAATAAAATGTAACATGAATAAACTTTCTCAACATAATCTCCATAACTCCATCTCTTCCTTATATCCCAACATTTTTTTCTTTTCTCTTTTTTTTTCTTTCTTTTTCAATTTTTTTTTTGATAATTTTCTTTTTTTTTTCAATTTTTTTTTACCAAACATAACCAATCTCCTTTCTTAGCATAAATACATATATTTCTTTCACATACACACATAAACAACCATTCTTTATATCCATAACGATTTGATTTCCTTCCACTAGCTTTAAGCAAGGGTAAAGATATTAAGGCCTGATGGTTATTTAATGCGGGTAAAAAAAAATGCATGTTCCATGTATAGGCTCAAAAGGGTTTCTATAGGATGTATATCATGGATATACAAATTAGGTTAAGCCATTTGGTCATGTGATGGATAATTCCTAAGCTGCCTTTATCATTTTCTCAATCAGAGCATGTTTTGACTATAAGCTTCAACTAGCACAAGAGTAAGTTCTAGTAATCTCTATAGTCCATTACAAGATCTATGGAAAATAATTTGATCAAAACAAGTAAACATATATGAGGTTTACAAAGAAGATTTTGAAGCCAAGAAAAATAGATGATTTTGTGTAAATTCGCTCAGAAAAAAGAAGGTACATATGGTTCAAAATCTCACTAAGGAATGTGACGAATCTCAACATGCCATGTCGGTGGTTAGAAAATCATACATGTTCTTTCTCTATTCAAACTTAGGCACATAGATATGTGTTCCCTATATCGAAATTAATATAAAAAATCTCCACTTACTTTATCTCGATTTCATGATCCTCTTTTCGTTAGATTTCAAAGATATTTTCCTCATTAACTAGTTAAGGCTCCTACAACTCTAAAAAAAAAAAATTAAACACTCTAAAAAAAATCAAAACATTTTTTTTTGACACGTACATAAAACACATGCACCCCCACACTTAAATCACACATTGTCCTCAATGTGTAAACAACTAAAGAAACATGTAATTTTAAGTATGGAGAAAACAAAATAAATAAATAAATAACTAAAGGATAGAAAAACTCCCTCATGACATTGGGTTGCCTCCCAAGTAGCGCTTGTTTTTATGTCTTCAGCCTGACATGATCTCGGTTTACTCGTTCAAGGTGGATACGTCCACTTGAGAGCTGCTTCACCAAATCCTTCCTTGTGATGATCATCTTTATCCTGCAAGGAAGAAAAAGACAAAATGTTAGATTTAATGAAAGATTTGATCCAGCAAGAACGTAACTTACCTAGATTAGAGTTTAAACTGGTGTGTAAAGAGAGAATATTTTGCCCAATATCCATGTATCTTGATCTCTCTATCGAAGGAACATATTTTTCCATCTCAAAATCTTTAAACACGTCCTTCCAACATAACCTCTCCTTTGGAGCATCACGCTTCTTATTAAATGTATCCAAGGTGATTTGATTACTCTCTTCACTCTTGGATCCATCTAACCTGCTAAAAGAGGTAAAACAAGGAGTATGATTAGCATAAATAAAATCAACGTGGTTCAAAGGCTTACCTTGTGTCTCATGGTCATCTCCAAGCAAAAGTGGGGAATAAATGTTCAAAGATGGTATATGGTAGGTGAAAGTGATAGTCTTGTCTACCATATACTTCTCTTTGTTCACTTGATCCTCATTTTGATGAGATTCTTCTTCTACTTTGATAAGCTCTTCTTCCACTTGATCTTGCTCTTCAATGTTTTTCATGGAAACCTCCTCAACTAGCTCATCCTCACATTCAGATATGATATCATCACCCTCATAACTCTCACTTGAATTTGGAATTGAAGTGCTAGAGAGCTCTTCTTGTTCTTGTGGTTGATTCATTAGGTTGACCATATAACCCATTTTCTCCTCTATCACTGACACCCTTTCATTTTGTATAATCTGACGTTGCACCAGTTGATTTAGGTTTTCTGCCAACTGGTTTTGATCATTTATCAGTTCTTCAAGAAGCTTATCCATTTTTTCTGAACTTGAGGGTTCCGAAACTGGACAAAATTCTTGTTGAGGATATTGATAATATTTTGAAGCTTCATATTCACATATGTAAGGCTCTTGATATGGCACTGAATAATGATCATTCATTTGCATCAGTTGATTTTGGCTTTCTGCCAACTGGTTTTGACCATTCATCAGTTCTTCAAGAATCTTATCCAATTTTTCTGAACTTGAGGGCTCTGAAACTGGAGAAAATTCGTGTTGAGGATACTGATAATATTTTGAAGCTTCATATTCGTGCATGTAAGGGTCTTGATATGGCACTTGATACTGATCATTCATCTCCCATCCAAAGTTGGGTTGATGCCTCATTTCTGAATAGTATGTGCTTGTATAAGGATCGTGTCCTTGAAAACCATTGAAAGATTGAGCACCAGATTGTGTCCATCCTCCTCCTCTCATAGCTTGTTCATGGTAGGCATATGGATTTCCTTGTGTATGACACACTCCACTTGTCTTAATAATTCTAGCTTCAGCTACCTTTAAAACAAGAGCAGTGAGTTTGTTAAGTTTATCTTCAAGACTACTCATACTTACCTCATTTACTCTTGCGTTAAGATTCGAGCAAAGTTGTCCATAACCAAAGGATCCTCTCATAGCCACCTGAAAATACTAACACTCTAAAGGAAAAGGTTATTATCAAAATAAAACACACCAAAAATCCTAAAAAAAAATCTAAAACAAAACTAAAAGAAAATAAAATACAAAAACAATAAAAATGAAAACACACTAAAAAGGCTAGCAAAATAAAGGTGAAATTACCAATCCCCGGCAACGGCGCCAAAAATTGGTGCGACCGTGGCCGGCACGCAATTTAAACCCTCTTGTTGTCAATTGTAGTACTGGTAAATAGGGTATCGTTCTAGGCCGGGGATTGAGAGGGCTCACCTCTATCTAACTAGCTTAAACTATAAATAAAATAAAAATACTAAATAACCTAAAATAAATAAATAAGAAAAATACTAATGGGGGTTTATCAAAATAAGAATAAAATAAAAATAAAATAAAATAAACTAATAATGAAAATAATGGAAAATAATGGGAAATTGGCAGATAGGAGAAATATGTTAGGGAAATAAAAATCCACCACTAGATTATGTTGAAAATATAATATTTATTTCTAAGTCATCTTTAATCGTGAGAAAGAGATCGACCAAGTTGCACACCAAAAGCAGGTCTATACACCTTATATTACTTCCCTTAATTAAATTAATACGACAAAGCGCCAATATTAACCCTATTAAATACTAGCAGTATAGCAGCAACAAGCGGCTCCTATATTTAACTAGATTTAATGCATTAAGTGTAAGTGGAAGGCTGTCAATCTAAGTACCCAGACTAGTACAAAAAGCATGTCTAGCTGTATTTCCTTTTCTTGACCCACACGTATCGAAACGTTTTACCACTTCGGTTAGAATCACAAAACGATTAGGTGAATTGCTATCTAACCTAGCTGCAATTTATACATATAAATTCTAGTATATTTAGATGGCCACCTAGCAAGCAATTTATCCTACATACTGTCACTTATGAGGTACCAGAACAAGGCATGCACCAAATAAACTATACTTGACAGAATCATACATATAAACGATCGCAATTAATATAGAGTCAAGAAACAATCTCACGAAACAAAGAAAATAAAATTATAATTCAAATCATAATCTAGGGTTTCAAATTATTCCCTAACAATAAATAATCAGCCAACCATAATTAAAGAATTAATTACACAGAAATATATATCTGAAATATAAATTAAAAATAAGAGAAAGAAATAACCGGAATTAATTTTGAATTAAAGATCAAGAATTTATTCAGATAAAAATTAATTTTATCTGAAATAAATTCTACCGGTATTAAACTCTTCCTCTAATTTTTCTTCCTTCTCGGCCTTTATTTCCGTGCACAAATTCTTTTCTTTTTTTTCTTTTTCCGCCCGGCTGACAGCTGCTACTCCGTCTTCCGTGCCTGGTCCGCGCGCCTCCTCTCTGCCTGTCTCGTCAGAGCCTAACGGCTCCCTCTGCGCCCCGTCTCTGTCCTTCTCTGTTGCGGCTCTGCCGCCTAACGGCAGAGGCTACCTCTTTCAGCCTCTCGCTCTCTGTCGCACTCTCCTTCGTTTTTTTTTTTATAAAAATTTTGTGCCTTGCCACGTCAGCCCTGCCCAGCTGACTCTTCTTCCCATTTCGTGCGGCTCCGTTTGGTTGATCTTGTTACAGACCTTTGGGCCTTCGGCCGTTGGTCCAAAGGTCTTATTTTTTTTTTCTCTTTTTTTTTTCTTTTACTTAAAAACCTGCAAAATAAAATTAATAAAAATTAATAAATATTATTTTGCTCTAAATTTACTTAATTTATATCATTTTAGCTCAAATAATAAAATTTATGCAATTTTTACCACTTAAGCATAAAATAATAATTATTCCCCTATATTAGTTAAATAAACTACCAAAAACTAAGATTATAAGGGTATAAAATGTGTCAAAATATGAACTCATCACCTACCGCCACCCTCGAGCCTACCTATCCCCTCCTCTCTCTCCTTCTTCTTTTTCTTCTTCCCTTCCAGTCCCATTCGGCCATTTTTTCTCGAGCCTTACATGCTCCTCGACCCTCCTTTTCTCCCTTTCTTCTCCCCTCTCTCCCCCTGTTTTTGTTTTGCCACTCATCTCTGCCGCTGCCGCCTCCTCAACCACCACCTACACCACCCCTGCCACCCTCTACCTCACCCCCGAACCATCACAACCTCCATTGAGCCACCCCGTAGCCTCCTTCTTCCTCCTCTCCTCTTTTTCTCTTCTCTCCCTCCCTTCTCGGTAGCCACCTTGCGCAGCCTCAATCCTCCGCCGTTCCGCCGTATCTACCGCCACCTGAGCCACCAAACCAATCCTTGCAACCCCCAATCCTACTTTGCCCGAAAACACCACCCAAAAGCTTTCATTTTTCCTCTCCCTTTTCCTTCCTTGCCAACCCCCATCTCGACCTCCCTCCTTGGCCGCCACCTTCGCAGCCTCACTACCGCCGCCTCCGCCGCCCTTAGCCGCCTTCAACCCATCCTCGACCACCACCTACACCCCCTCTCCACTTCTGCACCATTCCCTTGCCCCAAATCCTTCCCCATCATGTCTTTTTCTTAGTCCCAAACCACTAACCCGAAAGTGCCCAATTTTCCCTCTTTTCACCACCTTCAAGCCCCCTCCTCCTTCTTTCCTTGCATGCAGCTCATGCTGCATGAGCAAGATGAGCTATTGCCTTTGTTGATTAATTTGGGTAATAATTTTTAAGGTATAATAATATTTTAATTTTATTATTTGATTAATTAAGTGTTACAAAGCCTTATACTTTAATTTTATTATTTCTAATGTAATAAATCTTGATATTATTTTTAGGTATTGGTTTTGATAATCAAAACTTGAACCTTAAACCGGAATACCGGTAAGGTTTGTTTTTCCAGGAATCGAGGTAACCGTTAAATCCCACTTAAACGCATGAATAACGTATGTTAGCACATTAGGATTTTTAGTATATTATTATGCTTGATACATGTTGGTTGATATCATATATGGTTTCTTGTGTTGATTGATGAAAAGGAAGTATGATAGATTATGCGCTATGTTTAATGATATTGTTTAAGGTAGGAGTTGGTTATTAATGAAAATGTTAAGTATTATCCATGTTGTATTATGCTACTGTGATCTTAATGCATGATTAATATTTTGTGAGCCTTAGGGGATTTTAGTAAGGTATCTTGTACAAGAATATGGCCTAATATATATATGGGTGCTAATAATGTTATATTAATTATAAGAGTTGTGGATGAGGTAATAACATTAATATTTTATGTAGTAATAATAATGATTTAATATAAGTAGTGTACTAAGGGGCAAAATGGTGATTCTCAATTAAAAAAAGGCATTATGGTAATTTTAGAGGTAAGGGTAAAATGGTAAATTTGTTAGTAAAAGGATAAAATGGTAATTTTGGAAGTAAGGGGTAAATTGGTCATTAAGTAAGGGGTAAAATGGTAATTTCGTAATTAAAGGGGCAAAATGATAATTTTGTGAATAAAGGGTAAAATAGTAATTAAAGGGTAAATTGGTAATTTTGTAATAAAAGGACAACATGGTCATTTGGTAATAAAAGTGCAAAATAGTAATTTTGTAATTAAAGGGTAAAGTGGTAATTTTGTAATTAAAGGACAAAATAGTAATTTGGTGATTAAAGGGCAATTAGTAATTTTGTGATTAAAGGGCAAAATGGTATTTTTATAATTAAAGGGTGAAATGGTAACTTGGAAATTAAAAGGGGTAAAATGGTAATTTTGTAATTAAGGATAAAATGGTAATTTTATAAGTGAAAGGGTGTTATGGTAATTTTTGGAAGTTAAGGGGGTAAATGGTAAATTTGTAAATAAAAGGGGTAAAAGTGGAAATTGGAAAGGGGTAACTTGGTAACTATAATAATTGATAAGGGTAAAATAATAATTTAATAAAAGGAAAGGGTAAAATGACAATTTAATAATGGAGAAGTGTAAAATGGTAAATATGATAAATGTGAGGGGTAATTTGGTAGTTTAACCGACTAGAGTGTATTTTGGTAATTTTGATAATGGAGAAGGGTAATTTGGTAATTATGATCATATAAAAGGGTAATTTGGTAATTTAACCAACCAGAGGGTAATTTGGTAATTTTGATAATGAAGAAGGGTAGTTTGGTAATTAATAATAGAGAACGGTAATTTGGTAATTAACTAAATAAGGGGATAATTTTGTAATTAGGATAATAAGGAAGGGTAATTTGGTAATTTGACTAACTCAAGGATAATTTATTAATTATAATAAAAGAAAAAGGGCAAAGTGGTAAACTAACCAACTAAATGGAAAGTATATTAAGTGTAATAATTATGAAGGGGGATTAGTGACCTAATAAGTATGGGCGATAACTTGGTAACCTAAATCGAGTAAGGGGTAACTTGGTAATTTTGTAACAAGGAGGGTAATAAGGTAATTTGTCAAGTAAGGAAGGTATGACTTAGCAATTATATAAGAAATGGGTAAATGAGTAATTTGTATCTAACATGTCGTTGTGTTTATGGAATTTCGTAATATCACTCAAATAACGATGATTAGCGAGGTAAGAGTATAGGTAAGAGTATTTGATAATTAGTAAGTATCACGAGAACGAATTTTAATTCGAAATTAGATGAGATTAGGATGGCCTTAACGAGTCTTCTGTGTTACCTTGGATAACCATTTAAATAAGAAATATCTGATGATATTCGAACGATTAAAAGTGAATAATTACCTGATTATTGTGCTTTTGTGATCACCTTAATTAAGACACTGATACTTAAAGTGAAAGACCTCGAGATCGAGAATGGTGGCTCTTTAGGAGTCGCTATCCTAAAGACGTGGTTTAGCCCATGATTATTTTGGTATTTGCTGGTGTGCCTTTGTGCCCCAGCCAGTCCCTATATCTACTCTATCTAGCTCTACGGACCTAGTTAGGAGGTATGCATACTTATAGATTAAGTGTCCTTGTCGGTAGGATATTGAGTTAGCTTTATGCACCAGTACGACCAAGGTACCTTTGCGTCCCTAGGTTGATAGTTGAAAGGTACTGAGTAGCTTTTATGCACCAGTGTGACTAGTGTACCTTTGTGTCCCGGATCTTGATCTCCCTATCGAGGCAAATAAATGGAATTGATGTGATAATTAAAAAGGGGAAAACACTAATCGTTAAAGTGAAAGATTAATTAGTCGGGCCCAGTTGAATTATATTATGAGTATCGATCCACCGGATATAATAGTGGCCCAGGATGTTTTGCCTTGGATGATGTTTCTGAGTACCGATCCACCAGACATAATAGTGGCCTAGGATGTTTTACCCTGGATGATGTATATTTATATTCCGATCCACTGGCCAGAATGGTGGGGGTCCCGAGCTCAACAAATTTGATTTGGCTGTGAATAAATTATGGAAAAATACTAATCACTTATAGTGGAATACCATATGAGTCGGGGCATGACCGGTCCACCGGCGAATAATAGTGTGGTTCCCGCACTCACACGAATACTTATAATCCGATATGATTGATAATGATGGACTAAGGGCTTAAGGCCCAGAAGTATCAATTGTTCTCTATGGCCTATTAATATCTGATTGATTTGTTAAGTATGTGATTGTATAAACATGGACATTCAGTATTTACCTTTTATTAAGTATGTATGTAGTATTATGTGTTGCATTGCGGGCCTTCTTTTAAGTGCGTTTTTAAAGGGTTACTCAGTACCGTAGTATTGAAGGATTCCATTCGTGGGGCCCTTGCCTATTCAATGGGCAGTACCCCTTGCAGGTCGTATTTAGTGTTACTCAAGTGGGCTCTCGGAAAAGAGTGTAAGGTACTATCCGGTAAACCCTAGGGTTGTACCCTTTCACCTTTAAATTTATGGTTTCAATGTAATTGTTGTTCTGTAACCACCATCGGTGGATTATACTCTTATAAAATGTTTACTTGCGCTACTCTGATTTAAATGTGTTTGAATTTCTCATAAATTGTGTTTTACTCTTTTAGCCTTAGCACTTGGTACTGGAACGGTAGGAGTGAATTGGTCTGGTACTAAGTGTGGCGGTAATATCCCCAAAGTTCACCGTTTATTAAATTGCTTCCACTAATTTTCTTTTAATTAAACGAAATTTTTCAGTAGTGAATTTTGGGAGTGTTACACGACCACCACCTACAACCCCTCTCCACCCTTGCACCCTTTCCTTGCCCTAAATCCTCCCCCACATGCCCTCTTTCCTAGCCCCAAATTCCTAACCCACTCCTTATGCCACCTTAGACCATTTCCTCCTTTGCTTTGCATGCAGCTCATATTGAATGAGCAAGATGAGTTTCTGCATTTCTTGGTCTAATTTGGTTAATAAATTTTAAGGTATAATAATATTTAAGTTAAGTATTTCATTCATTAAGTTTTATAAAGTCTTATGCTTGGGTTTTCTCATTTCTAATATAATAAATATTAATATTATTTTTAGGTATTGGTTTTGCTAATCAAAGCTTGAATTTTTAATCAGGATATCGGTTAGATTCGATTGTTACGGAAATTAAGGTAATCGTTAAACCCCCACTTAAACGCATAGATAAAAGTATGCTAGCATATTAGGGTTTTTAATATGTTTTTACGTATGATATATGTTGCTTAGTATGATATATGTAGTTGATTATATTGATTGATAAAAAGGAAAGCATGCTAGTTTTTGTGCCATGTGTAGGAATAATGCTTAAGGAAGGAGTTTTATTATTAATAAAAATGTTAAGTACTTATCTATGATATGTTATATTATTGTGACCATTGCTGCATGAATAATATTATTGTGAGCCTTAGGGGCATTTTAGTAATATGTCTTCGTACCCCAACCAAACCCTATATCTTACTTTATCTAGCTCTATGGACCTATTTATGGAGTATGCATACTTATAGAATAGGTGTCCTTGTCGGTAGGGTATTGAGTAGTTGTATGCACCAGTACGACTAGGGTACATTTGTGTCCCTGAGTTGATAGTTGAAGGATAATGAGTAGCTTGTATGCACCAGTGCGATCGGTGTACCTTTGTGTCCCGAGATCTTGATTTCCCCTTCGAGGCAAATTAATTGAATTGTTGTGATGATTAAAAAGGGAAAGCATTAATCACTTATAGTGAAAGAATTGTGAGTCGGAGCCAGACCGGTCCACCGGCGAATAATAGTGGCCAAGGGTGTTCTGACCTGTAGACCGGTCCACTGGTGAATAATAGTAGCTAGGAGCGTTCTGCCCTGTACGTATTCCCGTACACCGGCTATAATAGTGGGGTTCCCACACTCATATAAATATATAATTAAATCATGAAAAATACTAATCACTTATAGTGGAACACCATGTAAGTCGGGGCCAGACCGGTCTACCAGCGAATAATAGTGGCCAGGAGCATTCTGCCGTGGAGACCGGTCCACCGACAATAATAGTGGTCAAGAGCGTTATGTCCTGTATGTATTCTAGTCCACCGACTATAATAGTAGGGTTCCCGCAGTTACATGGATATATAATCCGAGATGATTGAATAATGATGGACTAATGGCTTAAGGCCCAAAATTATTGATTGTACATTACGATGTTATGTATGCACATCTTATTATATATGTATATAGCTTTGTATCATGTGTTGCCTTATGGGCCTGCTTTTCAGTGTGTTTTAAAGGGTTACTCAGTACGATAGTACTAAAGGATTCTATTTGTAGGGCCCCTGCCTATTCAATGGGTAGTGTCCCTTACAGGTCCATTTTAAGTGCTATTCAAGTGGGCAATGAGAAATAGTGTAAGGAATTGTCCGAAATTTTAGGGTTTCACATCTCTCTCTTTTAACCCTAGTTTAAATGTAACCTATAATTCTTGTAACCATCATTGGTGGATACTACTCTTGTAAATGTTTATTTGCATTACTCTGATTTTTAATATGGTTTGAAATTCTAGAAAATTGTATCTCATTCTTTTCGCCCTAGCACTTGGTACTGGAACGGTAGGAGTGAACCGGTCTGGTACTAAGTGTGGTGGTAATATTCCCAAAATTCATAGTTTTTTTATTTAGTTTCCGCTAATTCTTTTAATAAAACAAATTTTTTTAGTAGTGAATTTTGGAAGTGTTATAACGCATGATGCAAAACTATGAATACATGTAATAAGAGATGCACACACAATGTCCACATGCTCAACAAGTCCATCACATATTAATAGGTCATAACCTGAAAACAATACTTTTGGGTCTTAAGCCATTAATCAATCATATCTCTAATTATATCCATGTGAGTGTGGGAACCCCACTATTATAGCTGGTGGACCGAAAACATATAGGGTAGAAGGCTCCTGCCCACTATTATTCGCCGGTGAACCAGTCTGGCCCCAACTCACATAGTGTTCCACTATAAGGGATTAGTATTTTCCATGATTTATTCACATCTATAATTAGATTTATTGAGCTCGAGATCTCCCACTATTATAATCGGTGGACCGGAATACATATAAACATCATCCAGGGCAACACGCTCCTTGGCTACTATTATATCCGATGGATCGATACTCATAAACATCTTCCATGGCAACACGCTCCTGAGCCATTATTATATCTGGTGGACCGACACTTATAAACATCTTCCGAAACAAAATGCTCCTGGGCCACTATTACATACAGTGGACCGGTACTCATAATATAATTTATTTAGGCCCGACTTATTAATCTTTCACTTTTACGATTAGTGTTTTTCCTTTTAGTCATCACAATAGTTTCATTTATTTGCCTCGACGAGGAGATCAAGATCTTGGGATACAAAGGTACACCGGTCGTACCGGTGCATAAAAGCTACTCAATACCCTTCAACGATCAATCCAGAGACGCAAAGGTACCATGGTCGTACCGGTGCATACAGCTACTCAGTACCCTACTGATAAGGACACCTAATTCATAAGTCGGCATACCCTCTAAATAAGTCTGTAGAACTAGATAGAGTAAGATATAGGTCCTGGTTAGGGCACAAAGGCACACCAGTATATACTAGAATCACTGTGGGCTAAACCACGTCTTTAGGGTATCAACTCCTAAAGAGCCACCATTCCCGATCTCGAGATCTTTCACTTTAATTATTAGTGTCTTAATTAAGGTGATCATGAAAAGCACAACAACCAGATACTTATTCACTTTCGATTGTTATGATATCATTAGGTACTCCTCCTTATTCATACAATTATCCAAGATAACTTAGAGGAATCATTAAGTCCGTCATTATCTCATCCAATTCCAATTTAGAATTCGTTCTCGTGATACTTACTGATTGTCAAATACCCTTATCTTGCTATTCAGTATTACTTGAGTCTTATTACAAAACTTCGTTATCCTATCGACATATTAGATACGAATTACTAATTTACCCCTTGCTTGTATAATTATTAAGTCATCCCCTATTTACTTACCAATTTACTATATTACCCTCTATGTTGCATAATTAGCAAATTACCCCTTGTTCGGTTTATTTTACCAAGTTATCTTCCACACTTATTAGGTCACCAGTCACCCTTCATAATTGTTACACTTGTCATATTTCTCATTAGGTTGGTTAGATTACCAAATTGTCCTTCTCCTTTATTATAATTACTAATCTATCCTTTAGTTGGTTAAATTATCAAATTGCCCTTCTCCATTATCATAATTACCATATTTCCCTCCTATTATTATAACTACCAATTTATCCTTCTCCATTATTATAATTACCAACTTACCCTTCTCCGTTATTATAATTACCATTTTACCCTTCTTCATTATTATAATTACTAAATTACCCTTCTCCATTATTATATTACTATTTTACTCTTCTCCATTATTATAATTACCAATTTACCCTTCTCCATTATTATAATTACTACTTTACCCTTCTCGATTATTATAATTACCAACTTCTCGATTATTATAATTACCAATCTACCCTTCTCCACTATTATAATTACTATTTTACCCTTCTCCATTATCATAATTACCACCTTACCCTTCTCCATTATTATAATTACCAACTTACGATTCTCCATTATTATAATTACCAATCTACCCTTCTCAACTATTATAATTACCATTTTACCCTTCTTCATTATTATAATTACCAAATCACCATTTTACTTACAAAATTATCATTTTGCCCCTTACTTTCAAATTTACCATAATATCCTTTTACTTATAAAATTTTCATTTTGCCCCTTACTTCCAAAATTACCATATTACCCTCTTACCTATAAAATTACCATTTTTCCCCTTATTACACCACTTTTATTAAAATACTCTTACTACATACAATATTAATATTAATGCTCCATTCTCATCATCTAACTCCACCAACTATTATTATTCAACATAATCCTCATTAGCAACCACACATATTAGGCCACAATTTTACATAGACATATTACTAAAATGCCCCTAGGGCTCATAATAACATTATTCATGCATCAATGGTCACAATGACATAACATATCATGGATAAGTACTTAACATTTTTATTAATAACAAAACTCATTCCTTAAGCATTATTTCTACACATGGCACATAAACTAGCATGCTTTCCTTTTTATCAATCAATAAAAGCAATTGCATATATTATACTATACAACATATACCATGCATAATAACATATTAAAACCCTAATGTGTTGGCATACGTTTATCCATACGTTTAAGTTGGGTTTAATGATTACTTTATTTTTTGTAAAAATTGAACCTTACCGGTATCTCCGTTAAAGATTCAAACTTTGATTAGCAAAACAAATACCTAAAAATAATATCCATAATTATCATATATTAGAAATAGAAAACCAAAAGTATAAGACTTTATCAAAACTTAATTAATGATATACTTAACTTAACCAATATCTTACCTTAAAATAATTAACCAAAATAGCCCAAAGGAATGCAGCAAGTCACACTACTCATGCAGCATGAGCTGCATGCAAAACAAGGGAGGAGGGGGTTGAAGGTGGGTGGAAGAAAGATGGAAATGGCTACTTTTGGGTTGGGGTTCTGGGGCTAAGAAAGAGGGAAGGTGGGGGAGATTTAGGGAAAGGGATGGGTGTAGGGGTGGAGAGGGGGTGTAGGTGGTGGTCGGGGATGTGTTATTAGCGGCCAAGGGTGGCAAAGGCGGCGGCAGCAGGGCTACAAAGGAGGCTACAGAAGTGGCGGTGGCTGAGAAGGAAGGAAAAGGGAGGAGGAAAAAGAGAAGCTGCAAATTTTTTTTCTGCCAATGGAGGTAAAAGGGTGGTAGAGGAGGCTTAAAAAGTGGTTTGGTGAAATGCCCCGAAAATTTTAATTTTATTTATTATTATTAAATAATATTTTATTTAAAAAATTAATTAAATAAATTATTTTTATTAAAAGAAAATAAAATTAATTAGGGCAAATCAAGAAGAAATTTATAAATATTTTAATTAGGTGAAATTTGAGTATTTTAGCTAATTAAGGTTTTTATTTTATAAATTAATTAAATGAATTTTTTTATTTAAAATAAGAAATATAAAATAGTTTCAAATTAATAATAATTTTATAAATAATTTAATTGGAGAAAATTAGGGCGTTTTGCTAATTAAAATGGAATTTATAAAAAATATTTCAAAAACCCTCAATTAGCCTAAAAAGGGAATTAAATATTATTATTTTTAAATATCCCAATTAATTTAATTAACCTAAAACATTATTTTCTTTTTTCCCTTTTCTTTCTTCCTTTTTCTTTCTTTTTCTTTCTTCTTCTTTTTCTTTTCCTCCCCGACATGGGCCAGCAACGACCCAGTTCTTCCTCCTTTCCTCCCTTTCTTCTTTGGCGTGGCCCAGCCTACTCGGCTGTCCTCCTCCTTTTTCCCCAGCGCCGCATTTTGCCTATTTTCCCCCTTAAACTTCGCGCTTAAATTAAGTCTTTCCCCCACCGCGCCGACCGACCCGATTTCTTCTTTTTCTTTCTTTTCTTTTCCTGGGCTGACTGGTTCCCGCACCCCCTTCTTCTTCTCCCCCATCCCTTCGCACCTATTGTCAACGTCGACCATTTCCGCCACCCTTCTCCTTGATTTTTTGCTATCGATCGTGCCCCTTTGACCATTCGTTTTGTTCCCGCCTCTTCCTTTTTGTTTTGGCCACCCATTGACCCAAACCACGTCTCCCATTTCCCCACACGATTCCCTCTCCCTTAGCCACTTGCATACACGATTGAGAAAGTGCGACGGCTGTCCTCGTCGACCGGTGCCCACTCCGGCCTACCACTCCCCCACTTTCCCTTCAACCCTAACTTCCTTTCAAGCCTATAAATACACCCCATAGTAGCGTTGAGTCGAGTTTTTGGTTTAAGTTCAAAAAATACCTTCCTTCGTGCCACCACCCCTTTAGACGCCACTTTTGCCGCCTCCGACAGACACCGCCGCCCGTTCTGGCCACCGAGGCCTTCCCTGCACCGCCTTCTAACTAACTAGACCACCTGTACCCTTCGATTATTCCTGCACGAGCCACCCTGACTGTGCGAATTTTCCTTCTTAACCAAACCATTTTCTGCCACCGTCACCCTTCGAACCACCTTTAGCCACCTATTTCGCTGCTGTCGCCGCTTCTTTCACCTCCCAAATTGTGTTGCAGACCACCCTCTACCTTCCCCTACCTTTCTTTTCCTCTTCCTCCCTCTCCTCCTCCTTTTCCCTCCTTCTTCCCCATTCGGCCACCGCCGCCGCCGCCGTGCGCCGCCACCTTTGGTTGTACCACCACCCTCATTCAACTCCTCTCCCTCTAGACAGTCTTAAACACCCCAACTTCCACCTCCATTCTCTCTATTTTTTTCCCAACATTCAACTGTTACCCTTTTCTTCCCTTTTTCCGGCCACCGCCATTTCCACCGTGCACCACTGCCAGTGCCACCAATGACCACCAGCCTAAGGTTGAACCCTAGACTCTCTCAACCCTTTTTCCTATTTTTACAAGCCTTAAATTATTTTATTTCATTTATTCTAATATAAATCCTATTATTATTATTATTATTATTTCCATTATTAATATATATTATTATTATTATTATTATTATTATTATTATTATTATTAATGTTTTTATTATTATCCTATTGAGGGCCAAAGCTCTATTATATTTTTAATTCGATTTTAATATTATTATTATTATTATCATTATTATTATTATTGTTATTGTTATTATCTTTATTATTAATATTAATATGTTGTTGTTGTTATTATTATTATTATTATTATTTTACTATTTTGAATTACTGTTATTATTATTCCATTATTAATATTACAACTACTTTACCCTTTGTGTTGCTATTATTATTATTATTATTATTATTATTATTATTATTATTATTATTATTATTACTTTCAATGTTAATATTATTATTCTATATAGGATTGAAACCCTATTGTGCTTATTTTAAATTTTAGTAGTAGTATTATAAATATCATGTCTTATTATTTTAGGGTTATTAGTATTTTTATTATCATTCATATTTATTCTTATTAGTGTTATTATTATTATTTATTAAGTTATTATTATTCAATGTAGGGTGGAAACCCTACTTCTTTTATCTTTGATCATTATCGTTACTATTATTACCATTATAGTTATTATTATTTTGTAATATTATTATGGTTTTTATCATTATTATTATTATTATTATTATCATTTCATCATTATTATTATTACTAAATTTGGTTATTTATTTTAGTAATGTTGTTGTTGTTATTATTATTACTATTATTATTATTATTATTATTATTATTATTATTATTATTATTATTTTAGCAAAGGGGCAAAAGCCCTTATTTCATTTTGTTTTGAATAATTTCCTTATTATTATTATTGTTACTATTATTATTATTATTATTATTATTATTATTATTATTATTTATATTATCATTGATATTATTTTTAGTATCTTTGCTATTAATTTTTTAGTTTCATTATTATTATTATTAGGGCAAAGTTTTCAACCTTATATTATCACCTTTTATAATATTTCTATTATTTCTATATCTTTAGCAAAGTTAGTAATTAGTTAATGTTAATTTATTAATATATTATTATTTATTTAAAAATGTAGTCTTATAATAAGTTAGTGATTAATAGTATTTTTGATAGGAGGGAGTTTAATTTTAGCTTTTCCCTTATAATAGGTGAAACCAGTCAAAGCCCTAAGGAAGCGTAGGAGCGTGCTCCAAGATTGGTGTCGTTTTAGGTAAGGGGTGCTAAGGCCATATGTGTCATATGTGATTTTATGCTATGCATGCCATGTGATATGAATTATAGTGTATTTCATATGTATATTGTATAAATATTATGAATGCATCATGATATGGAGTTGAAGTATGTTGGTGTGAATAAATTGTGGCATGAGAATTATGTGTATAAGTGTGTTATTATTATGGTATGATGTGGCCTTAAGACATGCATGATAGGGTTGTAAAATAATGATGGGGAGTATAACAATGTGGTGTTAGGGATTTGCATGGAGTTGTGGGATGCATGGTATTAGGGTTTGCATGGCGTTAGGCTTTGCATGGAGTTGATGTTGCATGGTGTAGGTGTAACACCCCCAAATTTACTACTGAAAAATTTCGTTTAAATTGAAAGGTTTAGCGAAAGCATACAAATTAAAAACATGAGTTTGGGGGTATTACCGCCACACTTGGCACCGAACCGGTTCACTCCTACCGTTCTGATGCTAAGTGCTAAGGCTAAACTAGGAAATCGTAAATAAGAATCATCAAAACATAAGCGCATCATTATCATAAGGCAGCCATGAAAACAAGATATCAAACATCATCAGAATGTCGTTACGATTACAACTTAAGAATTCCACTTCCAAAATACGAACATAATATAAATACGAAAAACTAAGATAGATAAAAGTGAGGATCGTAAAGGAGTCCGGCCAACTCGCTCTCGGCCCCAACCAAGGTGGACTCAATTCTCGGCCCCACCCGATGCCTCGTAGGTGTCGTAGGCATCGAAAACAAGATCTCCTACCTGCACAAGGTCAGAAGGGCTCTCTGCTCGTGGGAATGAGCAGCACCCATGAAACGGGTAATCAGTACGCTACGTACTGAGTAAGGTAACAGACGAGCTAAGGCCAACACATAGCACACAAGGCCCACGTTCAACACATAAATAGCATACGATAACATGCATGAATAGGTCTGATCACTTTCTGATGTCTTATCCTTTGTTCTCATTAATGGTAATAAGTCCATTTCGCACATTCTTCAATAATCCATGTGAGCACGGGGACCCCACTATTATAGCCGGTGGACCGGAAATAAAAACACAGGGCAGGACGCCTCTGACCACTATTCTTACCGGTGGACCGGACTGGCCCCGCCTCACATGGTGTTCCACTGTAAGTGCTTAGTATTTTTCCCGTGGTTTGACTTATTTACTTTGGGTCTATCGAGCTGAGGCCCCCACTATTATAGCCGGTGGACCGGAAATAAACACACAGGGCATAACGCCTCTGACCACTATTATAGCCGGTGGACCGGAACGAAACGCACAGGGAAGAACGCCTCTGACCACTATTATAGCCGGTGGATCAGAACAAAACGCACAGGGCAGAGCGCCTCTGACCACTATTCTAACCGGTGGATCGGACTGGGCTCGGCTCAACAGTCTTTCGCTTTACGTTATTAGTGTCTTATCCGTGTCTTATTGAATCACACAACCCCTTGACATGCATGCGATTAATACCCTACTACTTTCCCCTCCAAAGGGACCGTCCCATATTTTGAGACCCGTACCTCTTCTCACACCCGACATCCATCCCCCGTAGACTTAAGCATAGTGGCATGTAGTAAGTGATAAGTTCATATTTTGACACATTTTATGCCCTTATAATCTTAGTTTTTGGTAGTTTATTTAGCTAATATAGGGGAATAAGTATTGTTTTATGCTTAAGTGGTAAAAATTGTATAAATTTTATTATTTGAGCTAAAATGATATAAATTAAGTAAATTTAGAATAAAATATTATTTATTAATATTTATTGAATTTTGTTTTGTAGATTTTGTATTTAAGTAAAAGAAAAAAAAAAGAAATTTGACCTTTGGACCAACGGCCAAAGGCCGAAGGCCCAAAGGCCTGAAACAAAACGACGCCGAACAAGACTCAGCGCGAGAAAAAGAAAAACAAACAAAGTCAGGCGACTGGGCGAGCAGGGGCCACGAGAAAAAAAACAAGGGCTGACGTGGCAAAGGCACAAAATTTTTATAAAAGCGTGCTTCAGGGTGTGCGATCGACGACGCAGAGAGAGAGACAGGAGACAGCAGTGCAGAGCGAGACAGGGCAGAAGGCAGACGCTGAAGGGGGCGGCAGAGCCGCAGGACGCAAGGTACGAGAGCCTTTATAGGCTCGGGAGGAAGAAAAGCTTCGGAGGATCGGTGGAACGCAGCAGAGGAGAGGGCTTTTACAGGCTCGGGCGAGGCAATCGACACACGGACGATGCGCAAAGGACAGCCGCCGCACGGAGAGCGAGGCAGCGGCAGCACAAGTCGTCCACATCAGCCCTGTCAGTCAGCCGTCAGCCAAAGGAAAAGAAAAATAAAAAGAAATTGTTGCACGAAAATTAAGGCGCGAGATAAGAAGAAAATTTTGAGGAAGAATTAATACCGGTAGAATTTGTTTCAGATAAAATTAATTTTTATTTGAATAAATTCTTGATCTTTTATTTAAAATTAATTCCGGTTATTTCTTTCTCTTATTTTTAATTTATATTTTAGATATATATTTCTGTGTAATTAATTCTTTAATTATGAGTGGCTGATTATTTATTGTTAGGGAATGAATTGAAACCCTAGATTATGATTTGAATTATAATATTTATTTTCTTTGTTTCGTGAGATTGTTTCTTGACTCTATATTAATTGCTATCGTTTATATGTATAATTCTGTCAAGTATAGTTTATTTGGTGCATGCCTTGTTCTGGTACCTCATAAGTGACAGTATGTAGGATTAATTGCCTGCTTGGTGGCCATCTAAATATACTAGAATTTATATGTATAAATTGCAGCTAGGTTAGATAACAATTCACCTAATCGTTTTGCGATTCTAACCGAAGTGGTAAAACGTTTCGATACGTGTGGGTCAAGAAAAGGAAATACAGCTAGACATGCTTTTTGTACTAGTTTGGGTACTTAGATTGACAGCCTTCCACTTACACTTAATGCATTAAATCTAGTTAAATATAGGAGCCGCTTGTTGCTGCTATACTGCTAGTATTTAATAGGGTTAATATTGGCGCTTTGTCGTATTAATTAATTAAGGGAAGTAATATAAGGTGTATAGACCTGCTTTTGGTGTGCAACTTGGTCGATCTCTTTCTCACGATTAAAAGATGACTTAGAAATAAATATTATATCTCAATCTAATCTAGTGGTGGATTTTTATTTCCCTAACATATTTCTCATATCTGCGGTTTCCCATTATTTCCCATTATTTTCATTATTAGTTTACTTTATTCTATTTAATCCTTTTATTATTTTATTATTATTTTGATAAACCCCCATTAGTATTTTTCTTATTTATTTATTTTAGGTTATTTAGTGTTTTTCTTTTATTTATAGTTTAAGCTAGTTAAATAGAGGTGAGCCCTCTCAATCTCCGGTTTAGAACGATACCCTTATTTACCAGTGCTACATTTGACAACAAGAGGGTTTAAATTGTGTGCCGGCTACGGTCGCACCAGTAAGGCACAATCTCCAAGGATATAGGCCACCCCAACACCTATGATATCGACTCCGTATGTCCTCATCCCTCTAGGGTTCCTCCTCGGAGACCCTAATCGGACCTATGTGGCCCAACTCTTTCTTACTTACCCAAACGTTACTTGTTTCTCTATCTCGCACCTCATTCTTTTAGTAGGAAATTCCCCAAATGTATTACTTTATCTCCTAAGTTCACGTGTGACCAATAAAACCTAGTTGGCCGCTCAAAACCCTATTCGACCCCGCCAACCTTAGTTGCGGTACCAACTCTAGCACTTTACTTCTTCAACAAGTAACCTCCCTCTCTCACCCCAAAATCTCTTCTCTCATTTAGAAACCCCCACTCGTCCTTTATGTAAGTGAGTTCTCACTCTCATCCCCATACTCCATCCCTCCTTGATCATTTTTACCCTTGTACCCTTCAAATTGTTCACTTCCTCCCAAAAATCCAAATTGGAACCTTTAGGCACTCTTACACCGACCCACGTAAAATTTTGCACCCAAGTCCCCAGTGGGTCCATAACTTTGACATTATTTTATTCACTTCCTAAATCAACTTTCCTCACGTAAGATTCATTCCCATGCATAATTTAGACGCTCCATGCAGACTCTCCAACCCCCACTTATACCCGAAACCCTAATAAGGTCGCTCATGCACCAACTCACGTACTATTCTTCATAACAAGTTTCCAATCACTCCAAGACTCTCCCAAGCTCTTAATTACAACCCAAATCAACCTTTCACACGTAAGGATCATGCCTATGCAAGGTCTAATCCCCCCATGCAAACTTCCCAAATGTCCACTTTCCTGTTGTTCTTTTATTATCATTTCATGCTACCAAAACCCTAGCATGCGTGTCCTAGAGGGTCGCATCATGTCACATCATCAACATCAACATTAAACATGGAACATGGCATACATGTATAACATAAGGCACACACGACATACCTCATGATTCACGCTGCGCTACACAAAGCAGGTTATTCATAACACATGCATAAAACACATCAACATGGCATGCTCATCATTCACCCACACCATACATCACACATAACACAAGGCCATAGCTTCGTCCTTACCTCACACAACACCGGTCTCGGAGCACGTTCCTACGCCTCCTCTGGGTTTCGACTTGATTCGCCTATAAGAGGGAAAACTAGAGGTTAATTTCCCTCTGACCAAAACACCATCCTTTCTACCTTACCCTTATCTTTAACTTACCATTAGGGCTAAAAGTAAAATATTACTTTTATAAGTAAAGGTATGGTCATTATTCTTAAGGTGGCTAATCATGCTACTACTAATAAAAGTAGGTCTTAATAGCTACAATATTTTAAAAGAAATCTTAATAATATTTATTATTAAAAGTAGTAGTTTAATGTTACTAATAACGGTGATAGTAGTAGTGATAGTGAGGTTAGGGATATATGAAATATTACTAATAGTGACAAGGAACTAAAATGAAAATAATAATAATAACCATGATAATAATGATAATAGTAATGCTATTAATAATAACAATAAGGAGGTTAAAATAATAACACTAAAGTTATAATATTAGTACTAAAAATTATAAGTAAATCAAGGTTAGGTTGAATAATGATAATGATAATAATAATAATAATAATAATAATAATAATAATAATAATAATAACAACAACAACATTAATAACAATATTAATAATACTTCTAAAAATAATTAGCATTGGTATAACAAGGATTTAGGGGTTGGGGAGTTTAGAGGACCACCTAGAGGTGCTGGTGGCACAGGTGGCGGTGCACGGCACACGGCGGCGACGACGACGACGACGTTGGGGGGAAGAAGAAAGGTGGAGAAGTGGTGGAGGGGGAAGGAAGGAAAAGGAGGGGTTGGCAAGGGAAATATAGGGTCTAGGGAGGTTGGGGAAGTTCCCTTGGTGGTTTTGGGAGGTAGAGGAGGTGCTGGAAGTGGCGGCACGGCAGTGGGCGGCGGTGAGAAGGGCGGCGGAGTTCGAGGCTGGCTTGGTCGGGAAGGGTACTTTGCACGCTTGGGGTGGCGCGTGCAGAGCAAACTGAGGGGTGAGGGAGGCCTGGGTTTGTGGAGGATGTTGCAAGGAAGGGTTTCGGGGGTGGATCGAGCGGTGGCGATGGGCGGCAGCGACAGGGTGGCGATCTGAAGTAGGGGCGGCGCAAGGGTGATTTCTGGGCTTTGGTTTCGAAAACCTCCAAAGCTGGGTCTTTGGGGGGGTATTTATAGGCTTGAAATGGGGAAAATCGAGAGAGGGGGCAAAGAGAGGCACGGGCAGGCGGAAATTCGACATGCCGGCTGTCGGTGGCAGGCGGCACTAGTCTGCCATGGCAGACCTGTGGTTCGGTCGGGAAAAAGGAAGGGGGCAGGATCAGGCCTGTGTGAGGTGTTGGGGGTGTCGGCCTGTCGGAGAAAGATGGCTGGAAGGTCGGGGAGAGAGAGAGAGACGGCGTGCAGGCAGCGCAGACAGTCGGTCGGCGCAGAGGGGGGCTGGGCGGCGATTTGCAGCGGCGCGCGGGGAAGAAGGAAAGGGGAAAGGGCTGGACCGGCGGTCCGGGAAGAAAGAAAGAAAAGAGGGGGAAACCGGCCGGTTCAGCAACGGTAAAAACGCCTTATTAAAACGCGGCGTTTTGGTGATTATTTGGACAAAGCGCGACGTCGAGTAGCTGGCAGGCAACGGCTACTTCATTAATCGGCGCGCAGCGTTTCAACGAAAGGAGGGGCGAAACGCTGCGTTTTACTGTTGCGGGGGAGGGCCGAACGGCGCTGGGCCGCGGGAAGGAGGAAAGGAAAGGGAAGTTGGGCCGCGGGCTGGCCCAACGGGCGAGAAGAGGAAGAAAAGAAAGGGAGGAAGAAGAAGAAAAGGAAAAGGAAGGAAAAAAAAAGAGGAAAGGATTATTATTATTTTTTTTTGTTATTTTATTTTAGTATTTTATTTTATATAAATATTTAGAATATTTATCTTGGGTACTTAGAGTAAGAATAATTAAATAACTAAATAAAATATTTATCCTCCTTCTTAGGCTAATTTAGGGCCCTAAAAATAAATTATAAAGGCATCCTTGTAAAATATTTTAAAATTCCTATTAACTTGTCCTACATAACCCCTTTTTCTAAAAAGAGCAACAAATTAAATAAATTCCCTAATAATCCTTATTTAATGACTTATTTCCAAAATAATTAATTCTGGGGTATTTCAGTAGGGTTTTGCATGGAGTTATAGGATGCATGGTATTAGGGTTTGCGTAGCGTCGGGCTTTGCATGGAGTTAATGTTGCATGGTCTTATTAGGGTTTACATGGTGGTATTAATAGTTGTATAGTGGTATTAGGGTTTTTATGGTGGTATTAATGGTTGCATGGTGGTATTAATGGTTGTATAGTGGTATTAGGGTTTGCATGGTGGTATTAATGGTTGTATGGTGGTATTAGTAGTTGTATGGTGGAGTTAGGGTTTTGCATGGGAGTTAATAATTGCATGGGATTTAGGGTTTGCATGAAAATTTCGAAAGGTTGCATGGGATGTGTAAAATTTGCATGGGAGTGAAATTTACGTATGAAAGGTTGATTTGGGATATAAGGAAGGTAATGTAAGTGTTATTGGGGTGTTTGAACATTTTGAATGAAAAATAGTACATGGAGATTATATAAGGGTCCGTAGGAGACAGAACTAGGGTTTGTGTGGACAATTAGGGTTTTTTGTGGTTGCTTAGAATTTTTTTTGTTATCATGTGTATTTGGTAATTAAAGTGTAATTATGATGGTGGAATTTTATGATTTGAGATGTGTGAAGTATAAAGAGAATGATTTGTGCATGTCCATGGTGAAAGCTTTTGAATAAGATACTTAAGACATTAATCATGTAAAGTGAAAGATTGTTGAGCCGGGCCCAGACCGCTCCACCGGCGAATAATAGTGGTTAAGACATGATGTCCTATGTGTAACCGGTCCACCGGTAATAATAGTGGTCAGGTTTTGTACCTGTGCATTTTCGGTCCACCGGCTATAATAATGGGGGATTCCGTGCTCAACAAAATCGAACATATTTGTGTTAAGACATGGGAAAGACACTAAGTACTTACAGTGGAACACCATGCAAGCAGGGGCAAGATCGGTCCACCGGCAAATAATAGTGGCCGGGTACTACAGTATCCGAGAGACCGATCCACCAGCTATAATAGTGGTCAGGAGCTATATGCCCTATGTGTTTTTGGTCCACCGGTTATAATAGTGGGGTTCCCGTACTTGCGTGGATTTGATAAAAAGCATGGTGTGAATCGACTTTTGATCAGAGATTAAATCAGTAATTGATCCGGATTATTTATGGGCCTTTGTACTTTTACCTGGCTGATCTTATGCATTTATGATTGTGATCTTCTATTCTTCTGAAAATTTATGTGTTTATGTGTGGGCCTTAGTTCTCTGTTACCTTACTCAGTACGTAGCATACTGATTACCCTTTTCATGGGTGCTGCTCATTCCCACGAGCAGAAGGCCATTTCTGACTTTGTGCGGGTGGGCAAGACATCTGATGGGGTTGAGAGTTGAGCTTGTGGTTGGCTCAGAGTCCGAGAGTGTCGTGGCCATATTTAATCTTTATGCAACTTATTCCCTCGGTATTACTTGTGTATCGTATTTACCCTTTTACGATTTATTATCTTGTATTGAGTATTTCAAATAAACCCTTTATCGATTGTAAAATTATTCCCTATGAGGAATTTTGATTTCTCACTCTGATTTCTATCTTGTTATTTATTGTAACTTGTATGCGTACTATGATTTCTATGTTAATCTTTTTGATGCATTTTATGAACTATCAGTTTAAGTGTGAAAATAATCTTTTTAGCCTTAGCACTTGGTACTGGAACAGTAAGAGAGAACCGGTCTGGTACTAAGTGTGGCGGTAACATCCCCAAAATTCACGGGTTTTAATATAAATATTTCTATTGTAATTTCTTCCACTTAAAAAAAAGTAGTGGATTTTGGGGTGTTACATTTGGTGGCTCATGTGGCCACGGAAGCGACGGGACAACATCGGAAGGAGGAGGAGCAGGAAGGTTGCCAAGAAGGGACAAAAAGAAGAGGAGAGGAAGGAGGGGGCTACGGGGTGGTGTGGTGGTGTAGGGTGGGAGTAGGAGGTGGCAAGAGGCGGTGCAGGCGGTTGGTGAGGTGGTGGTAGCGGCGGAATAAGGCAATGGTGCAAAAATAGGGGGAGAGGATAAAGTAGGAGAAACGGAGAGAAAATGAGGTTAGGAGAGGGAAGGATGGGCTAAAAAATGGGGTAGGAAAGGGCTGGTGAGGAGAAGGAAAAGGAGAGGGAGAAGAGGGGAGCAGGTGGCCGGTCGGGGCGGGTTGTAGGGTGGCAGGCGGCTATTGAGGTGGCGGGGAGAGGGAAGGGGAAATAAAGAGGCATGCAGATGGGGGGTGTAGGGTCGGTTGGGTCCAAAATGGAGAATAAAAGGACGGGGGGAGAGAGAGGGAGAGTGATAGGGAGGCAGGTGGTTGTCGGGGAGGAGTTGTAGGGCATGGCTTGGGTGGTCAGGCATGGGGGAGGCAAAAAAGAAGAAGAAGAAGGAAGAGAAGGGGCAGGTCGGGTGAGAGAGAAAAAGAAAAGAAGTGGGTCAGCCTAGTCGGGGGGAGAAGGAAGGAAAAGAAGAGAAGGAGGCTGGACTGGGTTGCACGGGAGGAGGAGAAGGGGAAAAGGGAGAAATGGGCTAGCGGCCCAATGCACAGGGGAGGAAGAGCAGGCCGGGGCCTGGCGACCCTAAGGGAAGAAAAAGGAAAAAAGAAATAAAGGAGAAAAAAGAGAAAGAAAAGGAAAAAGGGAAAATAAGATAAAATAAATTTTGGAATAATATAATGTAATATTTTTGGTAAATAAATAAATCAATAATTTAATTTAATATAATTTAACATATGGGTTTTAAAAGGTTAATTTTAGAAAAATATTGGTTTGGAAAATTATTTAAATAAAATGAGTATGATAAAATAAAAAAAATAATTATTTTAATTTATTAAATATTCATATCCAATTTTATATACTCAAAAATCCATAAATAATCAAATTAAATAAATTTAAAAGCTAATTTATCTAGGGATGACAACGGATCAGATACGGATTGGGTACCCCCTATCCGCTACTCAAACCCGATAAGAAAACCTATGTCCATATCCATATCCAAACCTGGAGGATATTTTTTTCCCTCATCCGTATCCATATCCATATCCGTTTAAATATCCATTGAGTTTCGGGTAAGACCCATTAAGTATAAAATAAAAATCATTTAATGTTAGAATTATATACTTAGATTGTTAAAATTTAATCATATCTTCACTTTTAGCCTTAGAAAATATACTTAAGGTTACATAAATAAAGGTAAAAATGTAATTTTATATCGGGTAAAGGTACATATTAGAGGATCCCTTACCCATATCCATACCCAAACCCGGTGGATATTTATCCCCTTCCTCCATACCCGCATCCATATCCGTTTTTCCATATCCATTTACACATCGAACGGATAAAACCCATCCAATTTCCATTCCTAAATTTATCCCAAATAAAAGTTATTTATTAAATTATAGGTTTTTAAAATTTTGGGGATTACACGACTGGTCCGCCTGCCCTTTCTTCTTCTCTTCTCCTTCTCCCCCGACCCTCTCTCTCCTCGATGCCCAGCCTCTCCATTTCTTGGCGCAAGCACAGGCCTCTATGCCGTCGCATGCCGGCATGCCGGCCCTATCCTTTTCCCTGTCACTCCCTCTCTCTCCTCCACCCAATTGAGACCTCTCTCTCCTCTCACACGTGCCTCTCTCCCCCTTCCTTTTTCCCTTCCTGATCTGTTAGACCTACAAAAATGGCAGGCCTACACCGACCATTGAGTCGTCGGTCGTCGACCTACACATGTGTCGCCGACCTTCCCTCTTCCCCCTCTGTTATTCCACCTCATCCATGACCTATAAATACCCCTCAACCAACCCCATTCAACTCTTTTTTCTCTCAACCCAGAAATCCACACCTCTTGTCGCCGCCACCAATTCAGCCACCTGTTGCACCGTCGTTATCCAGCATCGTCGCCCAAACCTCCACCCAAATTACTCCCTGAACCACCCTCCACCAAGCTATACTTCTCACCACCCTCAATAATCCCTGCACAAGCCACCTTGGCTGTGTAAAGTTGGCCATTCGACCAACATTAACCTAGCCACCGCCGTCCACCGCCCTTTGCGCCACCGTCCGCCTCCACTTTCGCCACAACCACCATTCCCTCTACCCTACAAAATCACCAGCAGACCCTTCCCTACCTTCCCCTACCTTCCTTTTCCCCTACCTCCCTCTCCTCCCTCTCCACCACTCTTGACCACCACGTCGCCGCCGCCTTTGGCTGCGCCACCACCACCACTCCAGCCCTCTTCACCCAGGCATCCTCCACCACCTCCAGTCCTCCTCTCCTACCCTAAACACCCAAATTTATACCTTTTTCCCTCTTTCCTCGCTGCTGCCACCACCACCACCGGTGTCGTCGGTCACCACCAACCCTAGGTGGTACCCTAACCCTTAAAACCCTAGTTATGATACCATTATCTCTTTTATTTGTATTATGATATTATCCTTATTATTATCCTTATTATTATTATTATTATTATTATTATTATTATTAATGTGGTTATTATTATTGTCATTATATCATTATTATTATTTTTATCATTAGTATTATTAAATATAGCTTCAAAAATATTAATACTAATATTATTATTAATGGTCGAACCTTATTATTATTATTATTATTATTATTATTATCATCATCATCATTAATATCATTTTTTTCTTATCATCATCATCATCATCATCATTATAATTATTATTAATGCTAACTTGGGCATAGTATTACTATTACAATTATTGTAAAAATATTCTAACCCTTATATTATCATTATTTCAAATATTATTATTATTACTATTATCCCTAGCATTATTATTATTTTATTAATATTACTATTATTATATCATAATTTTTACTAACCCTATTACTAACCTTAACCTTAATAATACTAGGGTTTCTATTACTATAAGTATTATTATTATTATTATTATTATTATTATTATTATTATTATTATTATCACTATTTTTGCTACAACTAGTATTAGTACTATTATTAGAAGAAATAGAGCTATTAGCTTTAATAATATAAATATGGCTATAAATATTTAACACGAACATATTTTGACTAGTAATACCATAATAGGATAACTTGGGAATAAAAACCCTATTTTTTTTACTTGTAAAGTTTCTTTTAATAATAGTAACCCTAATATTATAATAAAGTAGGAAATAGTAGTATTTTGGTAAGAGAGAAATTAATCCTTAGGTTTTCCCTCTTATAGGTGAACCCAATCAAAACCCTAAGGATGTGTAGGAGCGTGCTTCAAGACCAGTGTCATATTAGGTAAGGATATAGCTAATGCCCTATGTGTTTTACGTGCCTTGTATGCCTTGTATGTCATGTATCATGATATGTTGTGTATCTTATGATTATCATTATAATTGTTTTATGTGTAGCGTAGCTTGGAGTTGAGGTATGCTCATGTGTTTTCTTATAGCAATGATGAAAAAGGAAAATGGGAAAGTGAGTGGACCAAGGGGAAGTGGGTTGACCAAGGGATATGGGATTGACCTAAATGTATCATGATCTAAGAAAGGGAAAATAAGAGAGACTATGAATAAAATAAAAGAGTGGGTGAACTTTGCATGGAAATTCCAGGGTTTGCATATGAATTCTAGGATCTTACATGAAAACTTCTAGGGTTTACATGGGGTGGATGGAGTCTGCATGAGGATGAACCTTACGTGTGAAAAGTTACCTTGAGGTGTAAGGAAGGTAAGGGAAGATTTGTTTGGGTGATTGGAGGCTTTGGGTGAAAAATAGTACGTGGGTTAGTATAAGGGTGCACAGAAAACCTAGCTTGGGTTTGGGAGGAAAACCCTAATTTGAGATGGTGGTAAAAGTAAAGATAATTGAGGGTGAGTGGAGTATGAGATGAGGGTGGAGGAATGTCATGTGTAGGGTGAGTATGGGTATTATGGGAAAGCAAGAGTGGAAGGTGAGAAATGGAGGGGTGATAGGTGGAAAGAAGGATGCTAGGGTTTGGTGTGGCCACCTAGAGTTTCGTGGTCACGCGTGTATTTGGGGCAGTAAAGTGAAATGATGATGGTTGAAAACAAGGGATGTGATGTGTGGGGTGTTAAACGACCTCAGTGTGTGAGGAAGAGAAGGATGGGCCACATATGCCCAATTTAGGGTTTCTGGAGAAAACCCTAGGGTAAGGTAGTGAGTGGACTTGGAGGCGTAAGGTAGCGGGCCTTGACCCACACACTTAGGAGTTGGGCTTCCAGTGTGAGTAAGTGGAATAAGGAAAGGATGTTGGAGCATGTTAGGAGGTGCAGAAGTTTCAAGATATGGGATTGGCCCTCTCGGGAGAATAAGTGTAGATAGAGTTGGTCATGTATGTTTAGGGTGAATTTTTTTGAATAAGATACAGTAAGACACTACTCATTTAAAGAGGAAGATTATTGAGCCGGGCCCAGACCGATCCATCGGCATAATAGTGGCTAGGTATCAGGGTGCCCTAGAAACCGATCCACCGGCATATAATAGTGGTTAGGTGCGTTATGCCCTGTATGTGACCGATCCACCGGCTATAAAAGTGGAGGATCCCAATCTCAATAAACCAAATCATAAGTTTGATAAGACATGTAAAAGACACTAAGTACTTATAATGGAACACCATGAGAGTCGGGGCCAAAACTATCCACCAACAAATAATAGTGGCCAAGAACATCTTGCCCTAGGTACCAATCCATCGGCATATAATAGTGGTCAGATGCATTATCCCCTGTACATTTTCGATCCACCGACTATAACAGTGGGGTTCCCTTACTTGCATGGATTGATAAAGAACATGGTGTAAAATGAGTATTGATCAGATAATAAATAATCAGTTTGTCTAGACTATAGCTTGGCCTTTATTTATCTGTAATGATTGTATGTTGTGATGTGATCATGCTTGTATTATATGCCTTTGTGTATTGGCCTTAGTTGCATGGTTACCTTATTCGGTACGTAGCGTACTGACCACCTATTTCTTAGAAGGCCCCTCTGAGTTTGTATATGTTGGTGATACTATTTTTGATGCCTTTGATGCTTACGAGGCATCGGGTGGGGCTGAGTGTTGAGCATGGACTTGGTCTGGGATCGAGAGCGATGTGGCCTGATTTACTTCCTATGTTCTTTTATTTTGTATTGGATTGCTCAGTTAATTTTTATCATACTGTAACCTTTATTCCTTTTGAGGAATTTTAATTATGTACTCTGGATTATAAACTCTTTTCGCGTACTCTTATTTATGTTTTATGAATGTTTCAATGCTTTTATGAAGACTTACTTTGAGTTTGAATTATGATGGTTGTTAATTCTTCCTTAGCCTTGTTGTTAGTAGGAGACGGGTCAGGGGCTGGGCTTGTACTTATCACGGCGGTAATATCCCCTAAATTCACAAGTTTTGATTTACTTGCTTCCGTAAAACTCTTTAATAAATGAAATTTTTTAATAGTAAATTTTGGAGGTGTTACAATATGATTGTATGTTACTCATGATTCTCACAATTGTATGTTATGTATGATGCTCACATTTGTATTTCTAAATGTTTATGCAATCATGCTACTTATTTAGAGACGATGTAATTTACTTAGTATAAGAAAGTTGTAATGATACTATAGATGATTAAGTACACTACATGGAGATGTTGGTAGCTTCTGAGCATGGACAAAAACTATGGGAGGATAATCTTTTCAAAAAATGGGCATTTGGAACTAAAAGTTAGAACCAATCGGTATTGCACTACTTGGTATTCTTTTGCTTTTTGGTTATTCTGTTGGACTTTTATGTCCCTAGTTCGTATTTTGTTTTGCATTTCTTGTAATATAAATTATATTATATGTAACCCGTTTTATTTATATTAAGTCTCTCTTTCTGTTGTTTTATTGGTTTTGTTGAATTATTTTAGCCTTAATACTTAGCGTAAGGTAGTAGAGATAAATTTTATGTCAAGTGTGGTGATAACACACATTATATTATGTAATTTTTTCTGTTAAGTTGAAAATTTCAAGTAGTATAATTGGGTGTTATATGTAGAAACTATCCTTATTGGATAAAGAAAACTACCATAAACAGCTTTAAAAAAGTAGAGGATTATCAATTATTGCCATAAGAAATTGTTTTTATTAGGTATGTTATCATATCAAAAGGTACATATCTAAAGCACATCTAGTTCATTTACAAGTAACATATGTATTTAGATTTTCTATGTTGGACTAGGTCTTTCATGATTGAAGCATAGCTTTGATTGATTGAATCTCTATAATACAATAATATTAAAAGATAGAAATTTTTAGACCCTTTTTGTAATTTGGTGGCAATACTCTATTGTGATTAAAATTAATTATACTATAAATTATTTTTAAAAATTAATTAGTCAAATTAGTTGAAATAAAGTAATCATCTACAAACAAAATATGTGCCACCGACGGAAACCTAAATGAATAATGTTGTATATCCAGATTTTAAATCCAAACCAAAATCTACTTTTTTTTAAAAAAAAAATATACATATTAGTACATTAATTTTAATTTTTATTAATAATTAAGTGACGTAAACTAATAATAATACACTATAAAAGAAAATCATGGCATAAAAGTATAATAAATTTATTATTAGTATTATTTCTATTATAATCATCATTATTATTGTTATTATAATAAAAAAATATTTACACTTTTTTATGCCCCAATTTTTTTTTTTTTTTGTATTATTATTAGGTTGTATTACTTAATTATTAATAAAAATAAAATTAATACACTAATATATATATTTTTAGTAAAATTCAATTTTTAATTTGGGTGGGTAGATACATTATTAAGTGCCTAAACATTATTAGGTAGCATTATTCAACCTAAAGCGCGAGCTCACTTGAAATGAGATTCTACTCGGTGGCCCACGGCATACAAAACTGACAAACATATTTGAGGATACAAAATGCCATTCTCCCATTGTCCCGTATTTCAAAATCAAAGTACATTGCTCGAACTGTTTGAAATAAGTATAGGTTTCTTCTCATTCAAGATGCAGCAATTATTGCCACCTAGGAATATTAAGTGCCTGGGAATGACACTCATCATGCCTCTTGTGGAAGATAAGTTTGGTAAATTTAGCGATAATGATAGGCAGCCAATGACTTAGCAAAGATCACAAAAGACCCCACGTAGATCAAAGAGAAAGATATCCAATTGTTACATGTTTGCCACCACTAACACAAAGATCATACGTGTGTTTGACTAATATCGTGTAATGAAAAGGAGAACATGAACAATAATACTGTATATGTGTAGATAGAACCGTAAATGAGTTGAATTAAGACAAATATTATTTGACTCAAGCTCAGTTCGTTTAATTAAATAAGTTTAAAATAAAATTTAGCATCAGCTCATTTAACTAAACAAATGAGTTAAATCGAGCTTACGAGTCAAAATCATAAAATAAATCGAGCTTGAGTTTTACTTATTTAATAAATGAGTCTAAAAATAAGGTTTGGGCTCAACTAATTTAGCTAAATAAACAAGCCGAACTAAGTTTTTAAAAAGTTGAATCGAATACCGAATTAATTCAACTCATTTACAGCTTTATGTGTAGAACAACTGCTTTTAGGCCATAGAATATTTTAAAGTTAGTTTAACAAAAATTCATTTGGTTTTCAAATTATCACTAAAATACCTATTTTTTATAATAAAAAAAGTCTATCAAAATATCTATATTCAAATTCACAAAATACTATAAAGCTTAAGTTGCACAAAAATATCAAACCAAACGATTTCATTTCATTAGTAGATTATTTCCTCAAAGAGCATGAAAATGAAAAATGGATATTTAATAAGTAAGATTCAGATGACAATATTAAATGGATAGCTGTAAGAGTAACTTTAGTTATAGTAGTTTTGATGTATAGGATTTTTTTATTTTATTTTGTAAATACTCTATTCTACCATTTTCAATTTTATCCAATAAAATTTTAGGAGAACTTAAGTTTATATAAATTTTGTGCTCTATAAATAGCATACACAACAGGCTCGACTAAATAGTAAAAATAGATAAATTTGAGCAATACAACTGTGACATCTGCTACAAATTATTAGGCGCACATGAGACATTTAAAATTGAGCATAACCAGTTAAATTTTTAATACAATAACATATTCTTAATATATTTTATATGAAAGTATAATAAAATGTAGTAAATATATATATATATATATATATATATATATATATATTATATTTATACTTAAATGTACAAATGACCTCTAAAATTGTCGTAATAACTTCTCGTCACGTAGTCACAGGTGTACTCTGTCTCTATCAACCAAATTACCTACTTTAATGAAGGCGATTATCGGATAAGGAAATTTTAAATGTAAATCCGCTACATATGCTCTAAGCTGTAATAATCAAAAAATAGGAGGCGGCTAAAATCTTAGCTGTCAGATGGTGTCTTTGCCGCGATTTTTGCTTTTGCACCGAATTGAGCTTCAAATCAGAACCCCAGCCGTTCGTATTTCCTAAAAAAAATGAAAAGTTACCTAAATTATCATCGTTTGGGTTCGATGCACCCAATGAACTTTGTAGTCACATTTTTATATTTCGATTTTAAATTCATCTCTCTTCCTGAATCCTGATCAGCCCCCCCCCCCCGGATCTTACAAACCAAAGACATGCGCCCCACGTTCTGCTTTCTCAGACAAGACCAGCACTTTGTAAAACCAAATACCATTCAAATCAAACTAACTCCATCGCCTCTCCACCATTTCCTTTCTTCTCGTTCCTAATTTGACCTCCCATTCATTTTTGAGAGGAAACCACAACAAAATTTAATTTTTTTATAGATATAAAAAAACAGAGAGAGATAGAGAGAGATTTCATCATCTTCTTTTCCCTCCTTATTCATCTATCTTCATACCATGGTTTTTCCCCTCGTTTGATCAAAATTGATCACAAGGCGGGTAAAAACTTAGGTAGGAGGTCTTTTAAGTCCTCTTTTTATTTTACCTTCCCAAGAATGGTGAGGGCATTTGAGCTTTCAGGAAGGCATTCACGTAATTCGTCATCAGTTGAATCACCAGAAGCTGCAGGATCTCCAAGAGCAGACAGACAAGGTAGTGGCGGCGGCGGCGGTGGAACCCGGAATAAGATGGAAGTGATCGGAAAGGTCGGATCACCTTTAACTCCTGACATGGCACCTGTCTCAAGATTAAGCAAGAATGGCGGTGCACCAGGAAGCTCTCCCAAACAACCCTCAGGTAATTTTAATTTTAGTAAGAAAAAAAAATAAGTAAAGCCTTGCCTTCCTTTTGAAAAATGTCCTGAATGAGTAGTAGTTCCTTTATGTATCACTTTAATTCTACAATCATCAGATTCTGAATTTTCGATACTTACATGATTTGGTTTCAGATATCGACATAATGAAGGAAAAATTTGCAAAACTGCTATTAGGTGAAGATATGTCGGGTGGAGGAAAGGGCGTGTCATCAGCACTGGCATTGTCTAATGCCATCACAAACGTTGCAGGTATGTATAAATTCATCAGATATCAAAAATCCATAAAACCCCATTTTGTATTAATGGCCTTTCTTGTAATTTTTTTTTGTCGTAAAATTCTTAGAACCCTTCACTAGTTCTATAGTAATTATATAATTAATTATATATGGGCGTTGAATTCATAATGGTAATTGCTCCTTTTCTTTTCCCTTTTTTTCTATTTGATGTGTCTTGCAGCCTCTATTTTTGGAGAGCAGAGGAAATTGGAGCCGATGGCTCCAGAAAGAAGAGCAAGGTGGAAAAAGGAAATTGATTGGCTTTTATCTGTTGGTGATCACATTGTTGAACTCGTCCCTTCTCAACAACAATCTCCTGATGGTTCAACCATGGAGGTTAGTTTAATCCTGTCATCAGTTCTCAGAAGCAAACATATTTGTTCTTCCGTACTCCTTCACCTCCTCCTTTCTTTGTGCTTTCGGGTTCCAGACCAAGCTAAGATGTTCATGGTTTCGGGTTTGTTCTGCAGGTGATGGTTACGAGGCAGCGGGCTGATCTACTTGTAAACATCCCAGCTCTACGCAAGCTTGATGCTATGCTCCTGGTAACTAAGAATCTGCATTTTTCTACCCTACCTATTTTCTCTTTCATATCAGAATTCTTTTTTCCCTTTCAAAACATATATATGAAAATATGATGAGAACATCTTATCCGAAAACATAGTGGGAACTTTTAATCGAAAATTTTAATAAGATTTTGATGAAACAGGACTGCCTGGATAACTTCAGAGGGCAAAATGAGTTCTGGTATCCTAAAGATGCAGATGAATCGGATAATGACAATAACAATCAAAGAGACTGGTGGATACCAACAGTAAGAGTTCCACCTGAAGGCCTCTCAGACGTAACCAGAAAATGGCTACAATATCAGAAGGACTCAGTTAACCAGGTCCTGAAAGCAGCAATGGCTATAAATGCACAAATACTATCAGAGATGGAAATCCCAGAAACATATATAGAATCCCTTCCCAAGGTATTTTGGCAACAGAGATTTATCTGTTCAATATTTTGAGGAAGAAAAGCGAAATTCTTTCCTTTTTCCTGGATTTTTTTTTAATCTTTCAAGTATCTATGTTCTTCTGTTATTGCAGAATGGTAGAGCTAGTCTTGGTGATTCAATATACAAAAGCATCACGGTTGAGTTCTTTGACCCAGACCAGTTCCTTTCGAGCATGGACTTAACATCAGAGCACAAGGTGCTTGATCTTAAGAACAGGATCGAGGCCTCGATTGTGATATGGAAGAGAAAGATGAACCACAAGGATGGAAAATCCTCCTGGGGTTCAGCTATAAGTTTGGAGAAGAGAGAGCTCTTTGAAGAGAGAGCAGAGACTATACTTCTTATACTCAAACATAGATTTCCTGGAATACCTCAATCATCGCTTGACATATCTAAGATTCAATTTAATAAGGTGAACACAAAAGCAACTTTTATACTATCAATCCAAAAAGAAGAAAAGCATCGTCTCTTGATTGGTAAACTAACCAGTCTTCTCATGTTTGTGGATGATTTATACAGGATGTGGGGCATGCAATTCTAGAGAGCTATTCGAGGGTACTAGAAAGTTTAGCCTCAGCAGTGATGTGTAGAATAGATGACGTACTTTATGCTGATAGTATGGCTCGAAGCAGATTTGTTGGACCGGCTACAAAGGAATCACCACCAGTCTACGAGGATCCACCAGCATCAATGACACTGATGGATTTCATGGGTTGGAATGCTGATCAAGGTGGTGGTGGAGATGATATAAGGAAGAGCAACTCAACTGGAGATATCGACAATTACTTCAAAGAAGAGAAGGATAAAATCATGAGCAAGACACCAGATCATGCACCCAAGAAAGTCTCGTATCTAGAGAGGCTGGAAAATTGGGGTGGCCTCAGAAGTCCTACAGCTCGGCATTGATGGTGAGAATTATAGGAAGGAAATTATGTCAATTGAGTATCAGAAGTTTACAGAGGTAGAAACAGACCATATATACACCATAATATATGTGTACAGATATATGTGACTCAATTAGGAGCTCTTGACTCACTATATTTGAGGTTATCCGTTGACTTCTAGTGTCTTCTTCCATCCTGTCAAGGATGGGGAAGTATCAATAGCATTTCACCACTTAGGTTTAATGCCCTTAGGGTGTGCTTTCTGACTTCTTGACAAGTAGATATAGCATACAATCGTCTTATCTTATGCAGTTACCTTCAGGGCAGTGCCTTTAAGCCTGCTGTCCATTAAAAACTTTTATTTGTGACAGGAAGATAACTGAGACAGTGTTACTAATTTGAAGACAGCTATGTCCTTTCTTGCTTTTTAGTTACTAATCAAGCTTTACTTATAGCTGCGTGATTCTGTTTTTCTGCCATAATACTAGCATTTAAGTTCAACCACAGAAATCTCAGAGTCTGATAAGCATCGTGCATCTACCAACACCAACCACAATATAAGAATGTCGGTCAGAGTCTCCTAAAACAGTCTATCATTCTGTAACTCGTAGTACAAATACACAGACTTTTGGAATGAAAAACTGAGCATCATTGAGCTCAGGTCTGCAGAATGATGTCATGGAGCAAAAACACACACAAACTGAGCAAAAACACCAACCACAATATAAGAATGTCGGTCAGAGTCTCCTAAAACAGTCTATCATTCTGTAACTCGTAGTACAAATACACAGACTTTTGGAATGAAAAACTGAGCATCATTGAGCTCAGGTCTGCAGAATGATGTCATGGAGCAAAAACACACACATTGATGGAGAATTTCCTTGCTATAATTTCAACAAAGTGCTTCTCATAATATACCATGATGCATCATCATAAAGTGCATCAAAAGCTTCAAAATTGAGCACCAAACTTCTTATTTTTCAGTTGATAGTAAAACATTAGTTCCACAAAATCTACAACCTTGCATGTTCATTTATGTAAGGAAAAAATGGTGAGTTCAAACACCACATCCTTAAATGAAGGAAAAGATCATTACACTTCAACACATATGGGGGCTACCCGCAACAAGCTTACAACAAAAACTTGGTTAACCTACGCAGTCTTGGTGACAGCAGCGTGTATAGCATCTGCTAAGTGGGGTACCTTCTGGGCACTCAGACCAGCCATGCTTATCCTCCTATACCAAAGGAAGAAGAAATGATTTGCACATCACAGAAAAACTGGTTGCCTAAATGAATAAAGCATAAAAATGGACTGCATCCAATTCATCAGATTCAGCATCTTGTATAATACAGCAATCACAGTTTGGAAGGCAGGATTGATAATGAGATGAAGAAGTCAAAGTACCAGAGGCAATGGTTATCAACAATAGAGACACGGCAAGAGTAAAATTGGCAGGCTATGGTGAGCACAAGTTTGGATGTCTTTGGTTGTCATTAGTGACTGTTAGTGATGGATTCAGTCAACACCAAAGCACAAAGACAATATTTAAGCAATGTCTTCCGCCATTTTATCCCCTTGTTACATCTTTTCCCTATCATCAATAGGGACATAGCAAGCATGAGTCTATGGCAAGTACGACTATGGATGTCTTTGGATGTCATCAGTGACTGTTGGTTTTACGCAACAACATAGCACGAGGGCAACACCAAAGCAAGAGGACAGGATTTAAGCAATGTCTTCTGACATTTTACCCCCCTTGCTACATCTTTGCCCAAGATGTCTAACATGGTTCTTTCATTGAAACATTCCACCACTAGCCCATAAACTTGTCGGAGGTGAGACTGCATGCAACATTGTCTATAGTGGTGATCAAATAGCTGATGGTGGAGATCTATAACTTTTCTTTTTTTCTCTTTCATAACCTCAACCCTGCCAACAAGTCACCAGACCCCGAGAAAACAACCAGGTTTGGCAGAGAAATCTTTAACCAATGCTTACTTTCCAACAAATAGCATTAAAGGGATACTTGTGATTGATGAAAGGTTCCAAAGAAACTTTAATAGACGTATATGACACATACAAAGGTTTAAAGGATAGGGGTTGTTCGCTTCACCACCTCATTTTCAAAGTAGGTCTGATAACTTTGGTGCACATCAAATTTGCGAACTTTTTATTATAGTAAACATAATATAAAACCAAAGATAATAATTATAATAATGATAGCAATAACAATAGTAACAATAGTAACTATAAAAATATTAATTATGGCACATAAATTAAGAAATGAGGAAATAGGATCTCCAGAATGACTAATATATCCTTACATACACATACTTTAAAAACTTGACCATTACTTAATAAATTAGATAATGGACGGGCAAAAAGAAAAATCTACAAGTTTTTGGAATGTGACTTGTATTTTAAACGACTTTAGAAAACAAATGTGACATATATTGTGAAATAGAGGGAATAGTAATAGCCCCTTAGAATTTTTTAAATCAGATCGGCAAAAAAGAAGAGAACCAACCCTTAGTTTAGACGTAGAATATAGGCAAACACTGATTTCTAAGATAAGAAACTACAGTTAAGAGGAGCTGTACAAACAAGTGCACACTTATCACTGCATAAAACCAAAGCCTTGCAAGTTGTAGGGTAGAAAGTTATCCTTACCCATCAGAGGTCATGTATATATGGTACTCCTTGTTCATGAAAGCAACTTGCTCCGCATTCAACCCAGTGAATGTAAACATTCCAATCTGCTTGATAATATGGCTCCAATCTCCAGGTGTGCCTGCCAACCAAACAATGCATTGTTTTCTTCAATTGCTAACTCGATCAGTGCATGCATGAATGGACACAGCACAAAAAAGCAGACATGACAAGAACTGCTTGGTGTGGTTTGCAACGAACATTACTAAAATTAGGAGTACAAGATCAATCCCATGTTATGGATGAAGTGAGAAAAGTGCACTCTTCTATATCTCAAAATTCCCCTAGTATAGAATGCTACTAAGATGTACCAATAGTCAAGTCCGAAGAGGCTTCAGATTCAAAGGTAGCTAAAGACAGGCATATCAAATTATAATCGTATACACAACAAACAGGAAAAAGAAGAGGCAAAACATTCATGCACAAGAACGTCAAGAGATAGAGACAGAGATGGAGGGGAAATGAACTGTATTTACTCACCCCTAGCAGTTAGAGCATCAAAAAGTTGCTGACGCATGCTGATGATTCTATCGGCCATTGCCTTAAGCTCAATAGTCCATTCCCGATACAGATTCCTGCATAAATATTTCATCAAGATAGAGCACTCCATCACTTCTTTTTTTAAATAAAAAAAATAGAAATTATTTCCTCTTCTTGCGATGCACATAGGCGGTCTCTCTTGCAGTCTTGCATATACTATGTTAAGAATAAACTGCTAAGTTGAAAAGTCAAATTTGATGACAGCAACAGCCTAGAGCTACAATATGCACCTTATGGTCCAGCAAACACATTATGAATATGATGGCCTTATTTCAAACAAATGCCCTGACACTACAAATTAAATCATACTAGTCCTGTAAGAACTTTCTTTGGCTTGCAGTTAGGTTATCTGAATAGTGAATACATACTGATCTTTGAGCACAGTAGCAACAATTGATGCCCCATGAATAGGTGGATTCGAGTACATAGGCCTGATCACAAGCTTCAACTGGCTCTCTACCTTGCAAGCAACATCTGCCGACTTGCAGACCTGAAAAAAATGAAAACTGTCACACACTAATCGCAAGCCAATCATGATGCAACAAGCTACATGAAGCACAATAACTGATGTCTAGAACACCAAAACATATCACTATCAGATGAGCATAAAAGCATGTGTTTGTGCTCTGTATGAATTGAGGAAGAAAAAGTCTGCATAGGTAGGACATTTATCCTATTACACATTGCATCAATGCATTGAAGATTCCATGACCAAGGAACTCTTTGTTTCATCAATCAAGATTGATTTTATTATTATTTTTTTCCCCAATCGGAACTCATCTTCCCCAATTTTTTCACTCATTCACAAGGGCAACAACGAAATCCAAACTCAATTAGTATATCAGTGACACAGTGCAAGCTATTCATACTTCTATCATTTGACAAGGCAAAAGTAGCAGACAAAAAATTGAAGACAATAGCACTCTCTTTCACTTGAGTAGGAAACATGGGTGCAACCCATAGAACCTAAAGATGGTCACTACAGAACAATGTCCTGTGCTGTTGCTTGCAAATAACCAAACCCCACCCCTAGTCTGCTGTGATGAAGATTACACGCTAGATGGAGCTGGAGTGATTCTGCTACAGTATTGCAGATTGTACACAAATGAGCAACTAAAAGCATCTCAATTAGATACATAAAAATGTGTGCTAGTCAATTGTTGTGTTATATACATTATATCTTCATACCTGTTTTGTTATCATGTTTTCATGTATGGATGGTATATTAATGATAAGCCACGAAGATTAAGTAGCATCTGTGACACAACTGATACCATTATTTGGTTCAATGGTGAAATAAAGGATGCGGCAAATTATTGACCCAAAAGTCTTTCTCTTCCATGTGTATCTATATATCTAAGTTATCATATTTGTTAGTGTTCACATATATAATGGAGACATCAATCCTATAAAAAGAATGGGAAGAACATTGCATCAAGAAACTGTCACGTGCCAATAAAGGCAGAGCCCTTTAGCTAAAGGCCTGCAGTGGCAATAACACACGCATCAAAGGCAAAAAAGAATGCTTGTACAATACATGCTGGTCATGGCACACAGAAACTGTGCAATCATCATAGATTTAAGCAGCAGATTTAAACAAATCTTAAGAACAAGGATCTTACAATACTGAGGGCACCAACACGTTCTCCATATAGCCCCATGTTTTTAGCATAACTTTGAGCTACAAGCAATTCACCTCCATCTGCAACAAACATGCGAACAGGTTGTGCATCTGCATCCAGGCTCCCACTAGCAAAACCCTAAGCAAAAAATTCAAGCTGGTTATAGGAACTGATCAGACTCTTGCCATTCCAACTTTTTAGTTTTGTTCATCACCAACAATATGCAATATTACCTGATAAGCACTGTCAAAGAAAGGTAATAACGCTTTTGATCTTATAGTCTGTCTGATTTGCTCCCACTGTTCAACAGTGGGATCAACGCCAGTCGGGTTGTGAGCACATGCATGAAGAAGCACAACAGCCCCGGATGGAGCAGCATTTAGATCTTCCAACAGGCCTGTCAAAAGTACAAAGCGCTAAAGCGGCCGAAGATGTAGGAGAAAGCATGGTCATAAGATATTCAGACTTATCGTAGGAACAGGACAAACTGGTCATCCATGGCAGGGAAAATTAAATCATGCCAGACCACATAATGAATGCAAAAATAAAAGAAAGATGTGAATGTCTTACCTTGGAAGTCTAGTCCTCGTGTTGCTGGGTCATAGTAGCGGTAGGACTTCACCTGCAACCCTCCTAGAGTAAAAACCTTAGGATGGTTTCCCCAAGTGGGTAGCGGAATGTAAATGGTACGCTGGCAACAAATGAAAGAATAGTAAGACCAAATGAAGTTTAGAAACACATAGAAAGAACGTCTGGAATCATCATAACAGAAATTAGGATAATAAGATCTTTACTTCATGGTAATGCCTGGCAAGAAATTCAGTTCCAACCCTCAATGAACCCGTTCCAGACAAACCCTGGGCTGTGGCCACTCTGTTTTCCAAAATAGCAGGGCTGTGACAAACAAAAATGGAAGTTAAAATTGGGAGTTGCATACACAAAACTAGTTGGGGGGAGGGGAGGGGAATTGCTCAACCCATCAAAGTTTACAAAGTCCCCCAACTCCTAAGCAGCACCAACGGAATCAAGCACATGGAACAGTATGATCCCTGCACAATGTTCTACTTACCTATCAGCACCAAATATGAGCTTTGCACTTAATTTATTGAAGTCCGCCAATCCCAGAATCGAAAGGTACTCCTTGACACGAGTCCTAGCAATATCGTATAATCAATTCTCTCGCTTGGTAAAGAAAAGCAGAAACAATGACATCCACAATCATATAACTGCATATATAGTGAGGAAACTTACGGGTCATTTACCAAAATCTGCTCAGCTTTTCTGACAACATTCAAAACAAGAGGCTTTCCTTCCTATCATGCAACACCACAAGGAGATTCAACTTACGCAGAAAACATAATGGCCAAGATTCATAGAAAGCATCTTTGAGAGATCGAGGAGTATGAAAAACATCTAAACTCGAGGGTACCAAGACTAACAAACCTCAGTTCGATAAGCACCTACACCCAAATTCAGCTTGAGAGGACTAGTGTCCTTATTGTAGGCAACAGTAACCTGTTCACGATATAAAAAACAAAAATGATCGATCAATCATAAATCTTCCAAATCTTAATGTCTACCAGCAATAAGCAAAAACATAATCATCGAAACCATGAGGGAGTATTCAATTCACTACCACTGATCCTCAACTACGAACTAATTTTTTTAGGTTAAATACTAACACTTTACTAATTCGTCACCACAGTCAGTGAGAGAAAATGATCAAAAGTTAAACTAAATGAACAAAATAACAAATTTGATCAAATAAACAAATGAACTTTATGAGGATAAAAAAAATGAAAATCTACCCCAAGAATAGGGTCTTCGGGAGCTTGAGCAACATTGGCGAATACAGAACACTCCATGATCGACTCGATCGCTCGCTCCGTATTTCAGTAATCAGAGATCACTCTGTTGCGTTGGGGATCAAACTGTTTCAACAGAGACAACGAGGAGTTGGTTTATATGGAAATGGTTGTACGGTGAATTGTTTTCCAAGAAATAGTTGAAAATGATTAATTAATTAATTAATTAACGCTAAGTCCTAAGTCCAAACACTTTAGTAATCGTATTACTATGGCCCTAAATCCTAACACTATAATAATCGTTTTGCTGTGGTCCTAACACTAGTAATCGTATTACGATGGTCATAAGTCATAACTCCTAACTCCTCCCAACACTAATTATGTCCGTAGGTGTCCACCGATATCCTATGGGATATTCGGAACATCAGTTACAAAAAATTAGATATTTGGAAAATTAGATAATCAGAAAAATATATGGATATTTGAAATTTTAAATTAAACGTTAAATGATGTATTAAATTTTTTGAGCATGCAAAAATAAAAAACGTTAGATAAAAAAAATTTCGATCAAAAATTAATAAATTGATCTAATTTAAATAGATTAAATCTAATAATTTAATTAGACTCTTAAATTATATTATATTCGACTAGTAAATTTAAGTTTTAGATAATATTTACGTATTTTATAAAAATAATAATTAAAAAATAAAAAATTTACTTACAATAAATATTCTCTTTTTAAATTATATATACACACACTTATACATATTTATATACAATAAGATGTTATCTAAAATAGTAGTTTATGTGTGTATAATTTATTAAAGTGGATATTATTTATAATTATTAGATAAAAATTCTAATTTATTTAATTTTTAATTGACTGAATCAATTGTTTAATTTTAAAAAATAAATATCAAATCAATTTGTCGGATAACATATAACATTAAATAATTTTTGGTATTGTTATATGTTATTCCCTTCTTTTTACGATAAAAGAGCCTCTAATTTTTTTTAAATTCTTATTAAAAAGTACTATTAACTTTTTGAATAAATAATATACAAAATTATTAGAATTTTAACAATATATTTGTGAAGAGATATATTAATAAGGTGAAAGGGTGTAAATTAAGAAATGTAATAAAATATATTTGTTAAAATTTGGAATAGGATTTATATTATGAAACAAAAATAAAAATTTATAGGTCTTCTGTTGTAAAACAAATGAAGTACTTCCATTTAAAAAAAGTTATTTTTTAATAACTTTATAAGTACTTCCTCATCTATTAAGACAAATGGCTTTAGTTTAATTTTTTTTTACAATAATATATATACTCAGTTCAAGTTAAATTTTGATTATTAATTTCTCATAAAATATAATAAAAAAATTTATATACATACTTAGACAAATTTTCATGATATTATTTTTAATAACTATTACTAATATATACGTGGTTAATCCTATAGAGCTAGAGGTCATGTACAAAAAATAAAAATGTGGTTCTACTTTTTTGTCTTTCTAATTTTCGGTTATTAATATATAACACCCAATAGTTAGTTATTGTGATATATACAAATAAATTTTTAGAACAAAATAACACTAAAATACACAAAGATATGTAGAGAAATTTTTTTTGCATATGACCGAACACATTAATATATGACTTTGAGAATTGTGAATCTAATTGATCTCTAACAAATAGCGAGCATAGTATGTCCATAACCGTTGCAAAGTATATTTAGGTTGAGACTTAATTATGATTTTTTTACTTCAACTTTTGAAATAAAGAAACAAGCAAGAGATGATAAGAAATGAAAGTAAAAAAAAAGTTTTATATTTTATTATATGATAAGGTGCATATATATTATAATAATTATATGTCTAGATTGAAATGTAATAGTAATTTGTGTATGGAAAAATAACATAACAACAAAAATTCAGTTGAATCCTAATACTAGTATGTCTATAAAAAATATATTATCCTAATAATTTTCCTAATAAAATTATGACAGTGTATAAAATAATTAAGAAATATAAAGAATAAAGGTTATAGTATTACAATAAAATTTATGGAAAATAATTGAGAGTAAAATGAATAATTTTTTTCCAAATTAACTTGGAAGATGTGGGATTATATTGAGTCGGAGACCTATATCATGAAGTAGACGGAGTAAGAAAAAGAAATGTCACAATTCAAAATTTAGATTATAACTTCAATATTTATTCTTATTTTTTGATGGCTAGATATATTAATTGTACGTAAATATTTTCTCTATACTTTAGAAAATGAAGAAGTAAAGGATATATTTAAAAGATTAAGATTAAATTTATCAACTATTATATATTGTAAAGTGGCTTATTTTTACATGCGAAGAGAGAATCTTTAAACTTTTAATAATAATAATAATAATAATAATATGTATATGTATATAAGAAAGTAATTAATATTTAAAAATAAAATTTTCTATAATTTATCAAACGATGTTGCTAACTTCAACTTTTAGACGTATATTTTAGTTATTATTGATTTAGAAATTTTAATAAATATATGCATCATCTGGTGTTATTAAATGTTAAATTAATTTTTATTATTTTAATCATATTTCTAGGGTTCTAAAATAATAATCTTAGACATAAATCTTATTTGAAATAATTAAGTGGTGAATAAATTAAAAAAATATATTTAGTGACATATGTTGGTTTTGTTAACATATATTTTAGTAAATTTTTATTTAAAATAATTAAAATAAAATTTAATTGAGTGGAATGGTATTTTAAAACTTTTGTAAAAAAAATAGTAAATAATTAACATGGAAGTCGAAAAAGGTTGTATATAATATAGCTATATAAGCGGTAATCCTTGATCAGCATCACTTAAAAACAGTGGGTGGAGTCCAGAAGGAGGCTGAGGAGAGAACAGTGGGCCGACTGGGAAGAGGCGCAGCGGTATACTGGATTCCGGTTTAGGAAGCCGAAAAGCGGAAACGATAAAAGTACGGCGTTTTCGCAAATATCCACGCCTCCACCTCCATGCGCTGACAGGCCGTGGCCGGTGACGGTGAGATGAGACCCCGAGTCGTTGATATTGACAGTTTTTCGCAATTCATATCGAGCTGACGCGGCGAGATGCTGCGCATCGATCAGCTGAGTAGTGGTACAATGGGCAGCATGTCTCGATGCAGACAGGAGGAACAGCAGAGTCAGCAGCCCACACGCACGAAATATAAAAAAATAGTATTGGCCTTTCAAAGACTTATATTTTCTATTGTGGGCCTTTCACAGGCTAGTAGGGTGCAATTTAGCCTCCGTGAATTCATTGTATCAATTGTATCACGTCCATGATTCACCGTTATCCTAGGTCTTGGCCCTCGGGAATAAATTATTATAAATTATCATTATCAAAAATAATTATAAAATATGATTATAAGTAATCATTATAAAAAAATATTATAAATTATTATTTTATTTTACATAATACAATATATTATTAATTGAATTTTTAAAAATATTTTTAGTTATTTATCACTATATATAGAGTATTTTTAAATAAAAAAATTATTAAAATATGTTATAAAAATACTAATATAATTTATTTTATTTTAGGTATATTATCAGCTAAACTGATTATATTATGTGATTGGACTACTAAAATATAAATTAGATAAATGGTGTGCATTATACACGATATAAATAAGGTACATGAAAACATTCTATGCTATTTGGTTCAAACAAATAAATTTAAATTACATTAAATATTTATAAAATACTATAGAGTGTTGATTTTATAGTTGTATTGAACAAATATCATGCTATTTTAAATTTTATAAAATTTTAAATTACACAATTTTATGCCATTATTTGTTCCTCCTAAGGATAAAAGACCTGTCACATATAAACAATACAATAATTATATTATTTATTATATTTAAAGATTATTATATATTTTTTATGTATCAATATTAAAATTATTAAATTATTCATTATATTTTGAAGATATCAGATAGAGTGAGAGATACAAAGTACGAATCATAAATTAATTATTGAAACAATTAGCTAAATGTTCAAATATAATGGTGAAAAGGATAGAGCCACTATCCATTTTAATGGGGTCGCGTGAAAAAAATGAGATTCAAATTTTGATTCAAAATTTTTAAATATCTTATTTGGGTTTTAAAATTGAAGTAAATATCCAATTCGGTCAAACATAAATTTGATCAGAATAGATATTGGATCTAGTTTTTTTACTAAATTATATGATTTGACTAAAATACCTAATTTATAAGAAAATTAATTCTTTTAAATAAAATGTACAAATGTTTTATTTGAAAAAGATTTGTTACAAACACAACTCCAAACCAATCATTTATGTTTTTTCCTATGACAAATAACATTATTCAATCCAATATTTAACCCGTAACTCAACCCATTTGAAACACAATAACTAGGATTATGAACCTAAAAGGCCTTATTCACGATTTAATTTATAAGCCTTAAACCTACCTTAGTCACGTAAGAATTTACCTATAATTATATGTAAATAGTTTCTTCTAGTTTGATATGACCATAGTCGGAGAATTCTTCTTGGTATCAATTAAAATAATGAAGATGCTTACTTAGTGAAATCATATGAAAAATAATTATATAATGTTTGCAAATAAAATTAAGTGTTTGTTAACCTTTAATGAACTCATTTACCATAAACAATAAATTAGAATATTATAATAACAAGGTTAATTATTATAATCATCATTACTTTAATCATTACTATTATTAATGATAATAGTAATTTTAATTATTATACTTATAATAATCTTTTAATTTTTGTAAATGTAATGAATGGAAATTAAAATTAAGATTATTATACATTTTATTTTAAAACACCAATAATCTTAAAATTATTAGATTTATAACAATTATTTTATTGACTTCCATAATTATATATTAAGAATAATAAAATAATCATATTATTATATAAATGATAATAATTTTTATTATAATATTCAATAATAATAGTAATATTTATAACAATAATATGATTATCATTAAAAAGTTATAATATATATTTATCATTTTATTATATTTTTAAATATTATTATTAAAATATTATATATAATTGTTATAAACATTAATATAATATATATTATTATTCTACTTAATATTTTTATCATTAAAAATAATGATAGTAACATTTCAATTATCATTAGTACTAATAATAATCATAATAATAATAAAATGCATTATTATTGCATGTAGTTATCATACATTATAAATATAATAATAAATTCTAATTTTTATAATATTAATAATAAATAGATTAAATTTAATTATGATAAATAACATTATAATTATTATTATTTTCCATAAATCAATTTGTCATGTACTTGAACAACTAGGCGGCCATAGCTCTACAGATATAGAATTTGGATGCATATTCACTTGTATTTAGGGTTGCCAAAGAGCAATGCTTGCTCATAAATTGATTTGATTTGGTTCAATAAATGCTCAATTTGGCTTGTTCATTTAGTTAATACTAAACAAGTCAAGTTCAAGCACGTGTTGGTTCTACTCGGTTGTTCGAGAGCAAACTCCTTTACTTGCTTGTTTAAAAGCTCAATTGATAATCGTTTAAAACTCGGTTAAAACTTAATTAGATATTTGTTAAAGACTCATTTAAAAGTACCACATTATATATACATATTGTTTATTCATTCTCTTACAACAGCTATTTCAAACTATGTATCGTATTATACATAAACTAGTTGAGTATAAAGGATATAATAATATGATATATTTTATTAAAAGCTTATGCTCAATAAAATATATCTGCATATATAAATCAAATAAATAAGTGAGTTTCTAATGTAACCAATTAAAATAATTGAATTTATTTCTATTATTATCCAACTTGATTCAACTCATTTATAATAAATAAATAAATAATCAAACTCGAATATTAATATTTAGGTCTCATTTAATAATAAATTGGTGAATATCAAATATAGGAAGATTTGACTCAATTTAACTCGTCAACAACCTTATATGTAATTATATGTACTAAATTTCTTTTAGTTCAGTACTTACAAAAGGTAAATAAATCCTTCATACTATGGATAAAAATAAACTAATTGCTTGCATTCATATCTTATTCAATTATAGTGTAAGTGTTTAATATAAAAAAAACAACCCCAATTACCATAAACCTTTGATTATAAGATTACACTTGTAGATAAGATAGTAATAATGTTTATTATTATAATTTATATTATTATTATTGATTATAATGATAATAATTCTCATTGTTATAATCGTCATTATATCCATATTTATAAATATATTAAAAATATTATTATAATATATAATTATTATAACTAATAAGTATAGTATATTATTATTATGCACAAACAAATTTGAGATGTACAAGTAAAACAAGGTAACACACACAAAAATATAGATTTTTCATGTACATTTATATATAATTACACACACTAATATTCATGAGCAAATTTATACACATCAAAGTCAAATAATTTCTTCATATTATGAATAAAAATAAACCAATTGCCTACTTAGTGAAATCCTATGAAAGGCATGGTCATATTTTGCAATATACACACACACACACATGTGTTTATTATGAAAAAAGAATCCATAATTACCATAGCTTTAACACTAGAATATTCAACTTACACACATAGTCAACCATAGTCGCACAAATTTGTGGCGTAATTATTATTGTTGTGTGCCCTAGGGACAATTTGGTCATTTGATGTGTATTATGTTAATTATCCTGAGAAACATGTTTAATATATATTAGTTATTATCAAGCATAGAAACTTGTGAATTTGGATGAAATAAAAGTACATGCTAAGGTTTTATGTTTGGGATTGCTAATAAGGGCAATATGGTCATTTTTGCATTGTCTGATAATTTATTTGCATGATAATTAAGTTAGTTATGGTATTTTATCTTTTTTACAACAAACAAATAAAAAAATAGAATTAGTATCTGAAATGGATGATAATTTGATAATTTTAGCCTTAGGGGCAATCTCATTTTCGCTCTAATGCGTCCAAATATGAATAATTGAATATAGGGTAGCCTTAGTATACTTTTATTGCCAACCTTGCTATTGACCATATTTATGTCTCTCTTGAATAAATGGAAAATGAACAAAAATGGTTATGGATCTATGTGATTAAAAGGCACTTTCATAGTTACCTTAATTAAAATACTAATATTTAAAGTAAAATACATCGAGATTGGAAATTGTTGCTCTTTAAGAGTCGTTATTCTAAAGACATGGTATAGCCTATAGTTGACTATGGATTTATGCTAGTATGCCTTAGTGCCCCAGTCATAAACTATATCTTACTTTATTTAGCTATGCGGACTTATAGAATGTATGCATACTCACCTCTGTGTGCCAATGAGACCATATACCTTTGTGTGTTTGAGTTGATAGGCGGTAGGATATTGTGTTGTTTTGGTGCATCAGTATGACCCGAGTAACTTTAATGTTAGGTTGATATGATCTCCCTTTGAGGAGGTAAATAAAAATAGAAATGATTATTATTGGATTATAGGATTAGTTTATAAAACCTTCATGCCTACCTGTGGTTCGGTAGTAGCTTTCGTGCCTATATGTGGTTTGGTAGTAGCCTTCGTGCTTAACTATGGTTCGGAAGTAGCCTTTATACTTACCTTTGGTTCAGTAGCATCCTTTGTGCCCACTTGTGATCTTCTGAATTTTATTGGTGTTGTACTTGTAAGCCTACCCGTGATATGGGATTTATTGGTATTGATAATGTGTGATTGTTGTTATTGTTATGTTTTTGGTTTGATGTCGGTTCTAATTATACTTCAAAGAGCATTCCTTGGGTGTGTGTTTGGTAATTATCATCGTGTTTTATATGAACAAACATGAGCATTATGTGACCTTGGTAGTATTTAATTATCTTATATGGTTATTGTATTTCAATCATCACATGTACAATTTGATGTTTTAAACCATATATTGTTGTAACGCCTCATATGTGTTCCATGTTCTTCTTTTTTTCCATATCGATTTGGTATAATGGATTAATCAACACCATTGTAAGGAAGGGTTCCTTTCATGGGCATTTGCCTATTCAATAGATAGTGGTTTTTATAGGTCAGCTTAAGAGTTCGGTCGCAGGCTAGTAGTATGGGCTGAGAGTAGAATTATATGGTGTCCTTTTTGGTATCTTTGATTTTGGTTGTATTTGGAATCTTATATCCTTCTGTACCTTCTTTCATTTGATTTTTGTAACCGCTAATGATGTTTATTTTCAAAACAATATCAATATGTCATTCTCTATATTTTGTTTCTTTTAATTGTGTTATTAATTTACGTGGAGTAATGATTTTAGTCTTAGCAATTGGTATGAGAATAGTAGAAAAACTGTATTTGTATTAAGTGCGGTGGTAACACCTTTTGTTTTTATTATTTTAGCTTCCACACTAAACTCTTTAAAATGAAAATTTTAAGTCCTAAAAATGGGGGTGTTACAAGAAGTTTATTGCAATCTACAAGCTTAAGTCCTTTTTGCAATGATTTATGGCTTAAACCTTTATCAATTTGGTTCTTTTGAAGAAGGGTGGTCTTAAAAGTTTTGAAGCACAAGAGAGAATGGGCTAATTTAAATTTTTGCACACACAAGTATAGGCAAACATTGAGAAGAATGATGCAACTTATCAAGCTAGAGCTAATAAGCATAAAAGGCAACATGTGTTTACTCTAGGAGACTTAGTGTGGCTGCCCCTAATGAAGAAAATTTCCCTTATCTAAGGGGTAAAATTGTGCCTAGGGTATATGGTCCTTTAAAAATCTTTAGAATATTTGGAGAGAGTGCCTATGAGCCTAACTTTCCATATCCGTATAGAGGAACTTCAAGCACATTTTATGTGGGTTATCTCTGTGTGAGTTTCATCCTTGTTTATTCTTTTTGTGTAAAACATATTAAAGTTTTCTCTACTTTAACCCTTTATTAATTAATCTAGAGAGAATTTGTGTCTTCAACCAACACAAACATATCCCCACAATTCAATCAAAGCCACACTAAATCCCATAAAAAGTACAACATTCATCATCTTCTTCTTAAAACCCAACCCTAACCAATTTGTGCACCTTTAATTAGCTTGATTAATTTTTTTGATTCTTTTCAAAACCAAACCATAATCCATCTACACACATTGTATACCTACCAAAATTAAATCATGACTTCATAATATCAATGAAAAACAATCATGTTGCTATTACATCAAATTAGGCAAATGAATGCTAAATATTTTTTCCATATATATTTTAAGCATTAATTTTGAAAAAAAAAAACTTAATTAGAATGAAATTAGTAGAATATAAGAAAAATGAGTATTTGTACGGATAATGAATTATAATTATACAAATAAAAACTTTCGATGTACTTTTACTTATATGTACATGTGCATGGTTCCCTTTATGTCTATACCTACCAAACTTAAATTATGACTTTATACTATGGATGAAAAATATTCATGTTAACTATTAAATAAAATCAAGTTAAATGGAAGTTTAATATAATTTTTTTTGTATATAAATAAAGTGTTTATTATGAAAATATTGCCTTAATTAGAATAAACCTAACGTGAGATAAGGAAAAAATAATAATTGTATATATATGTAAATAAAAATGTCGACATGTGTTCTTTTAATATACATTTGCTTATAATTTCATGTATGTGGTTTCTTTCATTTTTGTGCCTACCAAAATTAAATTATAATTTCATAATATAGATGAAAAATAAACATGTTGCTTACTAAATCAAATCAGGTCAACCAGAGGCTGAATATATTTTTCATATATATTTTACGACAACCCTTAATTAGAATGAACCTACCAAAATCTAAGAAGACGAGTATTTGTACATATAGAAATCTATAAATGTAAATATAAATATTTCAATTTATTTTTACCTATGATTATATGTACATGGTTTCTTTCATTTATGTACCTAAAAAACTTAATTTATGACTTTATACCATGGGTGAAAAATAGTCATGATGCCTACTAAATCAAATGAAGTTGAATGAACGATAATGGAACTTTTTCATATGTAATTAAAGTGTTTATCATGAAAAAAAACTTATAATCTATAAATGTACATATAAATATTTTCAATGTATTTTTACCTATGATTATATGTACATGATTTATTTCATTTATGTATCTAACAAACTTAATTTATGACTTTACACTACGGGTGAAAAATAGTCATGATGCCTACTAAATCAAATGAAGTTGAGTGAAAGATAATAAAACTTTTTCATATATAATTTAAGTGTTTATTATGAAAAAACCCTTAACTAGAATGAACATAGAATAAACTAAGTAAAAAAAAAGTATATATAGGCAACTATAATGTACATATATTTTATTTTGATGTTCATTTATCTATAATTATATGTGCATAGTTTCTTTCATTTATGTATCTACCAAATTTATATTATAATTTCATTATATGGATAAAAGAGGGTAATGTCACATACTAAATCAAATCAAGTTAAATGGAAGATTCATGATAATATATATATATATATATATATATATATATATATATATATATATATATATATATATATATATATATATTATGTAGGAAATAAAAAATAAAGAAGCTCATATTAATAGTACATAGCAACTAAATAACATAAGGCAAATAAACTTTTGGAATATATAAAAAATTATAATTTTAATGGATTTTTTATTTTTTTCAAACTATAATTTAAACTTTCTAAATATAAAAAAATAGTGTTCACTAGTAAAAAAAACTTTTTTATTATTAAACTTTTGGAATAAGAATACTTGATGAAACAACATATTATACTACAATAGATATAAATAATCTAACCATGCCATTTATATTTTTTGTTATGTGTGTAGCCCAAATTTTGAAAGAATATATATGATAATATTTTAAATTTAGATTTAAAAGTTATTATTTTCCATCCAAACTTAATGACATTCACTTCTTTTCACTTTTAGTGCAAGAAACTTAGTAATCTATATTTATCTTCATCCTCCCCATCCTTATTCCTCTATCTCATTTCTCCTTAGAATTAATAAGGTCAGGAGAGAGGGGGAATTTATCACTAGCTTCTAGGATTAAATATGTTTAGGTAATTTTCATATGTGATGGAAGTTGTTAATTTTAAAAAAATTAGAGAGTGTTTAGGCAAAAGATCAAGAGATCGACATGGGATTTGAAAGGTATGCAACAATCAAAGTAAGCAACAAAGATGGAAATAAAATGGGTAGCATTGGTGATGGAGGCATAGGTTTGTAGAGTTTATTCTATACTCAAATTGGAAAGAAACAATGAAGAGAGAAACACCCTTATGAGTAGTTTAATAAATCATCCAATGGATTATCTAGATTTAATAAACCGACTAAATTGGTGCTTTTGTGATAAAACTAATGGCTCAAGTTTCCTTGGTTTCAATTAAATGGTCTAGATTTACTTTATTTGTGTTTGTTTTATGGATGCCAATCAAATGAAATGAAAGTCTAGTGTTTATTTAAGTGAAAAATAAAAAGTTATGATTACTAGGTTTTGTGTTTGCTATTGTGATTCACCTAGAGCACCATGTCATACAACCCAAACTAGAAAATATCTATTAAATTATTCAATGCCAATTTTTTAATTATAAATAATTTGAAGATAATAAATACTCATTTACATATTATAAAATTATTATGTAATAATTAAATTATAAATTTTGGGCTTTTAATTATAACTACAAATAGAATTAATTTAGAATATATTTATTTAATAACAAATAATATGTGATAGTTATTGAAAATGGCATGGAATTAAATACATTTTAGAATTATAGGAACTTTATGATCCATAATTTAGAAAAATTTTATCCTTTCCATTAGTTTATGTCTCATTAGAGATTTTATCCACTAAGTTTTCTTTTATGATTTGTTATGAAACATATGGTAATTGATTGCCTTTTGGCATATTGTTATTTGATTGGTAAAGTAAAGTCTATGGTGATTAGATGGTTTCAGGAAAATCTATTATTATTATTATTATTATTATTATTATTATTATTATTATTATTATTATTATTATTATTATTATTATTATTATTATTATTATAGCATTAAAATCCAAGCCTCAATTCAATTTATTGCTAAAACCATGCCCCTAATAAAAACTTAATCCCACCTATTAAATAATCTAGTATTTTAGAGTATACTCTTTTAGCCCTTTGCAATCAATATTTTTTAACTCTACACATTCAGTTGTCTAGTATTTCATAGTATAATCTTTCACTTTACTAAAATTAATTTTTTTCTTTTTAGTGCATTACTTTCTATACATTTAAAGTATAATGAAAATATATCAATTACAAGTATAGATCCTCCTCAATAGCTACAATCCACATTAATAATCACATGATTTATGTGTGTTGGTTTCATTTACATTCTATAACAATTTCATATTAATTCATAGCATTATTGGCTATTCATTTCAATACATTAAAGCTTAAAACAACTCAATAATCACAAATTTGTGTATAGTAATTACATTATATACTGCTTACATATTAATTTATAGCATTTATATTGGTTCTTTGTGTAAAAACCCCAATTTTTTTAACCATAATTACTATGTGATTAGATCTAATCCACATCAAAAAAAATTATCATGGTTTTCCAAGTCATTTATATTAACTTTGAATTTTTGGCACTTGTTTTATTTATTTATGAAGAATCATATTGTTACATGAATTCTCAAGTCATGTCATTTTCGGTCATTTTGATTCATTCTAAACTTGAAACTTATTCCCAAAAATATTTTCAAGTATATTCTTTCCTTTTGAAACTTTCTGCATCGTTTATGAGCATTTTGTTAATTATTTATTCGCTTGCAGAAATATTTTAGTCGTTCGCAAAAAATCACATTTTTTGTGATTTTATATTATAAGTTATTTCTTGTTTGTTTTGGCTTTTTCAAAAATTATTCTTAGTTCTAAAATTATTCTAACTTCATAAAAGAGTTACAATTTTTTTTGAGTTCATTCGTTCCTTCCGAATCACAAGGTTGCAAATTTTTGTATTTCCACAATGATTTTTGTCAATTTATCTATTTTAGTTCTTTTGAGCCCTAAAAAATATCTGATATCAAATATTTTTATATATTTGAATTTATAAAAATATTTTGCACTTTTTTGAACCTTTTAGGCACTTTGTTATTTTTTTTTTCATCCATTCGCCAAAAACCGCATTTTTACGGATTATTTAATTTTATTTTTTTTGCTTGTTTTTTATCTCTCAATCAACAAACTCACTCTAATACCCAATATTTTTATATATTTGGATTTCTAAAATTATTTAACAATTTATCATATATTTTTGTAATTCTCAAAGCTTGTTTGCTATTTTATTTCTGCACATACTTATTCTTGGACATTCTTTACACTTTAATCATTAAAATAAATATAACCAACTTACTAACTTTATTATTAGATTCTAAATAAGCATTAACTAGATCCCAATATCATCCCATTTTACTCAAACTTTTGATTATAATTATCCTAACCTACCCTAACCTTATACCCTCTTACCCACTTAAACTCTAATCTATTGTTCAACTTTCTTTTCTTTTCTTTAGCGGCCCCCCTCTGTACACAACAGTGCACCTAACCACTTTGTCATGCACACCACACCCCTACCTATGTCTGCCTACATATCTTACCTTTTCTTCTCTCCCTCCCTCTCTCTCTCTCTTTCCTTTTTCCTCCTCTTCCTTCTTATGTGTGATATTAGACCAAGTAGCAGGGGAGCTTTGCTAGACTTCGACCTTCTAAAATTTCCATCCTTCCTTCAACCTCCCCCATAATTCTCAACCTCCCCCATCACAATTAACCTCGTGTAGCAGCTGGTTCAGCAACTCTACCTTTGACTAAAATTTTTCGTCATCTCAACCATCTAACTCTCTCCATCGTCCTTCAACTCCACCGCCATGGCAATACATTATTAGATAGCGCAACCAACTACCACCAAAATCTAAACCTTGACATTGTTATTAGCAAAATTGGTCCAAACATATGAGCTTTAGGAGTTATAAGGTGTATCCCACATTTTATGGAGAAATAAGGGGGGATTATGCTCAGTTAAATATCTATTGAAGGGATATAGCTAGTGTCAAGGATTCTTAAAAGTAACAACTTCCTATGAAATGGTATTTTAATTGATTAAGGAAATTCCAACCTTTTACTACATTTAAATGATTAATTCAAACCTCTTGACTACTTCCATCCTTTTACTATGTTTGAATAATTAATTCAAACCTATTAAATGCTAATTTTAAGGAATTAGTTTAAAAAATCTTTGTATGAGCTACACTATATATTCTTATCTTCTATTTGTCAATGTAATAGCGGGGTTAACCAATAAAAAAAATAATTATTAAGAAAAACCTTTTCCAATTCTATTTTTCTTCTACTGCCACCTTCCTTATTTCTCCAACCTGCTTCTCCTCGACACTGTCACCATCTACATTTCCCTAGCATGCTTCTCCTCCATGTGAGCCACCACCACCAACTAACAAAGCCCTAAATAAATGGTAACAACATGGAGCTACAAGATCAAACTAATACCACACTAGTGCCATAGATCCACACAAGTAACTAGCCTTCTAAAATTGACCAACACAACTACCAAACCACCAGCATCCACCCCACATGTTACAGAACCTATCAATGTTCAAAGCCCACGACAATCCTATAATACCCCATATTTTTGTGAAGTTTGTTGAATGAGAAGTTATAGTATTTATTAAGATTTAATAACGTTTGATTTTGATATGGAACTATAACTGAGTTTGAGAGAAATTTAGACTTGAATAAGTTTTGGAAATGGGATAAAATTAGTTTTTAGGTGGAACAATCATTTGGTTCCATGAACTGATCGACTAGTTCATCATTTCAGTAATAGGTTTTTGTTGACTGAACCAATTAACTGATTTGAGGAACCAATTAACTGGTCAATAGAAAATTCAATTGGTAGGCCAAACCAATTGAATGGTTTGTCTAGTTGAGTATATTTTCGATACTTAGATTTTTCGGGAAGCTATCTAGTTGAGTATATTTTCGATACTTAGTTTTTTTTGGAAAGTTATCTTATATCAAAATGGAACCTTGATAATTCCATTCTAAGTTGTTCTTTAAAGATTCTTAACCTTTCTTATCATGCATTTGGTTCAAGCTTCTATCTCAAAATGATTCAAGTGTTTGATTTGGAAAATTGAGGGGGAGGGTGACCTTAGATTTTTCTTCTTCCACCTCTCTCCTTTGCATGCTTTGTAATCATTAGTTCAATTCCTAGACCTTCCTTTGCTTAGTTGGAAGATTCCTTCCATGCTGATCACTCATTTCCTCTCGTGTGTTTGACATTTCTGGGTGAATTGAACCTGCATATTTTCAGATATCACTATTTCACCTCTAGAAGGGAGGTCAGTCTATCTTTCATGAAATCTATAACACCTCAAAATTTACAACTAAAAATTTTTGTTTAAGAATAACTTAATTCAAACATGAATAGGTCTTACTTCCATAATCGACATAAGTCTGGCTTATGTACCATTCTCACATTGATTACAGGGCAAAAATAATTTAGAATGTAAGACATGATAAACATAGAACAAGGATACTTCATAAAATAATTAAGAGTTTTATAGTCTAATTTAAAAAATGAAATCCAAAATGCATAAACTAAATATTATGAGAGAAAATGAAAAAAGAAGGGAAACTGATTCAAACAAAGACAGAATAACTTAGCTCTTTGACTCCCAAACCTCATACATGAGACGTAATCACTTTGTCCTAATCAGAGCATCATAAACGACATAATCATTTAACAAGTCCTCGCTGACCTGCATAAGCTCGATAGGGGTTTCTGCTCATGGGAATGAGCATCACCTATAAGAAGAATGCTCATTAGACTATGTATTGAGTAAGGTAACAATATGGTCAAGAAAGGTCACACGAGTTCATAATATCACAATAGGAAGTAACATGCACATAAGATAATCTCATTGATGTCAAATTTTTTATTTCTTTTTAATTTTTAACGTTATAGCATTATGATCCATACTTATGATGTTGTTCACATTGAGTTCAGGGACTCCACTATTCTTAACCGGTGGAACAGTAACAAAGTATAACTCTAGGGTAAGATGCTTCTGGCCACTATTCTCAACTGGTGAAATAGTTCTAATAATATACAACCTAGGGTAAAATTCACCTGGTTACTATTCTTGTCTGGTGGAATGGACAGGTACAACAGTCTTAAATCACGTGGTGTTTCACTTTAAGTAATTAGTATCTTATTAAGGGTTATGATCATTCAAATGGTTTATTTAATTTGAATTCTAGGACTCCACTATTCTCAACTGATGAAACAATAACATAAGTACAACTCTAGGGAAATACACTTCTGGCCACTATTCTCAACTAGTGGGTTGATTCCAATAATACATATCCTAGAGCAAAATGCTCGTGCCCGCTATTCTTATCCAGTGGAACGAATAGGTACAACTAGTCTCGACTCATATGATCTTTCACTTTAAGTGATGAATATATTATCCATACTTTATTTATTTTAAAGTCATCACACAGTCATATACACATACTCATGCAAGGAACCATCCCAACATATATTCCAGAACATGTCTTGTTTCCTTCAGAAACCCTAATTTTACAAACCTAGCATAATCCCTTCTTTAGTACTCATTTAGTCCCCAAATTCAATACCAAGCTTAAAATGTTGTTATTAAAAACATAATAAAAAAATAATGTTCTAAATCCTATGTCTTACACATGCAATAATAACCTACCCTTAGGTTTACTATTTATTTCTCCTACAAAACCTTAATTTCACATTTTTATCATAACAATATCCTTAGACCCCATATGGATGCCAAATCTATTATATATTCCCAAAATATCATTTTTGACATAATATCCTAATATTTTGGTCCAACTCGCTCATCTTACTCATGTAATAATAACCTACCCCTAGGGTTACTATTTGTATTTCCCACAAACCCTAGTTTTATATTTTTGTCATAACAATCCCTTTAACCCTATATGGCTACCAAATATATTATACATTCCCAAAATTTTATTGTTGACGTACATCTCAAGATTGCGGTCCAACTCCCCCGTCTTATACATGTGATAATATCCTACCTTTAGGATTACTATTCATAACTCCTATAAAACCCTAATTTCTCATTTTAGTCATAACTCTTTCCCTAGAATTTATATGGCTCTCAAAATTTGCATGCATACCTAAGACACCAACATCGACGTCATATTCAAGTCTTAAGGTAAATCTCTGACCTTTCGTACATATGATCACGACTCCACCCCTAGGTTTTACTATTCACACTTAAAGCCTTTCTCCTCACTTATTAGTCATAAAACTTTCATGTTCACTCTAAATATTGTGCCCTTAACCTATTTTGAACCATCTAAAATCCTAAGGTAACCAACATGTCATTTTTAACTATGTTGACCAAAATGCTAGTAGGTAACTAAAATAACTATCTCCCCACCCGAGTCTCATGATTCCCAACATGAATGACCTTTCGACCTCCCACACATACCCTCATCATGAAATGCATGTCCACATAGAGAAAGGAAAGGGAGGAGGAGAGGGGAGAGGTCATGGCTATCCTACAGGGTGTGTGTGTGTGTGTGCACCTACAGGGTGCATGGAGACAGGGACAACGAGGAACAAGGAAGAAGATAAATAGGGCAAGGAAGGGGGTAGCATGTGATAGGTGAGGATAAAAAGAAAGAACACCTAGGTGCAGGGGCTGGGGTGTAGAAGTAAGGCAGTACCAGTGGCATAGGGGCAATTGCATGGTCAAAGGAAGGAAGGATAGAGATATGCAAGAAATCTAGGGGAGGGGTTATTTGGTGCAAAAAAGGAGGGAAGGGTCAAGGAATACAACAAGCGGAATAAGAAGAAAAAAAATAAAGAAAAGAAAAAAGAAGGGGGTTTTTGGGTTGGACGTTGCTTGGGGAAAGGAGGATAGAAGAAAAAAAGTTGGGTCAGGCTGGTTGGCAGGCACAACTCGGGATAAGGAGGGAAATGGAAAAAAGGAAAAGGAAGGACAAGGGGGGGAAAAGAAAGAAAGGAAAGAAAAATCTTTTGAGTGTAGAATTTGGGTTTAGGTTTAGGGTTAAATTTTTGGATAAGTAAATATAAAAAAATTATTTATAAATTTATTGGGGTTGGGGTTAGGTTAAAATAAAATCATAAAAAAACTTGAGTATTATAAATTAGGTTAGGTTAAAATATTGATAAATTAAAATTAAAATCTTATAATATTTTGGGGTATTAAAAAATCCACCCATTCATCTCAAATTCAAACGATAAAAATTAGGGTTTTTCAATATGTGCTTAACCATCATTGTTCTTGTACCCATTTTTTGGCTATAAATAACCCTAATCACCCCTTCCATTCACTTTTTTTTTCAGCTACTGAAACATTCCATCTCTCTCTAACCTTGTGTTCTTTTCTCTCTAATCCGAGCTTAGTTTTGGTTCTTTTCCACTCTTTTGTTCCTTTCTCTATATCCTTCTTGTTTATCTTTAAGTAATGGAGAGTTATATTTGGGAGGACTTTGAGTATCCTTTTCAACGCAAATTCTCTTTGTTTTTCTCTTAGGTTGGTAAGTTTACTTTCTCCTAATTTGAATTATGATTTATGAAATTGTTCATTAAATTTCTAAAGATTTAACTTCTATTTTCTTTAAGGTTTGAGAATAGAAAATCTTCTAGGTTGAGTTTTCATATTCGTAGAAGAGTTTTGCTTGCACCAAGTAAGTCATTCTTACCTCTAAAATGTGGCCTCATTGAGCATGTGTTGTGGTGAATTCTTGAAAGTCCCGATTTTATGAGTTGGCATGAAAATTTGGTTTCAGATTGATACGTGTTGATTAACTTATAAATTATGATAAAAATGCATGATTTTTGGGAAATTAGGTTGATTTGATTAATTATAAAGCATGTCTTAATTTATGAGCTGAAGAAGTGTTGGTATGAGGCCAAGATATGTTTTAGTTTGAATGTGGTAGGAATTTTGAGGATGATTGGTATGAAAAAGGTTTGTTCTTTGCTATTTGAGGGCAAACTAATTGATTTGTCCTCAGAAAAATTGATCGGTCGACCCAACCCATTGACCAGTAGGTCTTTGGTGACCTTGGTTTGCTCTCTACTTAAACCCATTGACTAGTTTGGCAGGACTAATCACCCAATCCTAGAATAGTTGACTGGTTTGGCCAAACCAATCAACTATTTTAAAGGAACCTTGGGTTTGGCCGAGCCAAACTAATCGACTGGTCAACCCAAACTAATCAACTAGTTGGCTCAACTAATTGACTGTTTAGGCTAAACCAATCGATTGGTTCGGCTAGATTGTATGATTTTGATCTTTTGACTTAAATATACCTTAATACCATGACTAATGATGCTATATGGCTGGTTAACGAACAAAATACCTTTGTTGACATGAATGGACAACCTAATGGATGGATCAAATGGATCATAACTTATGACATACTCAATGGGTGTTGTAAGGTTCTTAAATGGTAAACTCGAATAGGTATTTGATGGCTTTAAAGGGGTTATGTAATATGGGCTCTTCCCTCAAATAGATTAATCTAAGGAATTGGATTAATATTGAGTAAAAATTAATGTAAATCCCATACATAGTTGGGGAATGGTAATGGTTAAGATGGAATAAGTATGTGAATGTATTACTTGCATATTGTATGACCCTTGATCACTTAGCCTTAAAAATAGCATACTAATCACTTAAAGTGAAAGATGATCGTGTGTATGGGTCTAGGTTACCTAATCCTCAATTAGCTACCAAGGGTTAATCTACTTTCGGACGTTTATTGGTGCCTTTGGACTTTGCATTAGGGTGAGATCCTAGTAGATTTTGGTACCTTATCTACTCTAAAGACTGATGATGTACTATGGGATATTGATACTAAAGGGTTTGGTCACCTAGGTGGTTTTGGATTTGGCCTAGACTTATGTCCATTAGTAGTTACTTGGCTTTGGACCAAACTTATGTCCATTGGTGGTTACTTGGCTTTAACTTGGACTTTATGTCCTTTGGTTTAGATAGACTTCTATGGTATGTGAGAGCATGGGGGGTGCATAATCCATCACTCAATAATAACTGTACAAGTATTTGCATAATCATTTCAATGAGTAATTATGTGAGAATTTGGAATAAGATTGCAACTAAGGAGAAAGATAAGAGTAAAAGGAAAAGAACAGTAAAGGAGATAATAACCTATATATGTATAAATGGCCTAATAAATTAGGTACATAGAAATAACCTATGGTGAAATTTTGTGTTTGGATGAATGAAGCCTTACTATTAGCTGGACATTCTACTTTGTAGCTTGTATGTTGTCATCTACAATGTAGTGTTATGTTGTAAAGCATGATGAGTTATATATTGAAATGCCCCAAAATTTTAATTTTATTATTTATTATTAAATAATATTTTATTGAAAATTTTAATTTAATAAATTATTTTTACTAAAATAAAAGAAAATTTATTAGGGAAAATTAATAAGGAATTTTATAAATATGTTAATTCGAGGAAATTTGGGTATTTTAACTAATTAAAGATTTTAATTTAGGAATTTATTTAAATAAATTATTATATTTAAATTAAGAAAGATAAAATAGTTTCAAATTAATTTTAATTTTATAAATAATTTAATTGAATAAAATTAGAGTGACTTATTAATTTAAAATGGAATTTTTGGAAAATCTTTTAAAAATCCTAATTTAGCCTAAAAAGGGATTTAAATATTATTTTATTTAAATATAATTATTTTTAAATATCCCAAATATTTTAATTAATTTATCTAACCCAACCATCCTATTTCTATTTTTCCCTTTTTCCTCTTTCCTTTTTTTTCTTTCTTTTTCTTCCTTTTTCCTTCTTTTTCTTTCTTCCTCTTTTCTTTTTCTTTTTTCTCCTCGCTGAACTGGGCCTAGCTAGCGGCCCAGTCTCCCTTCCTCTTTTCCTTTCCTCCGGTACGGCCCAGCCCGCGTGACCCCTTCCATTTTCCCTCGCCGCGCCGTGCTTTGCTTGTCTTTCCCCCATAACACGTCATTTTACTTAAGCCCCTTAGCCCCGCGCCGAACCGCCTGGTTTCCTCCCTTTTCTTTCTTTTCTTTTTTTCCTCGAACCGCCGGATCATCCCTTTCTTCTTCCTCCCTTCTCCGCCATTGTCGAACCTGCGACCTCCTTCCCCCAAAAATGGCGTCGCCGGCCACACGTGTGGTGACCGGCCTTTATCCCGCCCATTTTCTTCCCCTCGACGTACTCTCTAATTTGAAATGCCCCACTTCCCTTTTCTTCCCCACGTTTGCCCCCATTTCCCTCGCGAAAGTCGGGCAAAATTTTGAAATTGTGCCGCCCAATCAACGACATAACCACCCCATTTTCCCACTGGATTTTACCTCCTGGTAACCTCCACGACTCGAGCCTACCCTCCACCACTATAAATACTCCTCGTATGGCCTGGTTTTGAGATTTATTTCCCCGAAACCCTAAGCACCAGTCTGTGCGCCACCGCCTCTTTAGACACGCTTTCCTTCGCCTTTAGCCAACCTCGCCGCCTCTTCTTCCTCCCAAACTCTTCCCTGCAATGCCCTTTAGTTAATTAAATCATTTGCATCCTTCGATTCTCCTTGCACGGGCCTCCATAACGGTGCAAAGTTTGCTAGTTCTCTCGCCAAAATTTTACACCAAAACCTTAAACCATGATCCACCACCACACCTGCCACTTCTGCCACCCTCTAAACCACTCAAAATCTCCTGCTAATTCTCCTCCACTGACCCATAAACTTATTTTATTTTTCTCCTTCCCCCTCCCCTCTTTTCTTCATTTTTACCTCTCTTAGATCACTTTTTCGGCCACCTCCGGGCACCACCGCCGGTGCCACCCATCCCCGCCAACTCAAGGTGAAACCCTAGACCTTTTCAACACTTCCTTCGATTTATTGAAAATTATTCTGCTTATATCCTAATTTTTAATGTTAATTTGAATTTGAATGATTATTATTATAATTATTATTATTATGGTTATCAACTGTATCCTAATTACTAAATTTTGTTGACAGATTTGGGAGTATTCTTGAGTTAGATAAATTATTATTCTCGAATTTTAGTTATTTAATGGAATTATTACATGTTTACTATTAATAATAATAATATTATTATTATTAGTATAATTCTTTATTTAATATTGTAATTATTTCAGGAGGGGTAGAAACCTAAAATTTTAATTAAGTCTCGCACCTTTACTTTTTATTATTATTATTAACATTTTTAACATTATTACTAATTATATTATTATTATTATTATTATTATCTCTATTAACTTTTATATTATAAGTATATATATAATATTAATATCATTATTACATTTTCAAATAGTATTATTACTAAATGGGGTGGTTTCAAAAGCCACCTTGTAATTTTAAGATTTATGGTATTATTAATATTAATATTCTACTAATAATAGTATTATTAATAATGTTTTACTTTTATTATTATTATTATTGTTATTACTACTACTACTATTACTAATACTATTTTGGTGAAGGGTAGAAACCCTTATATCAGCACCCTTTTCGAATGAAAATAGTAATTTATTTGTATTTTTAAGTAATATTTTGTATAGTTAATTATTGTGTAGTATTGTTTTAATTAAAAACCAAATCTTAGAATAAGTTAGAGAATAATAAAATTTTATAAGGGAGCCTAATTCTAGTATACTTTTATATAATAGGGAACCCAGTCAAATCCCTCAAGTGGAATAGGAGCGTGCACCAAGACCGGTGTCGTTTTAGGTAAGGGTTTACTAAGGTCATTTGTGTGTTTATATGCATTATGTGCTTCATATGTCATGTATTCTATGTTTATTATTATTAATTATTACGTATGTGGCATGATTATAGAGTTGAAGTATGTTGGTATGAATGAATTATGGCATGAGGATTATGTGTATATTTATGTTATTATTATTGTATGATGTGGCCTTAAGACATGCATGTTAGGGTAATAGAATAATGATGGGGCGTGTAACAATATGGTGTTAAGGTTTTGCATGAAATGGCATGGTGTTAGGTTGTGTATGAAATGGCGTGATGTTAGGGTTTGCATGGAAGCATGTCTACGTGGAATTAGGGTTTGCTTATGAATTAGGGTTTGTATGGAAGTGTGGTATACATGGATCTAGGGTTTGCTTATGAATTAGGGTTTTTATGGAAGTGTGGTATACGTGGAGCTAGGGTTTACATATGAATTAGGGTTGCATGGAAGTGTGGTATACGTGGAGCCAGGGTTTGCATATGAATTAGGGTTGCATGGACGTGTGGTATACGTGGAGCTTGGGTTTACATGTGGATTAGGGTTTGCATGGAAGTATGTTCACATGGAGTTAGGGTTTGCATGGAAGAATAGGTCACATGGTGTTAGGGTTTGCATGGGAGCTAGGGTTTGCATGGAAGCGTGGGTCACGTGTAGTTAGGGTTTGCATAGAAGTGTGGTTTACTTGGAGTTAGGGTTTGCATGGAAGTGTGGTTTATGTGGAGTTAGGGTTTGCATGGGAGTTAGGGTTTGCATGGATTTATTCATGCATGTCTGGGAAAATGTTTGTGAACGAAAAATATTTTTGAATAAAATATTTAAGACACTAATATCTTAAAGTGGAAGATATTGAGACGGGACCAGCCGATCCACCGGTTAGGAATAGTGGTTAGAGTTTTTACCCTATATGTGACTGATCCACCGGTAATAATAGTGGTTAGGACATGAGGTCCTATATGTGTCCAGCCCACCGGTTATAATAGTGGGGGATCCCGAGCTCAATAAAAACAAACTAGAGTTGTCAATGCTATTAAAAGATATAAATTACTTACAGTGGAACACCATGTGAGCAGGAACCAAACCGATCCACCGGTCAAGAATAGTGGTGTGGACTATTGTCCCGTAAGTGACCGATCCACCGACGAAAAATAGTGGTGTGGACTATTGTCTCGCAAGTGACCGGCCCACTGGCTAAAATAGTGGGGTGTTCCTGTACTTACATGGAATTGATAAAAGACATGGTGTGTATCGACTTTTGATAAAAGAAAGATTAAATGATTAATCTGGACCTTTTTGGGCCTTATGTGTGGATTTGTTGATTATAAGTTATGGATTTTACCTTATGCTTTTATAGATCATATGTGTGGATTTGCAATTGTATGTTGATAATTACCCTACATGATTTAATGTGTTATGTTGATAATCACCCGTTTCATGGGTGCTGCTCATTCCCACGAGCAGAAGGCCCGCCTGATCTATTGCAGGTAGGAAACACCTACTTTGATGCTATCGATGTCTATGAGACATCGGGAGGGGCTGAGTGGTGTTTGGGCTGGATTAGTTCTTGGAGCGGCGTGGCTGTTTTCCTTTGTTTAAATTTATGACTCATGTTACTTTTATTATGTTTGAATTGACGAAAAAATTTTATTAATGTTGTTAGTTATTATCTATAAAAACAATAGTTGGTATTTTGAATTATGTAAGACTTGCGCGTACTCTGATTCTCGTTTTTATAAATTTGGATTTGTATGGAATTATTAATAGTGTTTCTTAGCCTTATCACTTGGTACCAGAATGGTAGGAATGAACCGGGCTGGTACTAAGTGTGGCGGTAACATCCCTAGAATTCACGGGTTTTAAATTAAGTATTTTAATTACTTACGCTTTTTTTAAAATAAAAAAATAGTGAATTTTGGGGTGTTACATATATAGTATGAGCTTCCTATGCCTAATGTGATTATGACATAGCATGTGTCTTGTTTATATGAAATATTTTAGTATGACTTTTGTATTATGTTGGAACCTTGTGTGTCAATGAATCCACTAAGGAGGTAACTTGGCTTGTTCAGTACAAATCATATTAATGTGACAATTTGCTCAATCACCTACTCATTCCCACAAGCAGAGGGTTATGTGTTGGTTTTCAGGGATGGTTAGTAGTTAGCCAACCACGTGTGGGGCATGGGTTATGAGAGTGTGGACATATGGAGATTTTTGAGTCGTTTATGACAAACCAGAGTTTAGGGCCACACCTTACTTTTATTTCTATAATTTGAGATCATGTACTCTGACTTAATTTTCCTCATGTATTTGAATATTGTGGACTGTCGAGGTCATGTATTTATATAACATACTATCTTTTGGTATTTATATAATAGGCTTTAGCGCACTTTACATTGGGTTTGGTTAGTTGGGTTCTCAGTATTGTATCTAACATAGGGCGGGCAGCTTGAGCCTACCTTATGTTAGGTGTGGCAGTAATACTCCATTTTTTCTAAGTGTTTATTAGTTTTATGCTTCTGTAAGATTTTTAAAATGAAATGTTTTAGTAGTGAAAAAATGGGGGTGTTACAAATCCACCTCTCTAGCTTCAAATCCTTATGCCAAATAACCTCGAAAACATCCACCATTAACGTCACCACCCAATGTTAACACCACATGTAACCCAGCATTAAATCCTCAAATAACCACCCCTTCTTGAATATTTTCCTCACAAACCACCCCTAATCCCGCATAATTAACTCACGTAAATGCACCCTTAGCTACGTGAATATGTCACACAGCTCCCACCAATTCCCCTTCTTATTCCATTTTGTATCATTAATTCTTACCCTTCTCCCTCACTTGTCCTTGCTAAGCTCCATGAATCATCTAGCTTATTATTATGTTTTGTAGGTGGTTCAACAGTGGTATAAGGAGAAGTGGTTAGGAGTATTAATTTGATTGCTAGAAGGTTAGCATATAAGTAAGATTCGCTTACTCTTAGGATATAGAATGTTTTGTGTTATTCTTGTTTAAAGTTTTAATATAAAAGAGCATGTTAAAATTTTAAGTGTATAATAATTCATGGTACTATGTTGTTAAAATATTACATGACATGCTTAATATATGTGTATTGGTATTTAGTAGCGTTGGCATAAGTTTGGGTTAAAATGGAGTGAGGGCATGTTTGGGAATTTCAAATTCATCTAATGCCAGGGGAATTTTAGTCATTATGGTTAAATTTTATAAAAATGGAATCTACAATTGTGTTCATTATTTCCTTTACATACAATTTAATACATTATAAGTTTTAATTTGAAGTTGTATAACTTAAGTTATGATTAAAACAACCTTTAAGTAAGTCAAAGGGTATTTTGGTATATTCACATGTTGTTGTCCCTTGGGGATGGTTGATTTGGTCCTACGATAGTAAGGTCATTATAATGTTGAATGGTTAGCCTTGGTTTGTGTTGGTTAACCTAGAGTAGTTAAGTTAAAAAGGGATTTATATGAGCATAGAAAACCTTAAAGTATAAAGTCATTATTTTATGTGTGTGATTTTGATTTTTTCTCCAATTATTGGCTTAATCATATTTAGTATGTGGTTTTTAGGTGTTGCCTTTCATTTGGTAAATTTATGAGTTTAATTGCTACTTAAATGACTTGAGCAAAAATTTAGGGTTAATAAGGACATTTTGCTTGATTTACCTTTATTATAATCTTCTTTGGCCATGTTTGGCTTTAGAATAACCGTAAGGGCCCTCCAAGGTAAAAACCTTGAATTAAGTGACTTAGTATAGTGTTTATGTGAGTTTCCTTATTTGTTATTTTATATGGATTTTTCATTAATCGACTTAAGTGTAGTCCTAATTTCATGTTATGAACACAATTGTTGTAATAAATTCATATAGGTGATAAATGAATACTAATTATAAAAGTGTTATGCATTTTGTGAATAGTTCATATAATCAATGGTTATCCATGTGATAAGAATTGTAAGATAAGAGGGTACTATGATGACGAGTAAGATAGATGATGCAATATTATGTGCTAAGTGATGTTTAATGAACGACGAGTAAGACTATTCTTACCAATACGATGCATACAAACATTGTTTATAGAGTTGTGTTGATCCTGTTAATTTTGAGGGAGGAAAGTGTGATGTTTTGTAGGTAGTTTATTATCTTTGCTTGTGACAAGTGGTTATTAGGTACTAAAATACCTTAAAACCCTAATTTAGAAAATTATGATAAAATAGAAATTATTAGGGAAATTTATTAAATATAATATTTTATTAAAATAAGGGGAGTATTTAAGGGAAAATCAAGAGGAAAATAATAAATAATTTAATTAGAGAAGATTAGGGTATTTTGCTAATTATAATAGAAATTAGAAAAAATTACCTAAAATATCCTAAATTAATATAAAAGGAATTTAATGATTATTTTATTTATTTTTATTATTTTTAAATATTCAAAAATACCAAAATATTCTAAATTCCCCAACTAACCTATTTTTCCCTTTTCCTTTTTTTCCTTCCTTTTTCTTTTTTCTTCCTTCTTCCCTGGATTGGGCCTGCGTCCCCTCGCGACCCAACTCCTCTACCTCTCTTCTTTTCCCCCACACGGCCCGACCCGCCTTTCTTTTTTTTCTCCCCTCGGCCGCCCGGTTTCCCCCTCCTTTTTACTTCCTTTCTTTTTTTTTGCAGACCGGACGACCTGCCTATCTCTTCTTCTTCATCCCCTCCCACGTGTTGCAGGTCGACCTGCAACTCTGCACTGTCAACCAGCCCAGCCACTGTACCGCTAGCCTACCACCTCCCGTCTCTCCCCTGTCCCTTTCCTTATTAATTCAAACCTCAACCTACTTCACCTGCCCTTATGCACGCCCCCTTCCCTTTCCTTTTTCTCCTCCCTGACCAAACCTGCGGTTGCCAAATCACAGGTTATACCGACCTGCCACCGCTGGGCGGCGAGCTCTGCCTCACCTTCTCCCTTTTCCTCTCACCCTTTTGTCTTATCCTCCCTCCAATGGCCTATAAATACCCCCAATCGATCCCCTTCGGCCCTATTTCCCCTGTTTAGAAATGTTAGCCCTCCTTGGGCCACCACCGCTTCAGACATTATCCCTGCTTCTATTGCCCATCACTACCACCCAAAACACCGCCCAAAACCTTCCTTGCATTACCATCCACCGAACCATACCACTCACCACCCCTAGTTCCCTTTACACGAGCCACCCTAGCCGTGCAAAGTTAGTTGTCCGACCTACCACTTTGCACCCATCGCTGCCCCTCTTGCCGCCGTGCACCACCTTCTCCGCAGTAACCACCGCCTCTCCTGTCAACCAATCCACTCAGCAGAGCCTCCCCTACCTCTCCCTACCTTCATTTCTCCTTACTTCCCTCTCCTTCACCCTCCCTCCTTCTCCACCAGCCTTGGCCACCACAACAACCACAACCTGCGCCGCCACCCTTGCTATTCCATCACCACCACTCCAATCCTCTCAACTCAGAGAATCCACTACCACCACAACCACCCTCTAACTCTCCCTCTTCTATCCCCAAAAGGCCAACTCTCCAACTCTCCCCTTCCTCCACCACCGTCGTCGCCGCCTAGCTGCCGCCACCACTAGGTTGTGCCCTAACCTTCCTAATCTTTAAGTATAATTATTGTAATTATTATTTTATTTTATTGGTGTTTTTAGTAGTATTATCGTCGTCGTCATCATCATCATCATCATCATCATCATCATCATCATTATTATTGTTGTTATTATTATTATTATTATTATCATGAGTATTATTGTTATTATTACTAACCTCAGTGCTACTATTATTATTATCATTATTATTCGAACCATTATTATTATTATTATCATTATCATTACTATTCTATTATTACTAATACTATTATTATTATGGTTCGAATTATTATTATTATTATTATTATTATTATTATTATTATTATTATTATCACTATCATCATCATCATCATCATCGTCGTTATTATTATTAAAGTTATTATCTATAGTATTGTTAATATTGTTGATAATACCTTATCACGGACCAATATAACTACCTAAACCTATTTTGACTAATAATAGCATGATTAACCATTTTAAGAATAATACCCTTATATTGACTAATAAAGCTACTACTATTATTAATAACCTTAATAATAGGTTATGATAAAGGTAAAGTAGGATGTCATGATAATGTTGGTAAGAGGGAAGTTAATCCTAGTAGTTTCCTCTTAAAGGTGAACCAAGTTTAAACTCTAAGGAGGCATAGGAGCATGCACCAAGCCCGGTGTCGTTTTAGGTAAGGATGTGGTTAAGGCCTAATATGTGTGTTAAGTGCTTTGTATGATGTGTGTGGTGATATGTTTGTGTATCTTATATGATTATGAATACTTACTTGTAGTGCATCGCTGAGATAAGGTAAGTTTATATGTTTCCTTTATGGCATGTGTAAAATGATATGTATGTTGTGCTTATGGTGCTTATATAATATGGCCCTTTAGGACATGCATGCTAGGAGGCTTTAAAGATGTGGTGTGGTGATGGAAATACGAAAGGGGTAAAGGAAGCGAGTTAATTAGAGAGAAGTGAGTATGACCTAATTATCTCATGACTTATAGATGAACCAATAAAAGGATAATATGGATAAAATAAAAGAGTGAAGTGAATCTTGCATGGAGAGTCTAGGGTTTGCATGGGATGTATGGCCTTTGCATGGGGATGATCCTTACATGGTAAAAGTTGACTTGAGGTTTAAGTAAGGTAAGGGAAGAGTTGTTTGGATGATTGGAGTTCATGGGTGAGAAATAGTACATAGGTTGGTGCAAGGGGTGCATGGGGGGACTTGGCTAGGGTTTGGAAGGAAAACCCTAAGTCGAGGTGATTGTGGAAGGAAGAAATAATGGGGAGGATTGAAGTATGGGATGAGAGTGGGAGAATGTCACATGGAGGATGTGTGTGTGTGTGTGTGTGTGTGTCATGTGGAAGAGAGGATGGTAAGTGAGAGTGATGGAGGAATAAAATATGAGAAAAGAGAGGTTCTAGGGTTTGGGGCAACCAAATAGGGTTTTGTGATTGCATGTGTAGAATGGGAAGTAAAGTGAGATGCTTGGATATGAATCGAGTGAAGTGATAAGTTGGGGGCGAAGGAATATGGGTAGTGTGCGATAGAGGAAGGTTGGGCTATGTAGGCCAAATTAGGGTTTCCCGAAGAAAACCCTAGAGGGCAATAGTGAGTTTACTCAGATGTAGGGGAATTGGACCTCACTTAGGAGTTGTGTATTCGTGCTAAGTGAGGAGAAGAGGGAAAGGATGTATGGATTTATTAGGAGGCGTAGAAGTCCTACGATATGGGATGGACCCTCTCAGAAAATTAGGAGTAGACGGGTTGTGTGAGTGGGTAGTCTAAAGGACATGCATGTCTAGGGTAAAAACATGTATTGAATAAGATATGGATAAGACACTAATAATTTAAAGTAAAAGATTATTGAGCCAAACTCAGACCGATCCACTAGTATAATAATGGCCAGGTGCCGACGTGCCCTGGAGACCGATCCCCCGGCGAATAATAGTGGTCAGGACCATTCTGCCCTATATGTTTTGATCCATCGACTATAATAGTGGAGGACCCCGAGCTCAATAAACCAAACCTTGAGTTATGATTTAAGTAGGAAAGATACTAATTACTTACAGTAAAACACCATGAGAGTTAGGGCCAAACCGATCCACCAGCATAATAGTGGCTAGAAGCACTTTGCCTTGGAGACCAATCCACCGAAAAATAATAGTGGTCAGGATCGTTCTTCCCTGTATGTTTTCGATCTACCGGCTATAATAGTGGATTTCTCGTACTCGCATGGACTTATAAAGAGCATGGTGTGAAACGGGCATAATGACCAGAGATCTAATGATTAAGTTTAATTGGACTGTAATACGGCCTATTCTATCTATATTTCTTGTATAGCTTGTATGTAAGGTCCTGCTTGTGTTATATGTATTTTGTGTATGGACTTAGCTGCATGGTTACCTTACTCAATACTTAGCGTACCAACCACCCGTTTTATGGGTGCTGCTCATTCCCACGAGTAGAGCTCCCTTCGGAGCTTGTGTAGGTAGGATACATTGTTTTCGATGCCTATGATACTTATGAGACGTCGGACGGGGCTGAGAGTTGATCTTCTTGGACTTGGCATGGGGGGCTAAGAGCGATGTAGACCGGACTCTTTCTCTTTTTTTCAGTCTTTGTTTATTGTACCGTATCTTTTATTCCCTTGGGTACTTTGACTGTGTACTCTATTTGGGTTGTAATGACTTTTTATCATGCACTCTGATTCTCTAGTTATAAACATTTTAGTTTTCTATGAATCTCTATTTTAAGTGTGTCTAATATTCTTGCGAATATTTTTCTTAGCCTTGTGGTTGGTCTGAAACCGGCCGGGGGCCAAGCTTGTACTAATCATGCTGGTAGCACCCCCGTACTTGTGTTTGTTTTAAATAAAACAGAATTTTCAATTGTGATTTTTGGGGGTGTTACAGGTACAATTGTAAAGTGTTATCCTGTTATTTCTTATTGTTCTATTTTTGGAGTTTCATCTCTTAAACCACTTTTTCAACACAATCTATTTAATCTCCTCACTTTGTCTTTTTGTAATCTTGTATCATTAAGCTAAGTGATGTGGATTTTTAAGCTTGAATGAAGACCTCACAACTAGGATGCCACTAACTCTAAATTCATAAGATAGTGAATATTTAATATGCAGGAAATACTCAAAAATATGGAAGAATAAAGAATGATAATCAATTTTGGTAGGGAAATGATAACTTTGAATGCCTCACAAATATGATATCCAAAGGATCCTAATGAAAAGCTCACGTAGAAAACCTCATTAATAGGAAACCAATGAAGAACACATATAGTAATCTTCAAAGATTAATATTCAACTCAACCTCATATAGATGATTGAAGAAGAATAGGAAGCAATCACAAAGATAACTTTATTAGGGGTTTATACTGAACTCATACACATGTTTCACTATTCACAAGCTAGGCCTTATATAGGAAATTACAAGCTATATAAAATATCTTAACTGCATCAACTAACTCCTAATAAACTCCAAGGTAGTTAAGATTTGCAAATAACATCCTAAAGAACTCCCTAACTAACTTTCTTTATCATCCAACATTATATGCACTATTCACATAAACTATTCATTAGTGAATAATAAAACTAACAAATTATAGTTACATAGCACAAGGTTTTTTATAACTACTCTAACTTCCTAACAACCATAACTAACATTGGCCTAGGTTGTTAGTCTTGATATCCCACGTGTACCTTGGCTCCTTTGGACTCCTTGAGTTTCCATATAATCAAATACACTTACATGTTTGGATCATGTGATCTTCAATTTGCAAGAAAGTCATACATTCTTGAATATTATTTCAAGAAAATGTCTTAATCATGTTGAAAAATTCCACGAACTTCAAGATTCAATAAATAACAATATAAAAATAATATATAAATTTGAGGACTCTTTATATGCTCCTGAATTATTAAGTGCTTCTTACAATTGATTTTGGTATGAGTTACTTTTAGCCTTGCATTCAATATTGGTTGGGTATGAGGAGTACATTCTCTATTTTGGATTTGGCATAACACCACTATATTTTGTGTTTTGGCTTCTGTAAATTTTTTTAAAAATAAATTTTTTTAGTAGTAAAATTTAGGGGTATTAAATCTCGTGTTGCAACATTAAAGACATTAATTATGTCATTATGCTATTCAAGTGACTTTTTTTTTCAATCTTTTTCTTTCTTGGGTAGTATATCACCCACTTTGATTATTTTTAAATTAGTATGTCCATTGATTTTTAACCATTTACCATTTCATCTACATTATGTCATATAAATGCTTTATGCTCCTTGTTCTACTTTTCTATTAGTAATTTAGTAATCATAATTTTGTATCTCTCTATCTTTAACTACTTAAAAGTTTTATGTTATGAAATTTAGCTACATTCATTCATGCAATAATAACACAATTTTATATATTTTTTCATTTTTACACTATCCTCTATTCTACTATGATTTGTTTTGTGTTAACCTATGTGTGTTTTGTATCATTTTCATAATATGCTCATTTATCTTTATTCAATCTTTTCTTTTCATCTTCTATAGATTGCTATTTTTTATTTCTTCTATTTCTTGCTTAAAGTTTTACTATTGAAATCGCATATTATTATTATTATTATTATTATTATTATTATTATTATTATTATTATTATTATTATTATTATATATCATAGTTTATATGACAATGGATGCATACATAATATGAATTCCTTCATTTGGTACACATGCTACTTCTAATCAAGTTTAACATAATTATGTCCTTACTAATTTAAATCCTAATTATGCTACAAGTTATTTAGTTCAATTATTCACATATTTATATTTTCAATCCTAATTTAGTTTAAATACTTTTAGAATCCAATTGTCTTCCAAATTAATTAGAAAATAATTTCTTTGTATGGTGTCGTACCCGATGAAAATCAATAAAAATTATGATATATGTTGTTGTTTCATGAGTAATCAAATATAAAGGTTTAAAAAATTAATTTGTGGGAAAAAAATTATGAATGGACATGTGTAGAAGAAATTATATTAAAAAAATTATTTAAAAATTTATGATCGTAGGAAATTGATCATTTATTGCTACATTCTCTCTATTGCATATAATTTAGATAGAAAATTATTATTATTGCTATAGAGTCGCTAATTTTATTTCATATTTTATAAAATATTTATATGTTTATTAAATTGTATATGATGAATATCCATACAATGCACAGGGGAAGTACTAGTAATAATATAATACTCCCTCCGTACAAAAAAAATAATAATCATTCTCTTACTAAATTTTTATATAAAAAATAAAATCATTTTAGAAAAGTCAAAACTTACTTTTCATTTTTAACCTTACTTTTCTCTAATTCTATATTCAATAAATGATTTGTTATTTTTTTAATAAAGAATGTAAGTGTAATTTTAATACTATTTTTATTAGTTCCTTTAAAAGTATGCAGATGGATAGAATAACTACTTTGTTGATATATAGAAAGCATATAATAGTAAAACCCAGGCCCTAATACAGGTGCATGCTAAGGCCACATCCTATATATATCCTATTTAACTATATAATAATAAAATATAGACTCTAATTAAGTTGCGGAAGTATGCCTTTACTAATCACATAGCAAATAAAAGAATTACTTTTGATAAATAATACTTACTTAGTGACAATGCATACATATAACCAAAGAAATGAGGGATATAAATGCAAGTAGTTAAAGAGAGGCAATAGAATTAATACAATCATTTAGCATAGTAGTGGGTATAAATAAATCAAACCAAAAGTTGCATGAAGCATAAAGCACCATTTTATTTAACATATGATCATATCATGTGTCATCTATTATAATATGGTTAAGGTGAGGTATTTAGTTTCTATTAATTTTAATTCTTAAAGTATATGCCCAATATTAAGCTAAATAACATGGTTGACCTATTATCTTTTATAATTATTTATGAATGATAATCAATAAACACCTAAGGTTTTCCACCTAAAACCCATATATATAGTAATACCTATAGTCACATTTTAAGTTTCCGCCAAAGAGTAATAATAACACATGTACTATTAGTAATAATAATACATGTAATGTCATTAGGCACATAGGTTTAGTATGCAATAGTTTAATGTCATTCAGTTACAAGATGTCATTAATAGGGTTTAATATGTGACAATTTAATGTCATTTGGCTACATAATCATGTATATATTCATTAAATATATACAAAATGCCATTAAATCCTTTTTAATTTTTAGCTTTATGTCATTTGACGTTCAACTTCTTTCTATATTTCTTATCTTAAGTGTCATCTTAATTGATTAATATAATCCATTAATAGCTTATTTCCTATAAATAGGTGTGGTGTACGAACATTTCTACCATGTAATGATACGAATTCATTGCATATACAACTAAATCAAACCAACAATCCCTCATTTCTCAATCATAATGAAACTAACTTACGCTTTTTAAACCAAATATCCATCCATCTAAATTTGATTATCAATGAAGGCTTATATCATCTCTTTTATGCAACTCTAAACTACAATAGGAAACCGACTGTAGCAAGCCTAAACATTGCTACTCATGGATGCTAGAATTAATTTCACATTCATGTACATATTTGTAAGATAGTTTATCATTATCTGGCGCTTAATCCTATTAAATTTAATTAATTTGTAGATAAAGATGGTTATTTACCATAAAGATAGTTTATCATTATCATGCAAATAATAAGATGCCTTTTACAAAATGTGGCTCGTGGAAAGAATGAAGTGTAATATATATATATCAAATAGGAACAATGTCATAAAGGATCTTCAATTGGTGCATGTGTGCATCAATCACTAGCTTGGTGCATACAAGTTTGACAATAAGGTGGAAAATATTAATAGGAAATAACTTAGAAGGTGACTTGCATAACCATAGTCCAACTGCTTATTTCAATATAGAGTATATGATTCAAATATAAAAATGTAACAACTTTATGATTTCATTATACCACAAAAACTATGGCTAAAATTTATGGACATGATACTCATATAAAGTTAAGAATTAATGAAGCTACTAACTATAAACAAAAGTCATGGCCAACCATTCTCAAATGTTAGCATCTATTTAAAAATAAATAAAAAACTTTACTTTTAGCTATGATCTATTTTATGTAGTTATATCAGGACTCACAAATTCTAATTGTAAGAAACCTTTAGGTAATGGACAATCAAATTAAATAACATATATATATATATGGTGTATATAAAGTGTTTTAAATTTTGTAATTACTTGTACATTGTAAAGAATAAATCAACATACATATTCATTATCTTAGGTGACATGTGTCTAAGGTAATGAAATGGGCTCCGGTAAATTTTAAATTATTAACAGTTATGGAAATTAGGTGGCTTTTTGCAAACTTTCGATTCACAAACACAAGCCATAGCTAATATCTTCATAACATGTATGTTTGTACTTTCATGTTTTTAACTCATTAATTATCTTTTTGCCTTAAAAATTATATTTGATGCTTAACTATATAAAATCCAAACAATATAAATAGAAATATTGCTAATTTATTTCTTTTATTATAAAAATTATCAAAACTTTGATAATTTTCTTTTCCCTTTTGTCTTTATCATGCTCTTTAATATTTAATTTAGGGGGTTTACTAAGGAAATCAGATGAGCATTAATCAATAAGCAATGGCTTTCTGATGGTTATTAGTTTCTTAGAGGGTTGTTAAGGGGGTAATAATGTAACACTCCCAAAATTCACTACTAAAAATTTATTTTTAAAAGTTTTATGCGGAAGCAAGTACAATACACTTTGGGTTGTTACTGCCACACGTAGTACCAGACCAATTTCCTTCCACAAATCCGCTACTAAGTGCTAAGACTAGAAAACATACTTTAATTAAATTCCAAGAAACATTTTACAAATTATAGGAGCGCAATAGTTAGGAATGTGAACTCTCCTTCCAAGGGAAAACCCATTATTCGTAGTTACAAAGAAACTATTAATATAAAAGAAATACAAAATGTTTTATGAAAGACAAAGAAATACTTTCCAGTTTGAAACACGGGTCAACGGCCCCAGATAACCCTATGCTCTCAATCCCAAAAATAAATTACGAAGGCATCATGCTGTCTAACCTGCAAATGACACTTCCCATTGAATAGACATGAGCCTAAAAAAGGAATCCCTTCCGTACTATGGTATTGAGTAACCATTTACACGGGACTAATATGTAAGGCTTGCATACAACACATCAGATGCAATACATTGAACATATAATCATGGGAGTGCACATACATCATCTAAAATACCATAATCCCTCGAATAGCTACAAACATCCGTAAGACATATTAGTTCATTCATCGTTATTGTATTCAAGCTATGAGTGTCTTAATTAGTCATTAGTTTTACCTTTACACAACTATCGACGTGAGTACAGAAACCCCACTATTATAGTTAGTGGACCGAAAATGCTACTCCAGGGTAGAGCGCACCTGGCCACTAGTATAGTCAGTGGACTAGAAATACTACTCCAGGGAAAAATGCACCTGGATACTATTATATCCGGTGGACCGGAAATCATCCTAACCTAGCCTTAACTCACGTGGTGTTCCACTATAAGTAATTAGTGTCTTTTTCATGATTTATTACCATACAAGGTTTGTTTTATCGAGCTTAGAACCCCCACTATTATAGCCGATGGACCAAAAATTATTCTAGCCTAGGATCAACTCAATAATCTTTCACTTTAAGTAATTAGTGTTTTATTCGTGTATTGTTCCACAAGTAAACCTCAACTAGACATGCATATCCCCAATGGACTCCCGACTCATTACCCCCAGACTTCTTGAATGACCCAATCCTATATCTTGGGACCTCTACACTCCCCAAGACTCCAAGAACTCTTGTTCACCTTCCACCCTACTCACCATGAATCCAAAAGCCCCCATGCATGTGGGTTAAGGCCCACTTTCCCATTTCTCCACCTAGACTCACCATTGCTTATTTGGGTTTCCCCTTGAAAACCCTAATCTGTCCTATGTGGCCCTAGCCTCTCTTTTTCATACATGGCCCATACTCCTCTTTGATTCCAACACCATCACTCTACTCAACCCACTCCAAACATCGCAACCCTACTCTCAATCTTCCACATATGATAAGAAAACCCTAGTTGGTCACCCCGAAATCCTAATACTCATCTTTTCTTTTATACCATCCCTTCACACACAACTCCACCCTCCTTTTCAATCAATTCTCACACTTCATATGACACACTCCTAATCTCAACCCAAATTCCAACCAACCTCTATAAATTGTCTTATAACATTCCATACTTAGGGGTTTTCCCCAAAAACCCTAGTTAGACTCCCATGCACACTTCTACCAACCCACGTACTATATTTTTCCCCAAAGACTCCAATCACCCAAATTACTCCTTCTTCACCATGTTTCAACCTTAACCCAACTTTTCCCATGTAAACTTTCCTTCATACAAAGGCTAACCACCTCATGTAAGCCTTACACTTCCCATAAAAAATTTATTCCAAACCTTTCATTTTATTATTATTCATCCTGTATTTTATCACCCATACGTCATAATATACTTAGGCTTTTTCCCCACTTCTTTTTACTCACTCCAAGCTCTTTATTTCCTTTAAATCTCCACAACCTCTCAAAATCCCCTAAGGCCTCTAAGCATGCATGTCATACCATAACAACCATACATAAGAGCATGTCATAAATAATAAATCATGTCACCCATAGTACACATATCATAAGTCATACACAACGTACCTTAGCTCCTTGCAAAGTAAGCTGTACTACACACATATTTAGTCCACATTCACATATAAATACACAACATGTATTATTACACCCATAAGCACACAAATCATAGCAAATTCAAGCCTTGACCACATCCTTATTTCCCCCCCTCATAATCCCCCTTTAACACTTAGCATGTACATTTATTAGTACCTTCACCCATACACCTCTAAAATTACCAAAATACCCTTATTCCACATATGTCTCCATTTACATCCAAACATAAAGTACTAGCATCATCAAACCTTATCTCCACACACAATCACCCTTTAACACTTAGCATGCACGTTTACTAGTACATTCACCCTTACATCTCCAAAATTACCAAAATACCCATATTCCATATATTTCACCATTTATACCCCAAAAATGTATTGTTAATACCTCAACACCCCCATTTCCATACCTAGCACCCCTTTACCATCTATTATGCACGTTTATCGAGTTGACCTCCATTGCACATGCCACATTACTAAAATGCCTTTAGGCCATAAAACACTAATACTCATACCCAATCATGTACTACCAACACCACAAAACCCTTATTATTATTCCTAGTGCCACTTATTCCTTAACCATCACATTTATTATAATTATCTCCGTCATGCCATGAAATTTACCAAAATACCTCTAGACCATAAAATATTAAGATTTCCACCATCACATAAATTTATAACCCATCAAACCCCTATCTCCACTCTTGACAACATTCCTAATTCATGAGGTACCCCACTTAGGTTTAAACACCCGGAGGTGTCCCAAAGACCAAATTGCCCCTAGGGCTCCTATTAGTTCTATTTCATTATAGGTATCCATATTCTCTTAGCCTGGCATGTATATGCACTTAACACTTATCATTAACATTATCCCCATTTTCTTAGTCACCCCTTTCACTAGAGCTGGTAAAAGTTGACCTGACCCAAAAAATCTGACAAATACCGACTCGATCCGTTTGAAATCCGATCCAATTTTATCCAAGTAATTAAAAGTGCAAAACCTATCCAACCCGATCCAATACATATCCGATATTCGATATAACCTGAGAAATTTTAAGCCCAAAATAAATTCAACCCAACCTGCTATTCACCTGAAACCCGATATAACCTGAAAAACTAGAAATCCGAAATGACCCGACCCGATCCATTATTTATCCGAGATCCGATATTATCCGAAAAATTATAAATCTATAAAGATTCAACTTGTTACTACCCTAAAATCAACATTAACCCATAACTCAAATTTTCCAAAACTTCATGAAACATGAAATAATATAGATGTGAAACTAATCCAACCTAGCAATTACATCAAAATCTAGAAACAATAAACTTTCATAAAATTTATATCACTTATGTATACAAATACAATATCTATTGATACCAATATTAAAGTATAGAAATAAAAGTAGAGAAAAAAAATAAAAAAGCTTTACTATACTATCTAAATATTAGTTCACTTCCATGATTCCATCTAATAGTATAAGATAATAATAGTGCAGCCTTGAACACTATATGTTAGTATCTATATGGTTATACCTTGCAATATAGGACCTACAACATCATAGAAAAGTAGGAAAAATCTAGAGTGAGAATGTTAGTTATTCATTATGAAAATTGAAGATTAATATTTTTTATTACATTAACAGTGTTAAATAGTAAGAAGTCAATATTAGTCGGTCTTTTGTCAATAATAGTCATTATTACTTAATTTATCTAATTTTTATCTTATTTAGCTTGATATTATCTAATCAAAATATATAATAAAAAATCTAATGTGTTGTTAGTATTATTTTTGCCATAATTGATATTCATTAATTACTATTATTATTGTTATCATTATTTTTGTATTATTATTAATATTATTATTATTAGATGTATTAAAATTATGTTGATATGATGTGATCAATCTCTTATAAAAATAATATGAGAAGTATAACCTTAGAAGCCTTCATTTGTTATCAATTATCAATGATTATTATAAGTTAATATTATGTAAGGAGTGTATAAGATATAAATATAATATAAACTTAAAACAATACTCGAACTCAATATGACCAAGTTAATAATGGAGTTGAATTATAAGCTATACCTTAACATAAAAAGAAAAGTGATACGATTTAAAAAAATTTAAATTTAAAAAGTCAAATACATATCCAAAGATGAAATAATGACAAAAAATTCTAAAGCCCCAAAACAATTAATATAATAATTCACTTTTAATTAAATAAGATAAATTAAAATAAATGATCTCAAAATAATTAGCTTTTAATAATATCTTAGAATAAAAAAAAGAAAGAAAATGATACAAGCATGACTCAAATATGAAATGACCTAAATCTAATCTAAATTCGACCCGAAAATATAATAATTCAAACTTACCTGAGCCCGATCCAAACCCAAACCAAAATTAGCACAACCCAAATTTACCCGAATCTGAGTCCATCCAATCTCAACCAAACCTGATCTGAGAGCTTAGAATGACCTAAGATTATCCGATACTGAGTTGATCCGAATCAAACCTAACCCAGCCCGACCCGACAAAATGATCCAAAATCATCCGTAACCGATATGACCCGATTATCATGTAACCTGATCCAATAGTGACCAGACCCGTCCGATTGCCAACTCTACCTTTCACACATATCACATGATATATAAGGCATCATAATAATCATGGAATTGGAAAGTAATACCACATTTTTACATAAATCACATACTAAAAATTCTAATGTGCTAGTACACGATAATCCATACATTTTAGTAAGTATAGCAGTTACATTATTCTCAACCAAACCAACCTTAACTGGTATCCCTAGTTTAAAATGCTTAAGCTTCGATTACTAGAAATTGTACCTAAAAATAATGTCACACGTAACATATTAATACTAGATAAATAAATGAATAATTTTTATTTAAGTTATTTATTAAATATAACGTTAATAAATAACATTAATAAATGGCCTTATACCTTAATATGATTTAAGTATATACCAAAAATACATGGCATAACTCATGCTACCATGCATTTTGGACGAAAGGGGGAACAAGGAGGGAGGGGGAGGCTCGGGTAAAGGGGTTGGGAGAGGTAGAGGAATGGTATGGGTGGTGGTTGTTGGGTGTAGGAGTAAGGGAGGAGGTGGCTAGGTGTTAGGGGTGTGATGTAGGTGGCTCATAGGCAGTGGTAGTGGCGGCATGGGCTGCAAGAAGGGAGGTGCCGAGTATGGAGGGAGAGGAAGAAAAGATAAGGAAAGGAAGAGAAGGGGCAGCTGGTACAGGGGGTGTGTGGTGGTTGTGGGAGTGAGACAGGGTGTAGGGGTGGTTGTAGGTCAAAGTGTGACAACTCAGGGGCGGCAGAGAAGGCGACGGTGGCCATAGGAAGAGGGTGCAGCTAACGGATGGAGAAGAGGAAGGAAGGGGAAAGCATCTCAGCTTCGGTGGAGGGGAGGATGTTGGGGTGGTGTTTGGCGGCTGAGGGGAGGCTAAAGAAGCGGTGAAAGGGAGGAGGAGAGGGGGGATAAGGTGGCGATGTAGGGGGTCATATGAGGGAAGGAGGAAAAAGGGAGGGGTAGGCCGCAGAGTGGTTGGTATCGGTGGCTCAAGGCGGTGTAGGGGGCGTAGAGTGTAGGAGGAGGGTGGCATGGTGGCTGGTTGGGCGGTAGAGGGGTGCCATGGGATTGCCGAAGGAAAACCAGGGGAAAAGAAGGGAAGAAAGAAAGAGAGGGTCAGCTAGGAGAGGGAGGTGAGACAAAGAGGAGGGGAAGAAGATAAGAAAAAGAAGAGAAGAGAGGGAGGGGTGGGAGCGGGGTAGGTGGTGCCAAAGGGGGGAATGGTTGTTGTCACCTACCAAGCATGGCAGGGTGACATGGGCGAAATAAGGGGGTAGGTCCACGGAGGAAGGAGGGGACCAGGGTGGTTGGGTCATAAATAGAAATAAGGACGACAAGGGGAGGAGGTGGTTCAGGCGTGGTCGGTGGTGGCTCAGGCAGGGTGTAGGGCACAGGGGGAAGGCAGGTGAGGGGGTAAGGGGTGTCTGGTTCGGGGGGATGGAAAGGGAAAAATAAAGGGGGAAGAGGGTCGGGGAAAAAAAGGAGAAAGGGGGAGAGTGGGTCGACCCTTGCAGGAGAAGGAAAGGAGAGGGAGAAATAGGGATGTGAACGGGGCGGGTTTTACCCGAAACCCGATAGATTTTATCCGGTGCATACTTAAACGGATATGGATAAACAAGTATGGATACGGATATGGATGATGGATTAAAATACCCGTCGGGTTCGGGTACGGATACGGGTATGGGATATCCATACCCGTACCCATAACTATACCCATATCCATATCCGTATCTGTTTACCCGATATATAATTACTCTTTTACCCCTAATTTTGAAATAAATATAGTATAAATTAAGGTTAAAATTGTCATTTGACTTAACTATAAATGAGTTTATCCATCGGATAATGGATTTATCCGTTGGATAATATCCATTAACGAGTAAACGGATAATCCGTCGGGTAATGGATATCCAACGGATACGGATATGGATGTGCTAGCGGATACCCGTTCGGATACGGGTACGAATTTTTTTTATTGGGTACGGATACGGGTATAGTATACCAGACCCGAACCCGCCCCATTTACATCCCTAGGGAAAAAGGAGGTGGGCTAGCCCAAGGCGGGAGAAAGAAAAGAGAAGGAAGGGGGAAAGGAGAAGGGGATGGGGATGGGGTTGGGCATGGGCTAGCCCAGCTGGAGAAGGGAGAAAGGAGAAGGGAGGTTGGGCCGACCCAAGGGAGGAAAAGGAGGTAGGAAAAAAAAAAGAAAAAGGAAAAAAGAAAGATTTTTTTTTAGAATTAGGATTAGGGATTAGGATAAAATTATTTTTTTTTATAAAAAAATATTAAATTAATTTATCTCAAATTTAGGTATTTATTTAAGATAATACTTTTGGTAAAAATTATGGATTTGGGATTTATTTAAATAAAATAGTAAGATAAAATGATAAAAATAATCATATTTAATTTATTAAATAATTCCATCTACTTCGTAACTCAAGATTCCCAAAATAAATAAATTAATTAATTAATAAGTAAATAAATAAAATTTAATATTAAATTATCTCAATTAAAGGTAAAAATTTTAAACTTTGGTTTTAAAAATTTTGGGTATTACAAATTACTCCATACCAACCAAGCATAATTTATTTTCCCCATCTATTACCCCATTCCAAATGAACTTTAGATATAAAATATAACTACATACATAAATATGTAGATAAAAGTATAAAAATCTAATAGGAAACTATTCTTCTTACCTTTTTTTGTTACTTGTCAACCAAAAATTATAAAAATCAGATTATATATTAAATAGTAGTATTATTACTAATATGTTAAAGTTTTATATATATAGACCTATGAAATTCAGACGTAAAGAAAATATCCTTATATTTGTTTGTTGTGTTCTTAAATCAATTTTTTCCTTCATTTAATCATTGGAATCAATACAATAAGTAAATATTTCACGTCTACACAAGTCTTCCTGCTATAATCTTTAACCATTGACCATGCTGGTTAAAATCCAAGACTAGATCAAAGGTTGATGTATGATGGGATCGCTTCACCTAGGGGATTGAACAAACACTATTTTAGTCTAATCTTCCAAATTTCTTATCTTCATGTTTTTAAGAAAAGTACAAATTTTGTGTCCATGCCACCCATATTACTATTATCCATTAGTTTTTACATTATGTTTGGAAACAACAAGCCTACAAGATTTCCATATGAGCTAGGCATTGTTAACTATCGACTAAAATTAGAGTATTTAGTAAATCCTTAAAAGAAGATAAAAGTTATATGTAAAGAATCGAACTTATTATTCTAATTTAATTCATTCATAATTGATACTACAACATCACTAGTAAAGAAAGTAATTAGCAACAAAGTACCTGCAACTAATTTTTTTGTTAGCTAAGAAGGAAACACATAGTACTCTTATTAGTTACAATAATATATAGTCCACATGATCATCTTTCAGATGCATCTCATTTCTCTATTTTTTCCTCCACTCTCATTATTATTTGCTCTCCATTCTCATTAATTATTACTTGCTCTCCTTAATTGTTTTTTTTCTAGTCCATGGCGGTAGGAATCATAATGTTGATGATCCTACTGCTCATCGTTAAAGCTTATACTACATTGTGCAAAAGCCCTATCATGTTTATTAATAAAAATCACATATAGAGAGACGAGAACCTCATGGTGTAAGAGTACATGCAATCGAGGTGCACCTCTAGTAACGCATTTATTTTTGGGAGGCGACAGTTTACTGTTCACTCAAGCAACCATGGAGGAAGCGCAAACTTGAAAGAGGACATTGAAGATGTATGTCTGAACCTCAAGGCAGATTATCAACTACAAGAAATCTAAAATTAGTTTTTGTCCAAACATTGACGAGGACACTAGGGATTCGATAAAAGATTGCCTTGGGTGAGGGACGTGCAACAATATAGTCAATATTTGGTGTTAAATATGCCTCAAACTAAGTAGTGGGTAGTTGTTACTTGATTCCTAGTTTTTTTTTTTATGTTTGTTGCTATTTTTTTAGTTTACTGACTAAGTTGTTTTGACTTAGTTTAGGTGTCATAGTTAGTGGTTTATTTTCAGTTAATAGTTTGTGTGTTAGTTGGACATGATCACCGACTTAGTAAGATAGTGGCAGCTTATTTTCAGCTTTGTTAGTTATGTTTTTAGCTTATTTAAAGACACCTAATGTAGTTGGTTTTATGCAAGCAGCGAATGAATTACTTTCCTTCTCTAACTTTATTTCCTTTTATATTTTAAATCCCCAACATTTGGGACTACCCCTAATGGTTGGCAAATCCAAAAAGGTTTTTTTTGCTGATATCAAAGATAGAATTCAGCATAAGCTGGAAGGTTGGAGGTGTGCTAAGATATATATCAACAAGGAGAAGGGAAGTCTTAATTAAAAATGTGCTACAACATATCCCCTCATACACCATGAGTGTATTCCAGTTACCCAGTATGTTGTGCATTGGAATCCAAGCCAAAATAGCCAGAGTTTTGGTGGAGCAAGGATGGGAAGAACCGTAGCATTCATTGGATGAATTAGACACGCATGTGCGAAAATAAGGACAGCGGAGGAATGGGATTCCAAAATATATGTCAACCTTTTCAATCTTGCAATGCTGGAAAAACAAGAATGGAGAATCATTCAGCATACGTAGTCTTTGATTGCGAACCTACGGAAGGCTAGATGCCAGCCTCGAACGGACTTCTTGCAGGTACAACTGGGTTTTAAACTCAGTTTTGTCTGGCGAAGCGTGATGAAGCGAGAAGGGTGCTAGAGGAGGAGATGATATGGGTGGTTGGTAATGGAAACCAGGTGAAAGCCTGGTCTGATCCAGGTATTCCCAAACCGTATATCTTCAAACCAATCTCACCATATAGCTCTGGGGACCCAAACATGCAAGTGAGCACAATCCTGGAGAATCACATAATGGAGTAGGATGCGGAAAAATGGCAGGAGTTGTTTGTTGAGCAAGACATTGAAGATGCGATGCTTATCCCGCTGCATGGAGAGGGTAAGGAAGATCTGCCTTCTTGGTATTACGATCGAGATGGAATGTATACCGTGCATTCTGCCTAGCACTCCTTCGGTGTTTGGAAAACAGAAATTCAGCTAGCACCTCCGGGGCGCACACGAGTGATGTTTGGGGGAAACTCTGGAAGGTGCAATCTTTAATTGGATTGAACAAATTCATCCACAAGATATCTTCGACCGGAAATTGATAGTTCAAATTCGAGGACGGATGTTAAATTAATATATTGAAAACTAGTAGAGAGCTAAAAATAGTGAAATTAACAGGTTAAATACAGATCTTCTCTTCAACTAAAATCAAGTTACAAACTTCAATACCCAGAGTTCCAAACCTTGAAAGGTTGAAACCTTTACAATCTCACAAAAAAGAGGGAGATAAAATCCAACTTCATAGCAACATTATCCAATTCCATTTAACTCTTGCTTGATCCAAGGCTGGAAGAAAGAAAAGCGAGGGAGGATGGGGGAGGGGGGGGGGAGGGGGGGAGAAACAAACTAGCTAGCCAGCTTCAAATATATTAGGCTCTTGACAATTTAGATAATTCTCTTTTGGTTCTCCGAATGAGAGACAAAAATTCCTTGTCCTGCATTGGCTTCCAAGATAACACCTTTCGTCCATGCTTCCGAGGGTTCTGTAGTTGCAACAGAATCGGATCAGACAACATTCAGTTCAACTGAAAGTATATGTATGTAGGAAGTGAGGCCCCATATATATTGGGTAGATACATTTACCTGGAAATGAAATGATGGATTGCTCGCTTTTGTTGGATTCCACAACGCATCACGAACTGGTAGCACTGCATAATAAGCAAGGAACAAAAGAGCTTACGGCCGAATTATACCAAAGGACAGAAGACCATTGATCTGATATTTTTCGTTACACCATTACTTTGTTTGATAACAACCGGAAACAAACCCGGATGGCTCCTACCTGACGCCAAACTCGCAGCGTTTCCGCTGTCGACGCGACCGCTTTGTTTTGCACCTCCGGCTGAAGACACCTTGTTACCGCTCGTGTACATGAAGAGCGGCGTATCTTCTTCCGTTTCAAATTCTGGTTTGGCGCCGGCGTCTGTCGCTGCTTTTTCCTTAGCTTCGCTGGAGTTGCCGCAAAGTAAACCGTCAGAAAACGACATCTTTTGTTAGTTCCGATCTTAAAGCTCAAGTGCGTTCTCCGCAAAGTAGACCCCAATTCCCGAATGGTTCTGGGTTGACTTGAACTAGAAAGAATTGCGCAGAATTTGGGATGCAAGCAGAATGCGTAGCCTAAAAGAAATGTAAAGCTGATGAAAGAATGAATACCTTTCTCCTTCGCCTGTTTTCTCAGGATTCGCGGCGGCTGCAATAATTCGAGAACACTAGATGACTAGAATAACGGTTACGTAGAACAAGGAAGCAGCAAGATATAGAAGAAACAAGGTAAGCGAGTTAAAAAAAAAATCCTACTTACGAGGCAATATATAACGCGGATTATATCTACGCAAATCAGGTCTCAACCGAAGTTTTGAGAGAACAAATGCATGATTGTACCGCTCGTGTGAAAGCAACTTCTGTTACATACAAATGCAATACCGATAAATATACTGCTGGCAACGACAGTTGGGCTTTAATTCTGTAGGGTACGCACGCAACGAAATCAATAAAAATGAGTGAGGACCTGTTTGAGGCAGTTGATTCGGAGCTCTGTCTCAGAAGCTCGGTCGCCGCTTTGTATGCGGCAGTTAAGATTAGAGGAAACGTTTCCGAGATGATCAATGACTGTAACAACTGCCCTGCATATGTACTCCTTTGTATTGTCCATCACACTGCATGATGGAAATCAGGACAATAGTTGGGTTCATTGCATATGAAATTCTCCCCAAGTTAAAAACTGAAGACTCTGCCACCTGAAGAAATCTCAAATTCCCCAAAAAAAAAAAAATTGTTGCCCAAAATTAATTTCGGAACTCGTTTTTTTTAAAACTAGCAAAAATAGTCTTACAATTTTACCTTTCCTCCCCTCAAACGAAAAACCACCATTTTTGTTCTAGAAAATAGGAGGGTAGAAGCGAAAAATAAATTTTATTTTATTTTAAATAAGTTTTTATATATATAAAAAAAAAAATTAGTTCTAGAATAAATTTTTTTTCCCAATCAATTCTGCACATACACACACACACACACACATATATATATCTCATTTGAGAAAGCTTACTTTCCCTGCCTACCCTGCCCCGTCGAACTTGTATAAAATAAAAAAGGCCTAAAACAGGGACAAAGCTTATTAGCTAGCACTAGTAATTACTACTAATTAGAGAGGAGGCTTACTTACGCTGGTTTGTCTTGAGATTGCAAGAAGGTCTTCTCGCAATAATCAGCAGCATAATGAATTTGCGAACGCAACGCCCTCAGCTCCTAACATTTTTCCATCCACAGACAAAGCTTTAAGCGAACTCAACATTAGGAGACGAAGAGTACGACAGAAATAAAGAGTTGAGGGCAGAAAAAGAGAAGAAAGAAAGGGGCGTAATCAGATATATGGCAGCGGTAAGTGCTAACATCATACTTGCAGAGACTTGAGAAAGCGAAGACCGTCTTCTGATTCAGCTTCTGTAGGCTCGTGCATTTTCCCCCTCCACTTCTCCTCACGCTTCTCTTATCCCTTGAAGAAGTGGTTTCTTATTTTTTTTTATTTTTTCTTCCTTTCCTTTCTCTCGCTCTTTGGTACATACGTGAATAAATATCCAGAGATTGGGGTGGGGGAGGAGGAGGAGGAGGAGTAATAAAAAAGTTTGAAACAGCAGGCTCGTGATCTTTCTCTCTGTGTTGGTTTGATGTGATGGAACTTTTGGAAGCAGACAAAAACGAAATTTAAAGATGGAATCTCAGAGTTTTTTTTTTTAATAAAAAAATATCTAAACAGAAATTCTGTGCACGTACCACAAACAAATGCAGGCCCGTGAACCATTTTTTTTCTGTTTCATCTCTCAGCTTCCCTCTTCGACTGGGATCTAGGACCGACCTATAATAGCTAAACTGCTATATACCTAAATTTTAAAGTTAAACTAAAACCTTTTTTTTTTAAATATACATATTAGAACATTACTTTTAATTTTTATTAATAATTAAATAACATAAACTAATAATAATATACTATAAAAGAAAATTATGACATAAAAGTATAATAAATTTATTATTAGTATTATTTCTATTATAATCACTATTATTATTGTTATTAGAATTTAAAAAATTACATTTTTTGGTGTCCCAATTTTCTTTTATTTTATATTATTATTAGTTTGTATTACTTAATTATTAATAAAAAAATAAAATTAATACACTAATATATATATTTTTAGTAAAATTTAGTTTTTAGTTTGAGTTTAGAATTTGGATGGATAGTATTATTTCTTTATTTTTAATAGATTATTATATTCGAATTTAACAGTTTTAAATTAAATTTAACCTATCAGATCCATATATATATATGTGTGTGTGTGTGTTTGTGATTTTTTTGTAATCTTATTTGAAATTCTATTTTTTTTCTAATTTTATGCATGTTTACTTCATAGACAATTTATAAGGTATTTAATTCTAAAATTATTTAAATATTATTTAAAAATTTAAAGTAATAATTTTATAATGTTTTTTTCATCGGAGATTTTTTTATAATCAGAAATTACATATTAATTAATTTAGAATTTGAATGTATTATTATTTATATAAATTATCCGACTTTTAATAATAAAAAATTTAAATTTATTCAGAATTAATTTATTTGTTAGACCTAATAAATATAAATTTTTCCTTTTTTTTGAATCCGACAGATTTAAACCTAACTTTTTAATAGTAGTACTGTAGTACACAGTCCCTCCAGCTTCAAAACATCGGACCCCAAACCTCGAAAAACTATCTATTCATGGAGTGCCCAATATCCACTCCAAAACATACCCTATGAAACCACAAAGCAAAGGTAAGGGAAAAGATTGGTTGACGCATTTTGGTTGTTTATTACAAAACAAAAACCGAAAGGATATTGCTCTGACGCTAAGGATGAGAAACATGATTGTCTTCGAAGAACACTGAGGAAACAAGAGCCAAGGAGGCTTAAAATATTGTCTTCATAAGAATCTGATTTTTTTCGTACCAAAAAACAAAAATCTGAATTTTTCTACTAATATAATATACGAAACCGTTACCTAGTATACAACCACCACCCTGTAAATATATCACCACCATCCGTGGGTCTGAAGGCGAGGCCTAGGCGTACCTAGAGAATCTATAAAACTAAAAAGAATAAGAATGACAGAGGAAAGGAAGATGGGAGGAGTTCTACAAAATTTGCCACCGTTGCAAAGCCAGAACAATAACATGTAGCACTCAAGCAACAGGATAAATGTCCAAAGCGAAGCCAAGTTCATATCTGAAAATCTACCACACAGCTACCAAGCTTCTCAGCAGCCTCAATATCCTTTCGGATTGATTGATTATTCACTGGTGCTGGTTCTGATGCCAAAACTATATTTCTGAGATTTCTCAACGATGAGTGAACTTGTTCATCAGGATCCGGACTTGCACTTTCCTTGTTGGCCTCAAAATCTTCATCATCTAAATTGACCGAGAAAGGAAACAGATCAACGTACAATTATACATTTCAGAGTCTTTTTCTCTTTTACATTGATGTAGCCTGACGTTAGAAGTTAAATCCAAGAGCTGCAATGATAGTATCACTGTATTACACAGTTACTTAAAGGTAGAGCCTGTCCTCTTGTGTTGTCACCCTAAGGTTTCTACACGAGGTGCAAACAATTTACCATCGGAGCTAGACATGGGATCTTGCTTTGAGAGGTTGGTGCTACGAGTGATACATAGCCATGTTCTTTCCCCTTCAGATTGGTGTTCTGAGACAATGGGAATATGCCAGTGTCCTATTTCTGATTCCTGTCAAGTATTCACAGATCGTATTACTGGATATTCATTTACGTACTCCCACACTCCATGTGCATACAAAGTGATAGACCATCTGACCTGAATCACCACAGAACATGGAGGAGGCATGTGAAACACCGGGCCAACCTCAGAGAAACTAAAGCGCACCTGCCATCAGAATGAACAAACCAACCGTTCTCATAGGGTTCGTAATTGAACAATAAAAAACTAAACATTTTATGACAAAGAAAAGTGACAAGTTTATCTCGTGATACTATTAGCACAAGGACGATACTTTGTCACCTGATGCCTTTCTTTCCATTTAGGAAAGAAATCATTTCCTAACAGCTGAAACGTATGATCCCTCATCTCATCGTTTGTCACAAGCAAGCACTTTAACTTTATAGCTGCATACAGCCAGTACCTGAGGCACCAGATAGCTAAAAATTGATTATCATTATAACCCATAGAAATTTTATGGCAGATGAGCTGTGCACTAGATAGCTAAAATGGTGACCCACCAGTCATCATTTGATCCAGTTGGAGTTGCATAAAGTGCGTCGGCATTTCTCCATTTCTCAACCAATGCCTTGTTAACATGTTTATCCATATCAGATCCGGTGACACGCCTGTTATGTAGAATAATGAGCGGCCACGTTTTCGAAGGAAGCATTTGACGTATGCCATTCACAACTGCATTGACCTACAAAGAGAATCATATTAGAGTTGTATTAATAGTAATAACATTCATATCTTAGAGCCCTTTAGGTAACTTACTTTAGATGGTTTGAACTTCCTCTGACTGTAGAGGCCGACATTAGCAGCATCTACAACTGCTTCATATGGTCCGTAATAGCTCAGCCATTTCTACAAAACAATTTATCTCCAAAACTTAGACCAACGATCATTTGTTTGTGCGTTAAAAAAAATGGATAATTTATAGAAAGAAATCATACTTGAAATTTTTGGAAACTAGAATTTTTTTCTCTCTTTGCGGCTATTGATGCAACTGATTCAGCAAATTTCTCTGTTTCCTCAGGATCAAGGTCAATTAAGGTCAATTTTGCACCACAACATCTACATGAACCATCATCAGCAATAGAGGTTCGAGCAACGGTCCACTTTCCTCTTCCTAACCAGCCTTGCCCATGCCAGCCTCCACCAACATTTTCAGTTACTCGTAACATCGCATTCGGATCCCATTTTCTTTTCCCAACTCTGGATGCTTCGATGCTTTTGAACCATTTCTCAATCAAATATGCAGTACAAGATGAGACAGACCTAACAGCTGCCCTAAGTTTATGCAACAAATAATAAACCATGTCAGCTTTACCAACTTCAACACTTACTCTAAGAAGTGCCTCCAATTCTGCCTCTTCCGGATGTACTCCATTCTCCAACATGTGCTTTTCAACTTCAATTGCCTTCTCAAGTTCTTTACTACTACAGAAAGCTGATAAAGCAGGACCGTAGGACCGTAATCTAGGGTTTATCCCCTGTGCCTTCATTTGTTTCACCATGTCGAAGGCCATGTCACCATTACCCATGGCCATTGCCATTCTAGCAACAGATGTTAAGGCAGCTTCATTCATTGGAATTCCCTCCAAATGCATCTTTTCATATATCTCAAAGCCTCTTTCAAGTGCATACTTCTTCACATCTTCACTAACCCAAACTTCAACCATTTCTTGCACACTGCTTTTATCTTTTATATCATTCTCCTCCTCCATCTCCTCCTCCTCCTCATCATCATCATCATCAACAAGAACAACATCGCCAGCAATGTCACCTGCCCTTTTAACTCCATCTAAAGATTTGTTCGATGATAAATATTTGTTGTAATGGAAACTCATATTTTCTATAGCTCTATCTGTTTTTTTAAGTTCAGCTTCTCTAGGAGGAGCAACCATGTCTAAACTTCGGCTACCACTGCCACTTTTTGCAGGCCGGATAACCCCCATAGCAGCAGAAGAACAAAGATAGAGCAAAACAGTATAATGGTACTGACCTAGCTTGAGCCCTTCTTTTGAAGTTGAATCATAAAGGGAAATGGCACCCATAACATCCCCCTTTTTCGAACACATATCCAACTTAGTTCTGAATTGAACCTCTGCCGGATCAGATTTACTCTTTTTAGAGCTCTTTCCCTGATTTTTTCCCTTTATCACACCACTACAATCGCCATTTCTTACTGGCTTTTGCACCACTTTCCCATTAACTACTTCATCATGTTTTTTATTGCCGAACTTCCCACTCAAGTAAACATCTTTAGACCTGAACCCAGAACCCTTTTGAATTCTTTTCCCAGAATTATCAAATCTTGTCCTCGAATCGTTCGGCTCTTTATTTCTTAACCGTTGTCCAATGTTTTCCTCATCCGCTACTGAAGTTCTACCACTGTTTTGGACGAATTTTCTCTCCGCCCTTATGTGATTCAACCTAGAGGGAGAAACACCGTAACCAATTTTACCCGCACTTCTAAAACTAATAGGTTCATTCGATGAATTACTGCATGAACTAGCAAAGAATCTGATTTTGGGGTTTACCAGGGACTTAGCTACTAATGATGAAGATGATAAGTGCGTATTGGTGGGTAATATTAATGCAGAAGAGTGATGGGAAGAGTGAAAATTAGATGAAATGAAAATCGAACGGCACTTACAGAGATGGACGGAGAACTGTTCTCGGCTTTGCAGAGGCTTGAAGGAACAACAGGCCATTTGTGGCCGTCGTAAGGCTCGCTCGGCCACGTTGAGGATGAGATTGTTTGTAAAAAGCCGGGAGAAATAGATGGGTCATCTCGGGCTCTTAAGTTACATATGTACCCCTAAACATTGCTACACTCGCGTTTGCAAAGGTGCTGCCGTGCTGGTAGGGTGGCAAATTATACAATACATCGAGTACATGTTTGAATTGTGCACCCGTGCCATATTTTAATATAAAAAGATTTGATCAAATATTCAATAAAAAAATATAAATACTTGATATTTTAAATTGGATCACAAATAAACTGTTATTTTTTTTAGGCATTTGATTAAATAAAAAAATGGATAAAAAAATTATGATCAACGAACAATAAGCCAATTCAATTTGATTTAATTTAATCCAATAAGTAAATTAAAATTATAATACAGGGTAATAATGATTTAATACTTTTAAATTATATAATATCCCATTAATACTTATAAATATCTAATAATATTTAAACCTATATACAAATAAAAATTACAAAATATAAAATATTCCAATAATAAACAAGCAAATAGATATTATGGAAATTATATAATTTTAAAAATATATATGTATATAATTTACTAAATTATATATTATTTATATATGTGGTAAAATAATATCTAATTTTTTGGACCTTGTGTTAACAATATTGTTTATTTGATCTAAAATGTTTTTATTATCTTTATTGGCATATTCGGTTCATATGATAAAGTTCTTGCTAGGCCTGAAAGAACTAAATATACCAACTAGATGACAATAACATTCATTTGATATCAATGTCTTATTATATGATGTATGTCTATTTTTTTCCTTATTTGAAAATTATATTATTCTCTATAATTATTATTCATATGAGTAGATGATGTAAAAAATTTTAAATTAATTAATATTATGAGTGGTTGGTTGATGTGTATATATATGTTATACTAAACCTTATGAGGTGGCAAGCTAATGCAGATATATAATATAAAGTTTAAATTTTTAGATGGGATACACAATAATGACGCTTTTATATCGTTTTAGAATGTATATAAATTTTTGTGTGTAGAGAATTGTGAATGGTGTGTAAGGAGCAAGTGTCATATATATGTGTATATATATATTTACAAGCACTATAGATATCAGTTATATATCGTCACCTCTGTCTATTTGTTTGTTAAAAATTTGAAATGTTTTTAACAAGGGTCACAAATAATAAATGTCATCTACGTGGTAGAACATAAACAATTATTATAGTTAAAAACCAACATCATTATTTCAATGTAAAATAATGGTGAGGCTTTGAACAATGGTTTTTTTGATTGAAATTATCATCTATTTATGACTATAGATATCGGTTTTAACCTACCATCGTTGTTTATCATCTCCTATAAGACATTATTTTATTTTATATTTTATTATAGACGGTTTTGCTTTGAACTGCCATTTATAATACAAACAACAGTGATTTATTCTATAAAATTTGCTCGTTGGGGATTAACCTGGGTGCTCCCATTTCACTCACCGCTACTACAAAGAGATCATGCTCGACATTGGCTACTTGACATGCCTCCAACGTTGTAGGGTTGTTCACGGTTCAAATATCCGATATTTCGGATATTTGATTATCGGATATTTAAAATTTCGGATATCTAAAAATGATATTTGATATTTGATTTGAAACTTCGAATATTCGAAAGATCGGATATTTAAATTTTTGGATCGGATATAAAATATAACCGATATTATCCGAATACAATTTTAAATATAAAAAAACTACCAAATGATAAATATATTTGATATTATCCGATTTGTTGAGCGAATGCTGAGCAAATATCTGATTCGCTCAGCAAATATCTAATATTAAAACTAAAATAAGAAAGGAATGGATGGAGTCTATCGGCATGTAGGATATTTTTTATTTTTATTTTTATAAATATCTAAAAATGGATTGTATTAAAAATATAATTTTATTTAAATTAAATTTTGCCTCAAATAATAAATAAAGTAAGTAAAAATTATACACAAACACATCTAAATTTATTTATATAAACTAATATATATAAAATAAAAAATTATAAAAAAAATGTATAAATATTTTTTTTGGATCGGATATTTGGTTTGTTTGATTTTTCGTTGACCGGATCGGATATTTGATTTGAAAAAAAAATCGGATCGATTATTTGCTTTTTCGGATTGGATCGCTTCGAATATCGGATCAAATAAGCAGATATCGGATAACATGAACAACCATACGACATTGGGACTCGGGAGTAGGTCTATACTAGATATAAAACTTTGGGGAAATTGGTTCGGGTCATTGGAAGCTAGCAATTTAGTTTTTCCCTGGTAGAGCTAGGATGAGGCTCTAGGCCGGCGGTGCATCTAGTGACTCTAGTCCACAACTCGTCATTACATCACCCGCAAGCATCCCTTGTCGAGGCATGCCAGACGAAGATGAAGGAGTTTAGCAGCTGTTTCGTGGTCCACAACTATCGAGTCCACTAGTATTGGGACTACAATATGGTTATGGTTGCACAAGGCACTTTCCGAATGGATCAACGGTGCTTTTATTTGACGTTCTTAAGGGTGGGCTGGGCAACCCATCTGTGTTTTAGTCTTTTCGGGTTTATTTCCCTTGAATTGTGGCCCTCCAATTTGATATACTATATAAGTATTATTTTAGATTTTCAATATAAAAAGTAGACCGATTTTCTTAAGTTGTCCCTCCTAGCTAAAAGTTTTACACTTTAAACAATATTTAACGAGGTATATTTGATGAGGATATATTTATCAAGTTAAATACTTTGTTAATATTTATACAAAATTATATAAAATAACAATTATACAAAATCGGATGTAATAATAAAAATAAATGAAACAAAATAGCATCATTCCAATAATAATTAGTTACCTTCTTAATGAAAAACTTATTTATAGTCTCATTGAGTTTGGTTGGATTGATCCAAACTTAAGTTAGATTATATTTGGTAGGTTAACATAGGTTAGATAAAATTTGGAAGATATTTTAAATTGTTGTTTGAGTATTTATTAGATTCGTTGAGGTGAATAAATTATAATCATATATATATATATATGTATGTGTATATATATATATATATATATATAAAGATGAAAAAAGGTAAAAAAAACAAAGTTTTATTAAAATATTGATCTTAATCTACTTTAACAATCAATTTAGTGGTTAATATTTAAAGACAAACTTAGGTTAAAAACTTAAAATAGATTAATATATAACCTACATTTACCAAAATTAACTAAAAAAATAAACTTACCAAATGAAATAAACTATAAAGTAGCGTTAGCTCACCACATTTACCTCCATCTAATCAGTAATTAGCCTTGTACCGTATATGCTATTTAGTTTGAGATAAATCATGGTGGATATTTTAATTCATCTTTATTTTATTCTATTTAGAGACATTTTTGTGGATGATATTCAAAATTATTTGAGATGAAAAATATATCCTCATTAACTCCATATTTATTAACCCATCAAAGGAAAAAGGAAAATTTTAAATGAGACGTATACATGATTGGACCAAATTGTTCATACCTAATATCTTATTCCTAGTTTATCTTATTTAATAAAAGGATATAAGTATCATATATTTTTATTTTATTAATATTCATTTACCTTAAGCCAAATAAAATTAAAATAATATTCGCTTCTATTTATCCAAATTAAATTAATATTATATAATAAATATTTTTCTATTTACTTTCTTCAAGACACTGATTCAAACCAACCATCTTAATCAAATGCATTAGAATAATTAGGGATTGATTCTTGGACTTAAATATTCTTATTGATAAATTTGATTTAATGTTAATAGGGGTTAATGGATGTGAATCAATTATCTCACCTCGTTTGGAAATGGATTTTGTTAACCTTATATAGTGAACGGAGGTAAGACTACTTAATAGAGATTAAACTTTCATCTCTGATTATTTTATTTTTATTAACCTTTAATTTTAAAAATAATATATATAAATAAAAAAATATAAATAAATTTTATATAATCATGTTAATCTAAGTAAAAATTTCAGAACTCTTTATTTTAATTTTTTTTTATCTAAATTAATTTTTAATATAAAGTCGACGGAGACAGAAAAAAAAAAATCCACACCGACCTGTAATTTTAGTTGCGCAAAATAGCGGCATCGTTTCCTTTTCATACAAGAATGCCGCAATGGCGCACCCCACTCTCTACCCCTCTCTGACTGTCTCTACTTCTCTAGACCTTCCTTCCCCCAGAAAGTCCTGACTTCCTGCTGAACTGGGTTTCCAAGATGGCGCAAGAAGGAGAGAAACCCCAGAATAAGGATAACTCCGCTAATGCCGCTGCGGCGATGAAGAAGAAACGGAAGGCAAAAGAAATCGCTCCTTTCGGAAATTACAGAAATTACTATGGGTATCGCGTAAGTTAATATCGTTTTGTAAATTTTCTGCAGACCAATTCTTTCCCTCCTTTACTTGCGCATCCAAATTACGTTGCCTTCATTTATTAGAATAATTCATGCTTATTGTTGGCATTTTGATTTTCTCTTTGCTTTAAATTTGATAGCCGGCAAATTTATGAAAATTGAAGTTTACCTATTTATCGAAATTATTATGCTTGCATAGTGTTTACGTTATGAGAATCGAATGCATTTTCCTCTGGAGAAGTTTATGTCGGGTTTATGCCTTTTCACTTATAACGCCATGAAGCTTGTGTTTGCTTTGGATTTCTGCTGAATTCACCTAGGACAGTCTTGTCTGAATAACAGGCTTCAAAAACCCTTTCTTATTAGGATTACAGTGTGAACTGAAGTCAAGTGAATGATTAATAGTACTTGACTTATCAGTTACCTTGAAATACCAGAGTGGCAACACTGCTTGTTTTGCTGTAGATGTACCGTAACCTGAGATGATTGTCTTGTTAGTTTCGGGTTAGTCAGCTAGTCCTATGTTTTCCAGGTTCCGAATATTGTTAGTTGCTAGCCTGCTTGATTTTACCGAGTTGTATTATATCTGTTGGCATAAGATACTGCTGTCTGTGTCCACTATGCGAATCCCCTATTGGTTTGTCAAACTTCGCAAAGAAAATTGGCCGGCTCCAAAAGTATTTGTTTTTTTTTTCTTTTTTCCCCACGAAATATCTCAATTTATCTACTTTAATTTTCCAGGTTGGAAATGACATGGAGAGAGATCCACGATTTAAGATGCTGAAAAAGGAATGGTTTGAAGGCAAGGATTGTCTTGATATTGGGTGCAACAATGGGCTTATAACCATTAATATTGGTAATTGCACATACTTAAAGTGACTAGCATATGGGTCATGGAATTTGGGTGCCAACTTTGGTTGCCAAGTTACTCTGCCATTTCCCTTCAATGCCATCTATTTATGTTTTGTTTATTTGGTGCAGCAAAGAAATTCAATTGCCACGCTATCCTTGGAATTGACATCAATCGAGGTAAAATTTGAGTACTTGTGGATTAGTACCTCACTCTATTTGATTTTAGTTAGTTTAGTGCTTTGTATTAATGCAGTGTTTTACTGTTTGAGGGATGCACTACATTATTGAGTTTGTGAAGGTGGATGTTGGATTCATAACTTATAGTACCATGTACACTTATTTTGTTTGTTGGGATCAGTTCATTGATTTTGCACGTTGACCTGGCATCAGAGTCGACAGCTCTAATCCAATTTTAAGTTCTAGAGAATTGGTTCAAATGAGCTTTCTCCATCTATAGTAAACAATTTTGTTTTTGTCCACTCAAAAAGGATGCTTTCAACCAGATGTTTGGAACCTAAGTTTGCCCCTTACGTAGTTCAGATGCAAGATAAGCAAAGCCCTTTGCAGCACGGCCTTCCTTCTCTGTTTTTCTTTTCCTTCTGTGATAGACCATCTTTTTTAAGGCTAAATATAAAGATCAAGGACCTTAAGCTAATTCAGATGCACAGGCATCTCAAGCATCCTCTGTACTTAATGCATTTTTGTAGAAAACACACCTTATGCTGAAAAACATGCCAAATGATGTGAGGTTGCATAAAATATTGAGTGTAAACTGTGGGATTCAAATAGCTAGTTACTAAAATGTCTAAGCATCAGAAATCTTATTACTATAAATTCTATGCTTGTTTGACCCATCTTGGTATTTTCTTTTTGGTTAAACTATGAAAGCCTTTTTGTTTAACCTTCTCTATCAAGATCTTGTTTTCCTCTCTCATTTTTTTGGCAACTGAAAGAAACTTTGTTGCTATTGATAGGAAGAATAATGTAGACATTGTCATAGAAGGGTATACTCTAGTACTGCGTCATTTCCTAGGATATGGAGAGAAATTTTGTTGCTATTGATGAGAAGAATAATATAGACACCATTATGTAAGGGTATACTTTAGAACTGTTTCCAGTTTCTTGGAAATGTAGATAAATTTTATTGCTTTTGATGAGAGAAGTAAGATAACAGATACTGTAGAGAAGAGTATACACTAGAACTGCTTCCAGTTTCTTGGAAATGGAGATAAAGTTTATTGCTATTGATGAGAGAAATAAAACATCATAGACACCTTAGAGAAGAGTATACTATAGAACTGCTTCCATTTCCTTGTTGATTGAAATCTTAATCTTAATCTTAGAATATGTTACTTTGCATCTTACAGATAGAGTTGAAGATGCTCAATGGAATCTGAGAAAAATTGTCAGAAAGGAAAATTTTCTAAAAGGGAAGCGGAATGCTTCCAAGCAAATGGCTTCAGAGCATGCTGACAATGCCTTGAAGAGTGAAGATCAGAGGGATGTGAAAACTGATGCTGTGTCTGTGGGGAAGGTTCTTCCTGACATAGTTTCTTTTCAACAAGAAAATTTCATCCAGAGTGACCATCCATTGCCAATGAAGCACTATGATACCATTGTTTGGTAAGACATCCTTTCTACAAAGTATCATACTTGATAAAACAGTTGATTCAAGTGAAGATCTCATGTTTATTCGCGGTTTCCATTTTTCTCTTATTGTGGTGCACAAAGTATCATCATACTCGATTAATAATGTGATTAAGTGAAGGGATGATGCTTATTCCCAGATTTTGTTGATTTTCATTTTATCACAAATGGCTCTGAGGAACATGATTTCAGGCTGTTAAAGAATGTTATTTCTGACTAGTTGCCTCTCTCATTTGATTACTTCATTGTGGTTCCTGATTTATGGCTGAAAGCTCAGATTTTATGATACATTTTATCAGAAGTAACAAATTGGTGCATGCATTCCTTCATCTGCTGTCCTGTTGTCCTTTTTAATTTCTGGCATCCAGTTATCCTCTTTCTCTACTACATGTTCTTGTTCTTCTTCCACTTAAATGTTTAGTGCAAGTTAACGAAAGTTGTGATTGATAGTGTGTACCTTGACTGACCTGACACAACTATTGGTAATGTGAAATATATGCTTGCTGGTGAAACCAGAATTAGTCCTAGGATCCTAGCAAACATGATGGCAGTCCACTCTTAAATCAGAGCCCTGTTTTTTCTTTCTAATTTTGCATCTTCTCCAATGCTGGCTGTGGCTAAAAATTTCCTCAAAAGAACTTTAGTATATTCTTTCACATCCTGAAAAGACTTCGATGAATATCCAATATGCCTTATAACAGTATTTATATACTTTTGACATGCCACTCAGCTGGCAGTAGTGATGTAGGGCTGAACTCCTAGGCCAGGATTTTTGCACAAAGTCTTTTTTTGTCTTCTACTCTGAGTTCACGTACAAATCTAATGCCTCTATATATGGAAAAATACTACCAAAGATTAAAGATAATATCAAGTTTATGTTTTTAAAATCCAATACTCATAATATCGATGGAGATTCTGGCCAATACTTTTAAACTTGCTAGACCTATGAGACCTATGGAAAAAGGTATATCCATGTGAACCTTGACATTTTTTCAATGAATTGGATTAAGAGTACAAGATTTCAGGTGAGATAGCATGTAAACAACATCATCCTCAATCATTAGCAAAATGTTTGACCTCAAATCAACGAAGAATAACAATGATCCACATCTTCATTTTTGTCCCACAAGCAGTTATAAGGATCTATAATATGTGCTTCTCTATTTTTGACTAATAAAATGCACACATTAAACTTGTCGGTACTTTCTTTTTCTCTTACTCTCTCTCCTTTTTCCTCATCTTGTTACTTGACATGAGGTTTAACCAAATTCATTAGTGTAAGAGCTTTGAGTCCGGGACATTTCATGTGTAAATGACTAGTCTGGCCATAGTTGAAGCATACAATTAAATATCGGTCCCGATACGCAATATCGGCTGATATTTATTGGATTTTGGGTCAGCTAATATGCGAAATTGGTGATATGCGACAAATTTAGAATTTCACGTATTTATTGGTGGTATATCAGATATTTGCTGATATTTTACCAATATTTACTGGTATTTGCTAATATTTATTGTGAAAACATATAAAAAAATCACACTGCGACAATTGACATATAAAATATCGTTTGCGACACTCTGATACCACGACCGCAATTGCCACCATGACCGCGATTTTATTGCTTGAGTTGAAGCACTTCAGTTTAGAAGTGCTAGCCTAGGTCATAGTTGGTCTATTATACTTATTTCTAAAAGATCTCCACTTAAATCAGTTGTTCTTTTCTGTGTCTCGAGCAAAAGAAGCTGCATTGTCAACATCAACAGAGCAGAACTTTTGTCCTTTGAGCTCATATTAATGTCTTCACAAAGACCACCAATATATGGGATGACTTGTTGGATTGGATTCACTTCAAAGGCATAGTAAGCATCAACATCATGAGTCTCTAGGGAATACAATTCTTGGTTATAGTCACAGGGATAAAACCATAAGTTGGCATAGCTGCCTCACTTAACCATTGGATCAAGTGGATGACACTGGTGCTGGTAGTTATGATTTCTTTGTCACATAATAGCATAGGCAGTAAATCGAGTAACAGGCATCAGAATTTTTTCCTCATCCCAAACTGGTCTATTCACATGTATTGACCAGTAAGATGCTAGAACTGGTCAAACCCGATAAAGAAATGATCAAACTGGTCAACTATCGAAAGTAGTTACATTTTCTATGTATTCCATATATATTGAACCAATATGTAGTATTTGTCCAGCTAGTTCAGAGCTTTGGTTTAACTAGTGAATCAGTGATGAAATCAGTTAGAAACCTGTCCAGTTTTTAAAACTATGACAGGGAAGGCAGATTTGCTGCGGTTGGAAGCAACCAGTGGTGATAATGTTGGGAGGCAACTCATGACTACATAGTTGAGGCTTCGCAAATGACAAGCAACAACTTCCGGCGACAATAATACAGTGATCACCAATACCAAGTGAGTGACTGGTGGGCAGCAGTCGTTGCTTTGCAAGGCTATGTTGTCGCAAGCAGTAGTGGCTGCTTTGGTGATGATAGTTGTCTGCTCTTTTAATGGCTAAGGTTAGGTTTTGCGCAATGATGGTAGACGGGCCCTGAATTTTACGTAGAAGATTCTATTCAATACTCTTAAAACTTCTAACTCTGTGTGATCTATGGATAGAGGTACATCCACCTAATTCTGGACCCTTTTTCACCACATGGAGCTAAGACTACAAGTCCTATGGTGTGTGGCATGTAGACCACATCAAATGGACTTTGGTAAATCTATTACAGATTACCTAGAACTGAAGAAGAAAATGTAGTAATTAGAAAGGCAAAGTGGAGATTCTTGAGAGACTGATGTTCCCTCTTCAATGAACTTCTGCCAAACAATCAAAATCCGCTCGTCTTTGGGTACCTTATATCTTATGATCAAATCTCTTCTCCTACAATACGTATTACTTCAATGTTTTATGTCTACTGTTTGACTTATATATTTATAGTATTGGTTTTCAAGGCATTATAAAGCAAAAAAGAAAAGGAAAAAAAATGCAGGAAAAAATAATTCAACTATGAAATGACGGGTTCCTTTTATCATCATGAATGAGATCTGCGAGGGCTAAAATCAGGTCAAAAGGCTCAATTTCTCGAATATTTTCCCTGGGTTAAATTCCCAGTGACTGCATTTTTTTTTCTTTCAAATATCTGGGGGGGTTCATGAATAATATCTAGGGCTCTGAAGTTTTCCTTTGCTTAAGGCCTCCTGAAACTCACCCTGTTGGTTGGGCAGAGACATTTCCATGATGAATATGTACGCAAGTTATATTGCTTAGCACTAAATCATTTTCTCTTGTTTGTGATGTATTTTGTCTTTTTCCTTTCTTGATGCTGGCATGAAAGTCGGCTTGTATGTTTGGTTTCTGGGACCTGAATGATTATTGTGGATGTTAATATTAAGGCCATCACAAATATATTGCCTCAATCAAAATTATGTAAGTTGAATTGTCTTTGTTCTTACTACATTATAAGGTGTATTATGCTTCTCATCTCTACATAGTTTATGTTGCAAAGTTTATAAGAGGCTCCTCTAAGAACCATGTAGCCATTGTACTGTAAATTAAAGCTCTATCTCTAATAGATTCTTGTTATAATGATGATTTATTTTTTATGTTGCAGTTTGAGTGTAACAAAATGGGTGCATTTGAACTGGGGGGATGAAGGGCTGATTACATTATTTGCAAAGATGTGGAAACTTCTTCATCCGGTATTCATACTCATGCCTTTCAGCCTGGTTATGAAAAGAAATTTTTTTGTGGTTTGTTTAAATGTGAAAGTTCTGTTTAATGTGAACAGGGTGGTATTCTAGTTTTAGAGCCTCAACCATGGAAGTCATACGAGTCTAATCGTCGGACAACTGAGGTAATGCTTATTTTTCTTATGTTAATCCCTTGCTATTGATTATTGTTTGGTTTCTGTCCATTGATCTGAATTTACTTGCTGGTTACTGCATATTGTAGACCATCTCTTGGTCCTTTCTTCCCATTTAACCTTGAAATGGTTTCCTTCTTTTGAATGAAAACTGCCAGGTCACTGCTAGAGGTGGCAAACGGGTCGGGCGGGTCGGGTTCGGGTCGGGTCATAGCGGGTCGGGTCATTAACGGGTCGGGTCATAGCGGGTCATTTGACTATTGCGGGTCGGGTGCGGGTCGGGTCGGGTCACTAACGGGTCGGGTCATTTTGGGTCAATCAATTTGGCGGGTCGGGTGCGGGTCGGGTCGGGTCATTAACGGGTCGGGTCATTTCGGGTCAATTTGTCGGGTCGAGTGCGGGTCGGGTCGGGTCATTAACGGGTCGGGTCATTTCGGGTCAATTTGTCGGGTCGGGTCGGTTGCGGGTCGGGTCATTTCGGTTGCGGGTCATTTTGGGTCAATTGTCGGGTCGGGTCGGGTCATTTCGGTTCCGGCCTCCAGGTCATTTCGGGTTAATTTGTCGAGTCGGATTAGGTCCGACTATTCGAGTTAAGAAAACTCGGATTCGGATAATTTTGGGTTAACTTGATTGGTGGTAGGGTGACTAGGGTCGGGTTGGTTTCGGGTCATTTTCTAGTTCACGTGAGTAGGTGGCTTCGGCCGGTTCAGGTCATTTCATATTTTCATGTAATAATATAATATGACAGGTTAGTTATGTTCGAGTTGTTTCGAGTTAAATTGATGGGTGGGGTCATTTGACTCATTTCATACAATTTGACGGGTTGAATTCAATTAGTTACGGGTTAACTTAATGGGTCGAGTTTTGACGGGTTTACTCATATTCGAGCCTAAGTAATTATCATTTCATAAATTATAAATATTAGAGACAGACAATCATAAGATTAATATTGCAGATAAAAGAATTAAAAATATTAAATGCGCTTTATTTTCACAAATAAATAGTAAAGATATTTATAAATTTTAATAATAAAAAATGTTGCGCTTTGAATCAAACAAAGATATTTATCATTGATTATAATTTATTTGATAACTTAAAATATTTAATTACTTAAAAAAGATAATTTTATAAAATAAAGATGATCAAAACAAGATTATACAATGTATAATTAATTATCATTTATTACATTGTATATATTAGATACAATAATAAGATTACTAGTACAGATAAATGAAATAAGAATATTATATGTGTTTTATTTTTACAAAGGTAAATAATATAAATATTTATAAGTTTTAATAGTATTATATTCGATTGCTTAAAATATTTATAAATTTTAAAAGTAAAAATATTAGATATCTATAATATATTATATTTACTTAATTAGTTAAAATATTTGATTACTTAAAAAAAGATAATTTTATAAAATAAAGATGAGCATAACAAGAATAAACAATGTATAATTATCATTTACTACATTGTAAATATTAGATACAATCATAAGATTATTAGTAAAGATAAATGAAAAAAGAGTATTATATGTGTTTTATTTTTACAAAGGTAAATAATAAAGATATTTATAAGTTTTAATAGTATTATATTTGATTGCTTTAAACATTTATAAATTTTACATGTAAAAGTATTCGATGTTTATCATATATTATATTTAATTGATTACTTAAAAAAAGATAATTTTATAAAATAAAGGTGAGTACTACAAGAATATATAATGTATAATTATCATTTATAACATTGTAAATATTAGATACAATACAATTATAAGATTACTAGTAAAGATAAATGAAATAAGAATATTATATGTGTTTTATTTTTACAAAGGTAAATAATAAAGATATTCATAAGTTTAATAGTATTATATTTGATTTCTTTAAACATTTATAAATTTTAAAAGTAAAAATATTAGATGTTTATATTATATTATATTTAATTAATTAGTTAAAATATTTGATTACTTAAAAAAAGATAATTTTATAAAATAAAGGTGAGCATAACAAGAATAAACAATGTATAATTATCATTTATTACATTGTATATATTAGATACAATAAAATCATAAGATTATTAGTAAAGACTAAAGATAAATGAAATAAGAGTATTATATGTGTTTTATTTATACAAAGGTAAATAATAAAGATATTTATAAGTTTTAATAGTATTATATTTGATTGCTTTAAACATTTATAAATTTTACATGTAAAAATATTAGATGTTTATTGTATATTATATTTAATTGATTACTAAAAAAAGATAATTTTATAAAATAAAGGTGAGCATAACAAAAATAAACAATGTATAATTATCATTTATTACATTGTATATACTAGATACAATACAATCATAAGATCACTAGTAAAGATAGATAAAATAAGAATATTATATGTGTTTTATTTTTACAAAGGTAAATAATAAAGATATTTATAAGTTTTGATAGTATTATACTTGATTGCTTTAAACATTTATAAATTTTACATGTAAAAATATTAGATGTTTATTGTATATTATATTTAATTGATTACTTAAAATATTTGATTACTTAAAAAAAGATAATTTTATAAAATAAAGGTGAGCATAACAAGAATATACAATGTATAATTATCATTTATTACATTATATATAGTAGATACAATACAATCATAAGATCACTAGTAAAGATAAATGATATAAGAGTATTATATGTGTTTTATTTTTACAAAGGTAAATAATAAAGATATTTATAATTTTTGATAGTATTATATTTGATTGCTTTAAACATTTATAAATTTTACATGTAAAAATATTAGATGTTTATTGTATATTATATTTAATTGATTACATAAAATATTTGATTACTTAAAAAATGATAATTTTATAAAATAAAGGTGAGCATAACAAGAATATACAATGTATAATTATCATTTATTAGATTGTATATACTAGATACAATACAAATATACAATCATAAGATCACTAGTAAAGATAGATAAAATAAGAATATTATATGTGTTTTATTTTTACAAAGGTAAATAATTAAGATATTTATAAGTTTTGATAGTATTATACTTGATTGCTTTAAACATTTATAAATTTTAAAAGTAAAAATATTAGATGTTTATCGTATATTATATTTAATTGATTACTTAAAAAAAGATAATTCTATAAAATAAAGGTGAGCATAACAAGAATATAAAATGTATAATTATCATTTATTACATTATATATAGTAGATACAATACAATCATAAGATCACTAGTAAAGATAAATGAAATAAGAGTATTATATGTGTTTTATTTTTACAAAGGTAAATAATAAAGATATGTATAAGTTTTAATTATATTATATTTGATTTCTTTAAACATTTATAAACTTTAAAAGTAAAAATATTAGATGTTTATCGTATATTATATTTAATTGATTACTTAAAATATTTGATTACTTAAAAAAAGATAATTTTATAAAATAAAGCTGAGCATAACAAGAATATACAATGTATAATTATCATTTATTACATTATATATAGTAGATACAATACAATCATAAGATCACTAGTAAAGATAAATGAAATAAGAGTATTATATATGTTTTATTTTTACAAAGGTAAATAATAAAGATATGTATAAGTTTTAATTATATTATATTTGATTTCTTTAAACATTTATAAACTTTAAAAGTAAAAATATTAGATGTTTATCATATATTATATTTAATTGATTACTTAAAATATTTGATTACTTAAAAAAGATAATTTTATAAAATAAAGGTGAGCATAACAAGAATATACAATGTATAATTATCATTTATTACATTATATATAGTAGATACAATACAATCATAAGATCACTAGTAAAGATAAATGATATAAGAGTATTATATGTGTTTTATTTTTACAAAGGTAAATAATAAAGATATTTATAATTTTTGATAGTATTATACTTGATTGCTTTAAACATTTATAAATTTTACATGTAAAAATATTAGATGTTTATTGTATATTATATTTAATTGATTACTTAAAAAAAGATAATTTTATAAAATAAAGGTGAGCATAACAAGAATATACAATGTATAATTATCATTTATTACATTATATATAGTAGATACAATACAATTATAAGATCACTAGTAAAGATAAATGAAATAAGAGTATTATATATGTTTTATTTTTACAAAGGTAAATAATAAAGATATGTATAAGTTTTAATTATATTATATTTGATTTCTTTAAACATTTATAAACTTTAAAAGTAAAAATATTAGATGTTTATCATATATTATATTTAATTGATTACTTAAAATATTTGATTACTTAAAAAAAGATAATTTTATAAAATAAAGGTGAAAATAACAAGAATATACAATGTATAATTATCATTTATTACATTGTATATACTAGATACAATACAATCATAAGATCACTAGTAAAGATAAATGAAATAAGAATATTATATGTGTTTTATTTTTACAAAGGTAAATAATAAAGATATTTATAAGTTTTGATAGTATTATACTTGATTGCTTTAAACATTTATAAATTTTACATGTAAAAATATTAGATGTTTATTGTATATTATATTTAATTGATTACTTAAAAAAAGATAATTTTATAAAATAAAGGTGAGCATAACAAGAATATACAATGTATAATTATCATTTATTACATTATATATAGTAGATACAATACAATCATAAGATCACTAGTAAAGATAAATGAAATAAGAGTATTATATGTGTTTTATTTTTACAAAGGTAAATAATAAAGATATGTATAAGTTTTAATTATATTATATTTGATTTCTGTAAACATTTATAAACTTTAAAAGTAAAAATATTAGATGTTTATCGTATATTATATTTAATTGATTACTTAAAAAAAGATAATTTTATAAAATACAGGTGAGCATAACAAGAATATACAATGTATAATTATCATTTATTACATTGTATATACTAGATACAATACAATCATAAGATCACCAGTAAAGATAAATGAAATAAGAATATTATATGTGTTTTATTTTTACAAAGGTAAATAATTAAGATATTTATAAGTTTTGATAGTATTATATTTGATTGCATTAAGCATTTATAAATTTTACATGTAAAAATATTAGATGTTTATTGTATATTATATTTAATTGATTACTTGCAAAAGTATTATTTTTTTATCCAATAATTTTTATATCATTTATTCTATCTTTTTTTTCATATTCATTTCTCTATATAATTTATCTTATTAATTTCTCTAGTTGTATTTATTTTATTAACATTATTATATTTATATTTTTATTATTTTTATTAATTATTATTATTATAGTAAAAAAAATATAATAAGTTATTTTAAACATAATTTAAATTAAATAATAATTTTATATATTTTCATTAATTATTAATTATTATATATATATTCATATAAATTAAAAATTAAATAATATAAAATATTAATATTAATATTATAATTAAAAAAATAATTAGATATTATAAATTTAAAATTGATGAACGTAGAATACTAAATTATATTTAAAGTAAATTAATAATATTAAAAGAAAAAATATAACTAAAACTTTAAATTTAGGGTTGTAACGTGAGATACTCTTGATACGAGGTATAGTTATTATTTGTTGGATTTTGTAGGTGATAAGTGATAAATTGATAACTAATAAATGATACTATTATACTCTTCTATTAAGAGTTTCTTCAAATAGATGGATTAGTAGATGTAATGAACACGTTTTGAAAATCATTTTATAGGATTATAACTGGATGTTTGTCTTTTTTATTTTGGTTTTTTTATTAATAATATATCTTATTAGGATATCATTAGTAAATAAGAATGGCTAGGGTAAAATTATGAAAAATAAGTACAATTTATAAAATACTATATTTTTTAAAAGCTTTAAATGAATAATAAAATATATGTAATTTATTATTATTATTATTATTATTATTATAATATATTTTGATGTCTGATCAGGTTAATATTGAGTCAGGGTGATTGTCGGGTCGGGTCAACGTTGGGTCGGGTCAAAGCGGGTCGGGTCACTATCGGGTCGGGTCAATTACGGGTCGGGTCAATGACGGGTCGGGTCGCTATCGGGTCGGGTCAATAACGGGTCGTGGGTTGGGATCGGGTCGGGTCGGGTTCGGGTCGGGTTGATTATTATCTGGTCAGTGCCGGGTCGGGTCATTGTCGGGTCGGGTCTGGGTCGGGTCGGATTGCTAAATTTTGCGGGTCGTAACGGGTCGGGTTTCGCTCGGGTCGGGTTGGGCGGGTCGGGTCGGGTTGGGCGGGTCGGGCCAACTTTTGCCGGCTCTAGTCACTGCAACACGTTACATTTTAGATGATCTTGAGGCTGACGATGCATATTGTTATTGCTTCCATGGTCTTGGTTTAGTTTTCAGTTGGGTTTGAAATATTGTATCAAAAGTCAGCAATTATTTTATTTAGTTAGCGGGCCATTGTTTCACCATTTTACATAGCTTATTGTGAAAAGTGAGATCCTCTTTTACATGCAACAAAATATTGCGGGCTGCGTTTCTTCTTTTGTAATTTCATTTATTTTCTACGTCAAAGCTAAAATAAAGGAAGATCTTGGATTGCTGGAGCTCAAGGGTTTTATCGTCCAGTAGCATTTGGCTTTGTTGTGACAGTTAACATTTTATGTGGCGTGGTAGTCCAAGTAATAGCTTGTGGCCTATATTGCAGACTACTGCAGCGAATTACAAGAATATTGATATTTATCCAGAAGACTTTCAGGAGATACTTCTTGATAAGGTATGCTGCATTTCTTTGCCACTCTGATATTTTTATAGTTATGTATGGAAATCCACTAGTAATCATATTCGTGTTTGCTGCCAGATCGGATTTAAAACTATAGAGAATGTCGCTAGCCATGTTCCAGGCAGCACTGCTGGATTTGATAGACCAGTTCTAATTCTGCGCAAGTAAAGTATGTTTACAAGTTTGTGCTTGATGAGCTGAAGTGGGAGTGCAGTCAAAGTATTGATACGTTATAATCATCAGACTTGCCTTCCCTACAAACTGGGGCATCCAATGTGGCGATCCAGTGGATCTTTGTGAGCCTCCCATCTTGACGCCGGTAATGGTGGTGGTGACATGGACATTTTGGATGAGGCTACTGCATATGCTGTAGCTCGCATCCTTTTTACTGCTGTTGATTGCGACAAAGAGATGAAAAATGGAGCGGTGCGGGGAGGTATCATAGCTTTGCCCATAACAAGATTGCAAACTAAGCTGCACGGATTTTGTGCCAGCCGGAGAGACTTTATCCGTCTCTCATGCAGCAGCTTTGTAATTTGGTTTCCGTGTTCATCCGTGGTCCTTTTCTTCGCTACGCATGATCTTCCGATGTAAGAATTCGGTTAATCTGTTTGGTTTTGGAAAAAGTTTCTGGCACTCAGAACTTTCTATTTGATATGACTATAGTTTGTAAAATCAGGTTGGTTATTGAATCGGTATTATTATTCGTTTACTGATTGGTTTAATAGTTTGATCAATATTCAATAGTTTGAATTGGTTGGTTGGATCACTACAAGGCTCGAAAAATGGCAAATATATCGAAGATTAAATTGTCTAATTTTGATGGGCTTTTGACTATTTTTAGGTGGTTTATCGGTATTTAACTTGTTTCATCGGGTATCGTCTGGTTCCGAACTCCTTGAACTATCATTACACGTGGTCGATTGCTCTGGATATATAATGTTACACACTGAGCAAGTAGCAACCGACGCCTTTTAAAGCCTGTTTGGTATAGCTAAAAACAATGGGAAATTAAAACTAGGGGTGCGTCTCTTCTGTGTCCCATCTCTTGTTTTCAACAACAAATAAGAAAATGTTTTATATGGAAAATTAGAAAAATAAATTTATTTATTCATGCTTATAAAGTTGACATTCAAATAAAGAAATTTTAAAAATAGATTTATGTTATTCTATGTTAGAGGAGGATAATGATGATGATGATACAAATAATGATATATTATTATTACTAGTAATGATAATATTATTAATTTTAATGATGCTAATATTATATTATTATTATTATTTACGATGATAATAATGATAGCAATAATAATATCATCATCAACATCATCATCATCACTTATAAAGATCACAATAATAATATTGATATTAATGTTAATGTTAATATTAAGAACAACTATGATAATAATAAGATTGATAAAAATAATACTCCATTCATAAATAAAAAAAATTCATTCTAACAATGTACACACTTTTTAGAAAAGTGATAAAAATAATCTTAAAATTACACTTATATTATTTATTAAAAAATAATAAAGAATGTAATGCATGTATAATTAAAAAAATGAGGGTGAAAGTAGAAAGTGTGCTTTGACTTTTCTAAAATAATTTTCTTTTTTATACAAAAATTTAATGATAGAATGACTTTTTTTTTTATACGGAGGGAGTAATATTTTTCTAGAATAATAATATTAATGATGTTGATGATTATGATGATTTGTTATAATGGTTATTATTATTATTACTACTATTATTATTCATACTATCAATATTAATAAAATTATTATTATTAGTATTAATGATGTTATTAATGTTATTATTATTATTATTATTATTATTATTATTATTATTATTATTATTATTTTATTAAAAATAAAAACATCATTAATATTCGTTTTTATTAATATTAATGCTACTAATTATAATCTTTTTACTATTATTAATATTAATAAAATATTAAATGTTTATTATTAAATAAAATAATGATTATATTAATATTATTGCTTTTATTTTATTATTATTATTAGTACTAATGATACTAATATTCATAATAATAATAATAATGAAATAATAATAATGTTATTATTGATAATAATATTAACATTAATAACACTATTTTCTTTCGTACTACTTTTATTTATTTATTAATAAAATAATAACCATAAATATAATATTATTAATTTTATTATTGCTAGTAGTAGTGGTAAACACGAAGTAAATAAGGACTTGCCAAATAATTTGAAAACATTTTCTAGAAAATAGTTTTGTTTTCTAAAGGTAAGCATACAATATTTTTCATTCCGTGAAAATTCTCAAGTTTGGAGTGACAAATACAACAAAAAATAAAATTATTTTCCAAAATAATAGGTAAATTCAAAGCCATACTAAAAACGACGAAAAGTAGAATTCTGTTTCTTATTATATGAGAATATTCACGTTTGGAATGATATTCATAAAAAAAATTGGAATTCTAAGGCCTAAATATAGAGTTTACTTATATTTATCTAGTACAATAATTATGCACCTGCTGTCAAAAATAATATACACCCTCTATTTCACAATATATACCTGACAGTAAGAAGTAGCAAATTTTAAAAAAAAAATTGACATCTAAATTTATTGTTACATTCTTATATTAATTAGGGTCCTATAATTAATACTTTGAGTTTTTGAGTGTTGTTTTTTTTTTCATACCAATGAGAATAGATATATACAAAATAGATAATAAAGCACTTAATATCTATAATTTTTACTCCCTTTATTTTTATATAAAAAAAAATTTAGTAATTTACACATTATTTTGAGGATGTAATGAATATATCTCTAATGGGAAAATTACATCCTTTATTGGGAAAAAATATGATAATAAGAAAAAAGAAAAAAAGTAGGGATAAAATTAAAAAAGTATACAATACCTTTTTAAAAAACAATAAACAAAAATGTTCATGATACTTATATTAAAAATAAATATTTATCTTTATCTATCTATCTATCTATCTATATATATATATATATATATATGTATATATATATATTTATCATAATGCAGCCATTTGAGCCTTTTGTTTTCTCTCCTAAAATGCATTCACTATGTCATTAAGGACGGTAGACTATTGAGTTATTTATGGTAACAATTAATCTAGGATAATAGCCTGCTAGTATTTTGCATTTAAAGTTACAAGTGCAACTGTATAATAAAAAAAACTGTAGAAAGAAATAAGTGCAGATATTTAATAATGACAACTAAATACAAAGTAAATTGCTAATCACCTATTATTTCATCGAACTAAAGACGAACGGTCAAAATAATAATTTGTAAGGAATCTAAAAAGATAAATACAAAATCTTTTATAAATAAAAGTGTTACAATACTAAAAGAGGAAGAGAAAGTTGAAGATTTAAACCGATAATATCTTGTATCTAAGATGTGGTATTTAATATTAAACCAAACCTTATTTGATATAATTCATACCATATTAAAAATGAGTTGCTAAAGCATTATTTCTGAATGCACTAAAAATGAGTGGCTCAAACAAGATTATACATATATTTAATATTTAATTACTCGTGAATGGAGAATTAATTAGATGAAAATAATAGTAATAAATAAGACAATAATCCCTTTGTATACAACAATAAGTCACATATTATAAAGTTAAACTTTGACGTTTAATTTATTTTAACTATAATATATTATGACTCAAAAATATAATTATTATATTCATATTTAAAAATATTTTTTATAATATTATTTTTATACTTTTATTAACATACATTAAAAAAATATTAATAGTCAAAATTTATCTTTATAATACTAGATGACTTGTTTTTATTTATGGAAAAAGTATAAATAAAGGTGTGGTTCAATTAGTCATAATAATAAGAAAATATTAATGAGGGTAGGGTTTAATTAATAAGGATAGATTTATAATTAAGGTAAATAATATAGGATTTTTTAGGTATTTAGTTAAAAGTGGTAAAACCTACTTATGAATGAAATTATAAGAATCTAAAAATAATAAGATAAAATAAATGACCTAAATTATATATTATTAATAGTGATAGAATAATAAGGTTTACCAAACGGTACTCGGGCCGATGGATAGTAGCCTAAATTAATTAAATTGAACAAAAAAGTATGATAATAAAGAGAAATGAAATACCAAATAGAGGGGAATCCAAATGAGATTATTTTTTTTTATTAATATACAAAATAATTATATTTTATTATTATTATTATAGTAGAACACATCAAAGTTCATAAGTCCAATGAAAAATTCGGTTATGCACCTAAGTATATCATACAAGATACACTCATATAACAATGCAACACAAAAGTGCATGTTAATGAAAAAGTTGTTTATTATAGGTAGTACGAAAGACAAAGATATGGTACACATAATCACTATAGAGAGTCAGATAATTATTTGTGAGAGGTAGATAATCGTTGGGCTACATGTAGTATATTATTCTTATTCTTATTATTTATTTAGATAATCACTTAGAAAACATGGCACGGACCTAGCAGTTTTAATGCTACAAGTTACATACTTTAGGGATTGTGTATGATTTTATAGTGATTATTTGACACTTTTTAGAGATTATGTATTGTACTTGATTATATGTTATACCTTGGTGCCATAATATACTTGGTGATTATGTTATATATTTCAGTGATTATGTCTGATTTTTTGGTATTTAATTATTTGTTTATATGATTTGTAGAAATATTTTATTGTAATTATGCTGCATATTTTAGTAATTATAATATTATATCTGATTTTTTTGTGATTATTTAGCACTTTTTGGTGATTATATCCTATACATTGGTATGTGTTATACTTTAACGTCATAATACATTTTGTGATTATGTTGCATATTTTAATAATTATATCTATTTTTTGTAATTATTTGATGTGTTTTGGTGATTATGTTTTGTATTTTACTTCATGTGATCTACTTTAGTGTTAATGCACTTTGTGATTTTGACACAATTTTATTTAACTTTTTTTATGTAAAAATTATAGAAAAAAAAAAACAACAAAACTCCAACCAAGAAAAAAATATGTGTGTAAGCTAATTACTTGAACGACCAAAATAATTATTATAAGAATACGGCCAAAGTAATAACTAAAAAGACATAAATAATCACCTGATTTTATGAATGATTATTTCCTAAATGTATCTTATTAGATATAGTCTAGTGTATCATCAACGCTTTGAAGTCCAATGAGCAATGGCATAACTTTGAAGTCTAGTTTACTCAAAATTACTTCATCCATTTCATCTTTGTTTGCAAATAGCAAGCATTATGCGTATATAACTACAGCTATTGGTTTTTGGAAGTTTATACCATGACATCTGTCACACGGTCCTCTAATGTGTGACAGGTAACGTGCATGCTTTCTTCTTCTTCTATATAAACTACCTCTTCTGGGCTATATATTAGGGTTTAGGATTATAAATCGGTTAAGTCAGTTAAATAAATAAAATTTGATATTTACTGCTAAGCTTTTTTATTAAATGAGATGAATTAGAATTCTAAAAAAAATAAAATTTAATTCGACTTGTTTATTTAATTAAATTAGTCAAATTAAAACCTTACTTTAGATTTATTTATTAAAAAATTTGAGTCCGAATCTAAGAATATTTAGTTTGACTAGATTTATTTAAGACCCTATTAGTAATGCAGGCTGGAGCAACGACGATGCATTTCAACATCAAAAAGAAGAGGCTGATTGTCACCTATTTCAGTGGTACTCCAACACAGCCTATAGCGCACGCCGAACACATTTCGACCTGCTGAAGCATTAGCCACAAATTCAACGCATAAACCGGAACACCAACCGATCCTGTTTATATCCAAAACGTCACCGTTCTTTACTCACCTTGATCATTCATGGAGTCATGGCGCTCAAGAAACCATAAATACTGAACACATTCAGCTTCCTGGTTAGCAACAATAACCCAGATAGGTGTACAGTGTCGTATCGTGGGGTCTAGGGGAAGGGGGCTCAACCTTATACCGCCCACAATTTGAGGAATCGAGCAATTTTGCCGAGCGTTGTACTCAAGGTTCTAATGCAAGCACCTGATTGCGGGCTCACCGTCCTCTGCGAAGGAAGCCAGATCAAATAATAAAGCTGCGCTACTGTTGGACCCTGTAAAAGTGAGCTCAACACAAGGCTAAAAAAAACTCAACCCACTATCCAAAATTAAAAACATAGATTTTTAACTCTTTTGAATCTCAACTCTAAAATAAAGACTTAATAATATAATATTAAAATATACTATCTTATTAATTTATATCTCATAAAATATTTATTTAACTAATTATATTATTCATTAAATGATAATTTCTGTCGGTAAAAAGAAAAATATATATTTTTTTAATTTCAATAAAATGATAAAAGTATAATTTCTTTGATTTACACATATTAACATATTTTGATCATTTTAATTAATTATAATATTAATTCTCTTCTTGATAATGTTTGTATAATATTAATATTAAATATTAAAATAATTAATTATTATTTAATATTTTTAATTTACGTTGTTTTGGCTTATTTAAGTTTTATTTTAGATTTTAAATGGATTAAAATTCTGAAAATACCTTCAATAACTATTTTTCCTCCAACGGATCATCATATACATAAATTCTCATTTCAAGAAAAAATCATGCTTTCGGTTAAAAGAGTACAACATATAATATTTTACTGGTACAATAACAATTATTACAATAAAATATGAAACTGCATAATCAAAGTATAGTAATGATTCTTTAGAAATTAAAATTACATAGTTGGAACACAACAATAATTTAATGATAATACAACAATACAGCTGAAAATACAATAACAAAACGTTGTCAAATATACTCGATCAAATCCATTAATAACCGATGATAAGAATCTTTATCTCAAACTTGGATAATATTTCAAATATATTGTTCATGCTCCAGTGTACACTCACAAAAATACGGTTTTTCTATTTCACTTTGACCAAACTGAGACATATTAGTCACAAATAAATATATGACACACTCTTCTTCAACAATCATGTTATGTAATATGATGCAAGCATTCATAATATTACTCAATGTTTGTACTTATCAAAATCATGCTGGATCTCGTGTAATAGCAAATCGTGCTTACAAAACTCCAAATGCACGCTGAACAATAATTTTGCACATTTGTGGACTCCATATTTTTTGTGCTTGAATTCTATAATTTTGCACATTTTAATTTTGTCGTATACCTTGACGAGGTTAGCTATTTTGTAGATTTTAACGGGGTGAATGATTTGTGAAATTATTTACTTTCTAACTCTACTTTTTCCTTTATTGATGGTATGATTTTGGTCTATTTTGAAGGTAACTATTACAATAATTATAATATTAGTGTTAAATAAAAATTAATATATTTTATAGTAGTAGTGGTAGTAATAGTAAAAATAAAGAAGATCAACAATTTCTAATAGTAATTAATTATAATATTAACAACTATAATGACGACAATGACAATAGAAATTAAATATACTAACATAAATATTAATTAACAAGACTAACAATAACAATAAAAAATAACTAGATAAGAGTAATTAAATAAATTTTTAACTCATTAGTAACAATAATAATGACTAAATAAGAGTAACTTAGTCTCTCTAAAAAAAGAGACACACTAAAATAGATTTACAACTAATTAGTAATAACAATAACAACAACAACAATAATAATAAATAGATATAAGTAGTGATTAATAACTAATTATAACTAATGACTCAAATAAGAGAAATTTTATGGTGGTTAAGACTTTTTAAACCAAATAAGAAGAGAGATAAAGAAGGAAAATAAGAGATAGAAGATTTTGTAAAAATATAATATTGAAACAACCTATTTATAGATCTCAAAATCTATTATTTAAATAAATAAATAAAACTAGTCGAGATAATGAATGAGGATAAGAAATTATCCAAAAAAAAAAATCCAACCAAAGAATAAGGCACTAACACTTGGGAAAAAATGTCTATAATTTTTATCATCAGCAATCGATAACCCAAAACCACACACTTCAACGTGTTAAAATAAATAAATAAAAATCATACAAAATGCATTTAAAATATTTTTTAAATGCCCACATTGCGTATTAAACGCATATAATTCGATCGCTTAACTTCTTCTACAATTTATTTGCGGCGGGTCTAATTCTTGCTCTCTGACTTATTTTTTTATTCTTTTGCGCTGTTGTTAAGACACTTTGCACCGAATCAACGAGTGTACAAAAATGTTTGCACCTCTGTTATCAACATTCTAAGAAACAAAACACTCATAATATCAAGTCATTTACCTAGATGTTGGTTTTATTTTTTTAAAAATAATAGTTAAAAATATGTTTAAATGTGTTAAAAAATACTTGAATGCAAAAGATGTGTAATTATAGTGAAATATACGTATAAAACTATTGATATATATTTAGATCAATATTAAAAAATGAAAGAAAAATAGTAGTAAAAAATATATTTAAAGGTTGTGAAAAATATATTTAATAGTTGTAAAAGATACTTAGATATTTGATAATATATATATATAGTTATGGTAAAATATATGCAAAAGACTAGTAATATGCTTAAATGAATGTTGGTTTTATAGAAAAATAGTGGTAAAAACAGTAGTGACAAATACTAAATATTTATACAATAACGGTAAAAATTATGTACAAGATTAATGACATGCTTAGATGAATATTAATTTTTTATAAAAAAAAATAGTAGTAAAAAATCTATGTAGCAATGGTGAAAATACTTAGATATGTAGTAATATAATAATAATAATATAGTTGTGACAAAAAATAAAAGCAAAACTTAAAATATGCTTAGATGAATGTTAAAAAAAATTTAAAAATATTGGTAAAAAAATGTTATAACAATGATAAAAAGAATTAAATGTGCAATGAAATATATGCACAAATGTAACAAAACATACAGGAGTTGGATCGATGAATATTTTAAAAAATAATAATGGTAAAAATTATATTTAATATTAGTAAAAATATATTTAGATATAAAGTAAAATATGTGGTTATAAAATATTTAGTAAAACTAAGATATTAAAATATTAATAAACAATGGCTAAAAACTTACGCACATTATTTTCTAAACCAACTATATATTAACATTTGTTAACTTATAAAAAATTATTTCAGAAATATTATAATATAATTTTTTATTATAATCCTAGTAAAAAGATATTTTAAATTAAAAAATACACTCAGTACTTACCTCCAACATATGGGAGGTCCTATGGTACAAGTGATGTTACCTTTTATGGACAATTACAGCGAAGTAAATGCCACTTTACTAGCATCAATTTCATCTTTTCCTATTACCTTCTTCTTTTGTTCAATTTTTACACTATCTCAATCTAAAGAACTATAAATGTCATTTCTTTTGTTCCATTTTGATGATTATATATTTGGATCGGAAATACTTGTCCCTTTTTTTTTCTTGTGAAAAAGATACAGGGTAATTTCGTAGTCATGAAACACGGATAAAATACCTTAGCAAATTCAAGAAACTATCATATTTGTATGTTACCGCAGCTGATTTCACTCGCTCAATTCTGTCAAGTACGACTTGCGGCAAACTTCAATGCTAATCTTGGAGTCTTCCATCCCCCATGCCCATGCCCATGCCAACCCCACCCCAAAAAAAAATACAGGAGGTTTACGTTAAAACATAACCGAAACCCCGTTGAATTTATGCCTGATATCCCCAGAGATCCATGCCCAGGCACATAGAAGGTGGTTAGGATCCCTTCAATATAATGACTTCAATACCACTATGCGTAGGCCGTAGATAAACAACACCAGTTCAATGGAAAATGGACTGGCTCGTTTCGTTCCCACCGATCTTACTTTAGGAATTATTGTAACCATGTCACCTCTGGCTTCAGAAAGATGGTTCAAGACAACCGTCATACCAGCTTTCGTCTAACCAGAGATAAAAGTTATATATTAACATTTCCCTTTGATGATTTGTTGTCTTGTCCTCATAGCTTCAAGCCGATTTCACCGCCACCAGAAGGTTCAATTAAGACAGTTCTAGCCTTATAAATTAATGGCTGCTGGATTCGCTGAAATATCGCAGGCTAGTTATACTTGGTAGTAATCGCCGCCGCCAAAAATTGCTAAAACTGCAAAATTTACGCGTTGATCATGAAATCAAAACATTTTTCCTGCCTCTGCATGGAATGTGACCACAGTAACTCCGCCAGGAGAATCGTAGCGCAGGACTCGCATTCTCTATGGCATCATTTCGATCAGGATCTTCATTATCTCTGGCACCAAAAACAGCCCATAGGCCATCCTTGCCAACCTTTTTCTAACCCCACGCCAATTGTGGTATTGTCCGTTGTGCTCTATCATGCCACAACCCACCATAATTAGCAGAGCTAAAGAGTTCCTAAGCAAACAAGCTTTGCACAAAATGGCTGCTGTCTTTGCAACAGTTCAGCCTTGTTGAATAATCATTACAACTCCAAAGACTTACCTGTGTAATTTAATCAAGCATGGGAGACCGCATTTATCTTCAAATTGTCTTTATACCTAAATGGCCCAGGACCTCCAAGTTGAGAACAGGAAGCCTTACACACATTCCTTGTGGTGCTGATTGGTCACAGAATTTGTTGGCCTTTCATCCAACTCTGCAAAAAGGACAACTGAAAATGCAATAAACACAAAGTTACATAACGCAACAATTGAATCTACATTATAATTTGAAAAAGCATGAAATTCACAACAAATTTCACACTAATACATTATAATGCTACTAATACCGAACAGCCACAAGATATATAAATTGCTTCAACGAGTAATTTCTGAAAATATCTTAGATGCATGATCTCAATGCTGATATCCGAATTTTATTATCGTGCTGAAGAATTCATGCCCTGTTTACTATCAAACTTTCTGGAATACTTACCCTACTAGGTGTTTCTTTTAGCATCGATGAGTGATTACACCAAAAATTACAACATATCCAAATCACACCTTTTCTTCTGTTCCCCATATGAAAAATGAAAGCAATTTTGTGCTGTATACCAAATACTCAGCATAAAAGATTAGAATTAATAAATATATATCAAAACTCAGTTTAGGAAAATAACTTGTTGAAAATAAAATTATGTATATTAATATGCTGGACATGTTTAAATCTCGCAGAGTACTTATTGTGATTTGTCATAAAAGATAAAGATAGTTTTGAAAGTTTCCAAAACGAAATAAGCTGAAATTAAGTAAGAATATGCAAATATTTGGTTACCAAAGGGAGCTGCAAACTAGTAAAAACCATGGAGGATGTACAAGGAGGATCCTGTACTGACATAACTCAAAAAGATGAATCAAAAACTACAGCAAGCAACTACTACTAGTTTGATGCAGGCAGTGAGACCGAGAATATATTTTCCAAATTCAAAATTTTGCAGCAGCAAAGAAATGCATCCAGGCTAACAAGTATAGAGCTGGCAATCGCACGAGTCAGGTCACTACCGGGGTCGGATCCTTTCGGTTTTGGGCAATCTCATATCATTTTATCGGGCCAGGTTTGATTCGAATCAACTCAGTGTCAAATAATCTCGGGTCATTTTAAGCTCTTGGCTTAGGTCAGGTTAAGGTTGGATGAACTCAAATTCGGGTTTTTTTAATTTCAATTCAGATCGGGCTTAGATGAGTTTGAATTATTATATTCTTGGGTCAGATTTGGATCATTATAAATTTGATCCATGCTTGTGCATTTTCTTTTCTTTTTTATTCCAAGATGTTATTAAAAGCCAATTATTTTGATATATCTTTTTTTTTGGATATTGATTGTTTCAGGCCTTAAAACTTTTTGCCATTATTTCATCTTTGGATATGTATTGGACATTTCAGATTTATAAGTTTTTAAAATCGGATCACTATCTTGTTTATGTTAAGGTATAACTTATAATTCATCTCCATTATAAGCTAGGTCGTATTGAGTTCGAGTATTATTTTAATTTTATATTATATTTACATATTGTAGTCTTTACATAATATTAACTTATAATGATAATTGATAATGAAAGAAGGCTTATTAGATTATACTTCTCATATTATTTTATAACAAATTGATCCCATAATAATAATAATAATACAAAATTAATAATAAAAATGATAATAATGATTACAATAATAATAGTAATTAATTAATATCAATTATGGCAATAATAAAAATAATAAAAACACATTAATATTTTTATATTTTGATTAGATCATATCAAGCCGAATCAGATAAAATTTAGATAAAGTAATGGTCATTGACAAATGACCAACTAATATTGACTTCTTACTATTAAACATATTAGATGTAATAATAATCATTAATCTTTAATTTTTATAATGACTAATTAACATCCTCACTCTAGATTTTTTCTACTTTTCAATAATTAGCATATTACAAGGTATACATACTAACATATAGTGTTTAAGGCTACAATTTTTTATTGATTTGTGATTATAATAGAATTGATAAATCTTTTTCCTTGTTTGATTAGATTTTACTTATGATGCAATCTCCCTTTTTTTACATATATACTTTCATAGAATTGTTCCAAATATTTTGAGTATTAGAATTAGTATTATTGATAACTATATTTTGAATATATGAATAAATTATAATTACATAATATTCATTTTAAGCTAGAGCGACAATTGGTTCAGATCATAGCTGTTGTTTGGGATTTGCTTGCTAAATCGTGGGCTTGAAGACTTGGTTGCAACTTTTGATGGACTTGATCAACTGAAATGTGTTGGATATAACTTCTAACCCATAGGGCATGTTCTATAGTCACTAGGCGTAATATTGTAATAATTAGTTTTCAACCCAAATATCATAATATATTATTAATTAGTTAGGCTAATTGATAATTCAAGTTTATCTTTTAGGTTAATGTATTTATTTGGCTTCAATTATTTAATTGGGCTATGTATTGTATTGTGGCCCATGAACTAAAATGCTCTTTATCAATTACTATTGCATAAGATTGCGGCTATGTATTTTGTATTTGATTTAGCCTAGGGTTGGAAAAAATCATATGTGTACCTTTGTTTTTCTTATGCCTGTAGAATTGGCAAAGTCATGTATTCAATTCAATGAATGAAGGTTATGTGCCATTGGATGATTTGATACAACCATTTTACAATATCACAATTATTTTTTTCTAGAACTAAGTATCCAACATCCAATCTATACTTCTTTAATATATGGACCATTCACAAGTGCCAAGAGAATGGCGACTCAAATATATGAAAAATTTGGAAAATATTGGTCAGACTACTCTATGATTCTAGCCTTTGCTATAACTTTTGATCCATGTTACAAGTTTTATTTCATGACATTTGCTTTCTCAAAATTGTATGGCACTAACAAGAGTTCAAGGGTGGCAAAAGAAGTGTATGCTCAACTTCTAGACTTATATAAGTATTATGAGAATAATTGCCAAGTATATTCTTGTGTTCCAAGCACGTCTATTCAAACAAAAGTCAACACTTGGTTGTCACTCACTTTTGTTGTTGAGTTGATTTTTGCATGCCCTTAATGGCCTAAATTTGTGCAAACTTTATTGGATATTTTGTGGTTTTATTGAAGTTATTGAATGAACTAGGGATGTTAAATCACCGTCAGCTGAACTTTAGACACTTTTTATTAAGCTATAATTGTATGTTAAAGTTGTGGTATGTTGTCAACTAGTGCAATAATACAATTTCACTACATATTCAAGTTGTATGGAGAATTTATTCCCATGACACATTAGTATCCATTAGTAGTGTAATGGAAAATCATATGGTAGTGTCTTGGCTTGTTAGAAGCGTAGGATACATGTCAAGTACAAGTGTGGTACCGATAATCATTCATAGATGCATGTTCCTTGTCTATCTAGAACAAACGTTGCCCATTAGGTTGTTACTTTTGGTTTCCAATCACTTATTTTGTTCCAATACATATATTGATTTTCTGTTACAAAAAATATGCCTATTGTTTTGTGTAAATTGAATTACTTTTTCTATAATGCACATATTTGTATTTTTTGTCTCTTAACTTATTGTCCTTAATGTAATTCATTATCTCTTATTCTATACTTAATTCTTATGTACCTATTGCAAAGTAAGCAAGAATCTAGGCCTTCACGATGGAACATTGTGCTTTGTTGATATAAATATTGACATTTCTAGAGACCACGTGAGAAAATTAGCAAAAGCTCTTTGAAATGCATGTAAGTTTGCTAGACTCTGGTTTTTCAAAGCGACAATTATATCTCACAAATTTGTATCATCTAATGTTTTTTCTTTGTTGAGGTGCGACCAATATTTGATGTTGGATAACTTGTTGTTACGTTGATGGATTTATGCACGTTAACATTAGGTGGTTGCATATATTTTGATGTTCAACCTTACGTTTTGATGTTTTGTGGCTAGTGTTAACCCTAAAGGTTGGTAGGTAAGGGACTAGAATCAACTTTTGGTCAATCATCTTGCATACAATGGTAGAATGTAAATTGTTTCCACTCTTTCCATGTTGCCTTAGCAATCATATCTTGCCTTTGTGTATATTCAGGATTGTAGAAACTTTTGATATTAGAGCTATGTTGAATTGGTTTAGTTATATAATTTTTGTTTAGTTAGTAGAGCTACCCACATGAGGTAAGCCTACAATGTTATTGATCATCCTCCTCTAAGCTCCATGATTTTGGTTGTAGTGTTACTAAAATATGGTAAGCCAACTGCTTTTTGATCTTCTAGAAAGATAATAGTGTTAATTGTTACTATTTTGATAGTAAAGCTACCGACTTGTGGTAAATCCAAGTTTTTGATTAGTTTAGGTACACCAAGTAAATTAAGTGCAAGATATGTGTCGTTTGGGACTTTTTAAACACTTATACAATGCATTTTGAGGCTTGTCTATTTGTATTTTAAGTTACAGGTGTTGGATATATTTGCACTATGTGGTGCCTTGACGTTTGCATATTAGTGTCTTGAGTTACAGGTACTAGAAGTGCTCATATGATGTTTTTTGAGGCTTCCATATTTGTGCCTTGAGTTACGGATGCTGGACATGTGCCATTTGAAGCCTTTTCAGTGCTTACATGTTGTCTTTTGAGGCTTGCATATTTGTATCTTGAGTTAAAGGTGTTAGATGTATTTGCATTGTTATTATCTTATGGTACTAGATGGAAGTGAATTAATATTTAGATAGTGTAGTAGAGTTTCCCTTCTTTTCTCTACTTTTATTCTTATACTTCAATGTTGGTACAAGGATATTGTATATACATATTAAGTAATATACACTTCAAGAAAATATATTGTTTCTAGATTTTAATGAAAATATTGAGATGGATTATTTGCACATCTATATATTATTTCATCTTTAATGAAGTTTTGGAAAGTTTGCATTATTTTAGTTATGGGTTGATGTTAATTTTCGGGTAAATACCGAGGTTGGATCTTTCGAATAAACAATAGATCAAGTCGGGTTACTTTAGATTTATAATTTTTTGGGTTATATCATATTTCAGATAAATAGTGGAAAAGTAATAAAATCGCGATCGCAGTATCAAAGCGTTGCAAATGATAAATTGTGTCACTGTCGTCGCGGCGTGAATTTTTATTTTATTGTATACTCTAATTATTATTTATTGATCATTTAAATATACATATTCAATAAACTAGTGTTTTACAATATTTTAGAAGTATTTAAGTAAATCATTATATGCTAAATAGTCTTAATAACCCTAAATTTGCCTTAGAATGAAAAACCAAAAACACGTTATTTAGGACACGTAAAGGGAACAAATAACAATACTTTATTATTGTTCAATATTAACTTGGTTCAACATGTATATAGTAAATGAATAATAATAAATTATCATGCATGACTTTTTCAATAGATTTAAGAATTCTTAATAAATTGCTAATTTATCCCAATTTATCCGTGATATTTTCCAATTTATCGACTGATAAATTTGAAATTTTAAAACCGTAACATATTGGTAATTTCACGTCGCGGCTAACTTAAAAACCGCTAAATAGTTGTCGCTATGCCATAATGGAACTACTATTTAATTATATGGTAGCGGGTCAGATCCGTTTTGGGCTCACGATTTTTCACATTATATTGGATATCGAATATGTGTCAGATTGAGTTGGATAGGTTTTGCCATTTTGGGCTCTTAATTATTCAGGCAATATTAGATCGGATTTCAGGTCGGTATTCGTCAAATTTTTTGGGTCAATTTAATTTTTGTCAGCTCTACTAACAACACCAAATTAGAAACTATTGGCTCTAGAACAAAATCCCATGTCATTAAATCAATATCAGCAAAGAAAATTTCAAATCATAACATAAAATAGTAGCAGCATACAAAGAAGCATCTGGAAAGGCAAAAAAAAATGGCAGTTTAGTACCTGATAAATCATTAGTTCCATAACTAGCAGCAATCAGAGAGCATTGCTTCAATATTGGTAGGATTAATCTCAAATAGATAAGCTAAAAGGTTACTTACCCAAAACAGAGTAGCTCCTGGACAGGATTAACAGATCCTTCTCTGCGGGTCTTGTTCACAATGTAGCCAACATACCAGCCCATTCAGTAGCTAATCCCTTGTTTCATCATCCACAACTAATACTCTTTGACTGATACAAAATTACCAAATAAAAAGAAATAGCATAATCCTGAGGATATGCAACTGCTTGATCTACCCATATTAAAAATGCCACGACCACTCTTGTCTATTAAGTTACTTCTCTAAGAGCTATATAGATGCATATTTCCACAACAGCAGTCACCACATCTTTCATTTTTTGAAATATCACCTCATTAATCTCCTTTCCTTATCTTCAGATACACAACTGCTCAATCTACCAATATTAAGAATACCATGGACAACCTTACCATAGTTGTCTATTAAGTTACTTCTCTAAAAGCTAGACAGATACATACTTCCACAGCCGCAGTCCCCATTTCTTTCATGTTCTTCAAATATCACTCTGGTAATTTCCTTTCCTCATCCTTCACGAAAAGAAACCTGCAGATTACAAAGTGTGAACTCAAAGCTGGATTGGTCAATAATCCCAAATTACAGACAAAGATACATACTGTGCTTTATTACTGTTTATACAACAGTAGCACTTTTTTCCAATAATATGATAATTAAGAAAGAATACATAGTTTGAAGCCAAATTGTGGGGCTAATCATTGTAAATAATCAAGAAATATTTTAAAGAAAAGATCATAATTAATTTAGCAGAAAAAGGAACAAACAAAAACCATTGTCTACAGTAATGGAGCTAGAAGACTTGATTAAGACCTGACAACTAATTTAGCAGATAATTCAGTGAGTATAGCAAATAAGTAAAACACAATTTCTAATAAACCACAAATACAAGAAAATACTGAAGAAAATAAAAACCATGATAAAAAATGGTAGATCAAAAGGCCAAAAGAATAGGAGCCAGATTTCTTTTGTGACTATGCAAGAACCCTTAAAAAAATGGCATCGTTAAAATGCAGATAGCAGTTTGCATCACCAAATCTCCATAAAACCAGCGCAATACAATCAAGAGATCAGAAAATAAGCTTGCTAAAAATAGCACTCAGGTAATTGGGAAGCTCAGGCTTTTAGTAAAATCAGACAACATAGAGTTACCCCTAGTTTCTTATTGATATACAACTTGAAATGATTAGGTGAACCCAAAACATGTACAAGAAAAAGGAAACTCATGGAAAACCGGCAAATTCTTTTCAAGTCAAAGGCATAAATTCAAAGTTACTTTTTAGTTCAACTTCTAGAACTGCCAAATTAGTATGGTTTGTATGGCTAAACCCACAAGAATAGCAATGAAAGAATGATAGGCTAGGAACCATAAAGGAACAGCATTAAAAGAAGTTATACCACCCACAGGGTACATGACAAACGCCAATCAGCTACTTTATTGAGATAACAAGCATGAAGTTCATATTGTGATTGTCGATTCTGTCAAATACACAGGATTCTCATAGAAGTACAAATGTAACTCACGAAAATGACCCAAACAGATGAATGTTGCTGATGACAATCTCTTAGCAAAGCTGCATGATACGGACAAGAAACAGAGATATACTTCATCAACACTACAGAGAACCATAAATACATGAATTGAACCAGCTGCACATCAAGGGCACCAGCTCTGAGCATACTGTGAAATAGGGTCAACAAACATGTAGGCAGTCATTTAGAAGAAATCTGAATGACCCAATCTTGCACATGGAGAGTGATTGAGCTGACGGATCCAATGTGCAATGGAAACCTCTGAGAATACATCAGAAATATCATCGAAGCAATACCTATTTGCTGAAACAACAAAGAAATGAACATGTGGTTCTTAGAGTTTGAAAAACCAAAGAAGAATTTCAATGAATATTCAAACAGAAGCACATGTATTACCACTTTGTATCATTTAGCAGAAGAGATGCGCATCAGTGGCGCAATCCAACTGCTTGAAGCACCACCTTTGTTACCTTGCCCTTGACCAGAGTTCGTAGCTTCATTTGACAAAATTGCATCTGTTGCAACCTTCATTGGGAGAACAGCAGGAGAAAATGAAGTTGGCGGTAATTGTGATTTCTTCAAAATCAAAGAATACAAAAGTTCAGACTAACAGAATATACTAGGCTCAAATCATGCTAAGCTATCTCAGATCAGAAAATAATGAAGGACAACCAATTGTATGACTCAAATAGGAAGCTAAAAAACCTGGCTTCGGCACCGGGACTTACATCTTTTAGATTACGGCTTTGGGAATTTGTGTGCTTGTTGACCGCCAAACTAGAGTGCAGATGAGCATCAGGTGCTACTGTGCTTCCCAGTCTGATACGCTCAGTGATTCCAGATGGATGTAAATTATTCTGTCTCCCTGGCAAGAAAATGAATGGACATCTAAAAATTATCATGCCTAACAAAAGATAAATATTTCTCAGGCATATCATTATTTATTATCTATCAAATCTTTTGCTAGCTATGTGAACCAAACAGCCCTAATATCACCAATGTCCCCCTTAGAAAAACTAAACCGCATAGTATGACCATGACAGAGGAACGATCACCCTTCAGAGCTAGGTGCATGAAAAGACAAGAAAAAAAGAAAGGGAAAAAAGGGCTGTAAAATATCATTTTCCATGGACTCAGTCATAACCGATTAAGGTCATGGCCTTGCTAGGTCATTGATTCCCCTACTTCTTCAATATGAGTGTTCACAAAATCCGATCCATCCCACAAAACAAAAAAAAAGGGAAATAAACAATACATGATTAATAGTTGGCCCCAAAACAGGGTATAGAACTCCTCAACAAACGCCACAAATAATTGGCTGTAAGCATGATCCTCCACCACTAATGTTATGGATTTAATGCAATTTTCATCTCCGCAAAGAATAGCTCTGAACATTAAAGCATCCAACTATGGTGCACGTGAAGCATCAGCAAGGTCTAACCTTGAATCCTGTCGACTTCCATTGGCATGACATGGCTGCTGCTACCTCCTGCTGCTGGCTGGAAAGTTTTATTATTGAACCTTGTTAGAATCATGATCAACATCAGTCACAAAATGAAACGGAGAAATTAGAAAGCGATTCTTGAGAAGCAACAACTCTGGCAGCCAAAACCCTCGTTCCTTTTTATACCAAATTTCAAAGCATGCGTTTATATTGAAAACAAATTATACTTACAGACGACTGCGGTTGACTCCTGCTCTTTTGTGCTTGTTGATACTTCATAACCGTCCAGTCAAATATGTAATCAAAAGAATATCCTGATACATACATGGAAACATTTTAACCTACTGGAATCAAATAGCTCGTACTTAGTTGGGCAATATGAAGTACAAAGTGATGAAAAGAATCACCATCAAGGTGCTCAGGCCTGCATACCAAAGACATCTAGAATATATGATAGTCAATTACCAAAAAATTTTCTTTTTTCTTTTGCATTGGCACCCAAAGAAAACTAAGTTATGACAAACGTCTGGATCAGAATCTCATATAAACAATTGTCCAGATTACAATATTAACGACAACAAAAGCCACCACATATAGGCAGATTCCTTTTTGTTGCACGGGGTGGGCAGGGAGTTAAAAGGGTTATTATGATAATCATACCATCACGGGTAAACAAGTCACGAAATAAACGCTTTAGAAATCCATAGTCAGGTCGCTGATCAAATGTTAAGGAATGACAGTAGTGCAAGTACGATGCAAACTCGACCGGATGAGACTTGCAAAGAACCTTCCAAGTAAATCAATAACCCGTGTTAATTCAAACCAAAAAGTGAAAGTAATCCTGCAAAAGAATTATGCAACTGTGCTCCAAACATATCAGAAACAGACCTCAATAGGTGTTGACAACTTCTTCTCACATATTTTGTCATATTTCTGCTTCTTTGTAGCAGCTTTAAGACCCTGCCAAGGAAGGCTACAGGCACAGAAAAAAGTGGAGTAAAAGAAAATGAGAGCAAAGTAATACTTAAAATATGGCAGCAAGTGCTTAGGACAAGCAAGATTGAAAGACTCACCTTCCTCTCAAGAAATAGAGTAGTACATAACCAAGTGACTCTAAATCATCACGTCGGCTTTGCTCTGCAAGGAAGAAAACCATAAATATACTTCTATAAGAAACACAAGCGAAATTAAGAACACGGCGGCCCCACTAACCAATTCCAAGATGAGTGTTGCAACTCGCATAGCGTGCAGTTCCTGTCAGATTTTTGTTCTCCCTGCATTAGTTTATCAAGAGAAAGAACTATTAAACCTAGAATCAGGAATTGCCTCCACTACCGGTGCACATACAGTTTAATGAAGCAACAAGGTACTCAGTGATTAAAAACAAAATGTCATTTCAAGCAAGAATGAACTCAAACAATGTGATTGCACCTGTAGGGAATATGGCGATTAGTTGTTGAATCACGATATCTTTTTGCAAGCCCAAAATCAATGACATAAACCTGATAGTGATTATACAAATCATGAATCAGCTCCACGTACAAAATGTATACACGTGGATCTCAAAAAAGCAACGATATGGAGCACAAAAACCACCTGATTAGCTTTCCGACCAAGACCCATGAGAAAGTTGTCAGGCTTGATATCACGATGCAAAAACCCTTTAGAATGAACATACTCTATTCTTGAAATCTGAAGGGAGAAGAAAAAGAAAATTGAAATCAAGCATGCATTCACATGCATTACTATACATTAATCAACATGTGTTAAAACCTAAACGAACAGGGAAATAATGTGGGGATCCATACATTTATGATAGTGATACATAAAACTAAAAGGGGGCTAACAAGCAATTCGGATTGAAAATGAAAGGATTTTATGAGAGATGTTAAAGTTCTTCTCACCATTTGATCAGCCAACATTAGAACTGTCTTTAATGAAAATTTCCTCCCACAGTAAACAAAGAGATCCTCCAGACTTGGTCCCAGCAAATCTAGAACAAGGACATTATCCTCACCATCCACACCAGACCATTTTATACTCGGAATTCCACCTGAAAAACATGTTACCTCATTATACTCAGCAAGGAGGTCATAATAACACGGGTAAAGATAACTTCACATGATTATAAACATTACATACTCCCTCCTCCTCCTTGAAGAATATTATATATTTTTGCCTCGTACAGAAGCTGCGGATGTTTTGTTTTATTGTTCTCCTGCAGCCAAACCGATTTTTAAACAAAATAATTAATAATAACTTGGCGGGAAGAAATTGTAGCTATACATGAATTTGTATCAACAATAAAGCGCAATGAATAACAGGTTGTTCTTAGAACAGTAAAGCCATCAACTTTTACAAGCAACAATACTGACAAGCTATGCAAAAGCATGAGCATGTAATTATCGAATAAATCAACTAAAATTGAAGCTGATGATAGAAATTCACCCACTCGACCTCTCAATAGAAAACAAAAGTCGTAATTGAAACTTACGATCTTCACGGCCACAATCTCGTGTGTATTGATATGCGTAGCTGCAAACACAATCAACCAAATTATAGATTAATAACTTAAAAAGGCAACAAAAAAGGTGGATCAAATTCAACTGAAACTGAGGAAAACCGATCACGAATTAAGGATTCAAAGATGCTTACCAAGAAAGATTTCACCGAATGATCCACTACCAATCTTACGACCAAGCTTATACTTTCCTCCCACAATCCGATCCATATTCTTACTCAACTTCCACGTCCGGCCGATAGAGAGGTAGATAGCTAGGGTTTCTATGAAACTTCTTTCTCAACTCGAAGAACAAACAGAGACTGGCGCTGATTGATAAGAGAATTATAAACGCAAAAGGCAAAAATGTAGCCATAAAAGACAAAAATTGCCGGTTTGACGTTCGAGGCCAAAATAGAAGCTACACGCGCGCTGATTTTAATTAAAAGAGATCGGGCGTCTATTCCTGACTTTATTTTTAGATTCCTTGGGAGAATGTTTAATAAATTTAGCTACAGAATTAGCTAGAATTTGATAAGGTATAAACTACTCGACATAGCTCTTTAAAAATTAGCGTAATATTAGTAAAAGTATTATCAAATAGGGTTTTTTTTAAATAAAAACTAATTTTAATAAACTTAAAACTAACTTATAAGTTATTTTTACTTTTATCAAACATACAAATAATATCAAATCCAATTAAATTATATCAAATTAAATGAGCACTAATCATATTCAAAAAATAAGAGAAAAAAAAGGTCATATAAGCTTGGGACATATACATGAAGCCTAGAGTGGGAGTGTATTAAAAAAAGATAAATTTTATTTAGAAAAAAATATACGGTATAACTCTGAGTTTAGATAAAATATACAATATAATCTCAAGTATACCATATAACCGCTGTGTTTAGGGGGGTTAAGCACTACATAATCCTATATAAACAATAACCATTGACTTTTCGTCAATATTTTAAAAAATAAAATAAAATATCACCTTGCAAAATGATAATTCTAGCCTAACTCCTTTACTTGTAAATTTTTCCAATTCTCTCACCCATTTCCCTTATATTGTCTAAAGTTAACTGCCTAAAATGTCCCCAGATTAATTACTTACAGCATAATCAATTCCTTTATCCCGTGTAATTTTCGCTCTCCTTCAGTAGTTGAGCATATGAACTTTATAAATCAAATTAGCAAGTGACTTTGGAGACGAAGTCTTTCTTTAAGAGGGTAGTGATGAAATACTCTAAAACCCTAATTTAAAAAATTATGTTAAAATAGGGATTTATTTGGAAAATTTAATTAAATATATTATTTTATTAAAATAAGGGGAGTATTTAAGGCAAAATCAAGAGGAAAATAATAAAGAATTTAATTGGGAAAGATTTAAGTATTTTTATAATTAAAATAGAATTTAGGAAAATTTCACCCAAAATAACCTAAATTAATATAAAAAGGAATTTAATTATTATGTTATTTATTTTTATTATTTTTAAATATTCAAAAATACCAAGATATTCTAAATACCCCAACAAACCTATTTTTCCTTTTTCCTTCTTCCCCTTGTCCTTCATTTTTCCTTTTTCTTTCCTCTTTTTCTCCTTTATCCTTTTTCTTTTTCTTTCCTTCTTCTCGGATTGGGCCTGTGCCCCTCGCAGCCCAACTCCCGTCCCTCTCTTTTTCCCCTAGCACAGCCCAGCCTGCGACCCTTCTCCTCTCCCCTTCGACTGCCCGGTTTTTCCTTATTTTTCTTTCTTTTCGTTTCCCCTAGATCAGCCGGTTAACCCCCCTCTTATTCTTCCTCCCTTCTCCCATGCGTTGTAGGTCAAACCTGCAACTCTGCGCCGTCCTACCATCGTATCGCCAGCCAACCACTCCTCCCTCTCCCCCCATCCATTTCCTTTCCAAATTGAGGCCAACCCCCTACACCTACCCTCACGCGTACCCCTTCCCCTTTCCTTTTTCTCCTCCCTAACCAACCCTACCCTACAAAATCGCAGGCTTTGTAATGGCCTGCCACCAGCTCTACCTCACTTACCCCCTTTTCCTCTTCCCCCTTTGTCTTATCCTCCCTCTAATGGCCTATAAATACCTCCCAATCAATCCCATTTGGTCCCTTTTTTCTTGCCTAGAAAATCTAACTTCCTTGTGCCATCGCTGCTTCAGACTTCGTCCCCGCAGCCGTTTCCCAACACCGCCACCAGAAACATTACCCAAAACCTTCCCTACATTACCCTCCCCCGAACCATACCATTCTCCACCCCTAATTTCCCCTACACGAGCCACCCAACTGTACAAAGTTGGTTGCCCGACCTGCCACTTTACACCCATCGCCGCCCCTCTTACCGCTATGCGTCACCTTCTTCACCGCAACCACCGCCTCTCCTGCCACCCAATTCACTCAGTAGAGCCTCCTCTACCTCCCTCTACCTTCCTTTCTCCTGCCTCCATCTTCTTCACCCTTCCTCCTTCTCCACCACCCTCAGCCACCACAACAACCACCATCTGCGCTACCACCCTTACTGCGCCACCACCACCACGCCAACCCTCTCAACCTAGAGAATCCACCATCACCACAACCACCCTCTCATTCTCCCTCTTCTAGCCCTAGAAGGCCACCTCTCCAACTCTACCCTTCTCCACCATCGCCACTGCCGCCACCACCAGATTATGTCCTAACATTCCTAACCCCTTAAGTATAATTAATGTAATGATTATCTTATTTTTTTAGTATTATTATCATTATTACTATTATTATTATTATAACCGTTATTATCATTAACCTTGGCATTACTAGTATTATTATTATTATTATTATTATTATTATTATTATTATTATTATTAGCATTATCACTAGTATTATCATTATTATTATTATTACTATTATTGTTATCATTATTACCATTATCGTTACTATTTTATTATTACTATTATTATTATTCGAATTATTATTATTATTATTATTAAAGTTATTATCTTTAGTATTATTAATATTTTTAATAATACCTTATTATGGACCAATATAACTACCTAAACCTATTTTGACTAATAATAGCATGATTAACCATTTTGAGAAGAATATCCTTATTTTCACTAATAAAGCTACTGTTATTACTACTGTCTCTAATACTAGATTATGATAAAAGTAAGTAAGAAACAATGATAATGTTGGTAAGAGGGAAGTTAACCCTAGTAGTTCCCTCTTATAGGTGACCCAAGTCCAAACCCTAAGGAGGCGTAGGAGCATGCTCCAAGTCCAATGTCATTTTAAGTAAGGATGTGGTTAAGGCCTAATATGTATATAACATGCTTTGTATGTTGTGTGTGATAATATGTTTGTGTACCTTATGTGATTATGACTACTTACTTGTAGCACAGCGTAGAGCTAAAGTAAGTATATATGTTCTCCTTATGGCATATGTAAAATGATATGTATGTTGTGCCTTGTTATGCTTACGTATTATGGCCCTTTAGGACATGCATGCTATGAGGCTTTAAAGATGTGGTGTGGTGATGGAAATGTGAAAGGGGTAAAGAAAGTGAGTTAATTAGAAAGAAGTGAGAATGACCTAATTATCTCATGACTTATGGGTAGATCAATAAAAGGATAATATGGATAAACTAAGAGAGTGAAGTAAATCTTGCATGGGAAGTCTAGGGTTTATATGGGATAGATAGTCTATGAATGAGGATGATCCTTACATAGAAAAATTTGACTTGAGGTTTAATTAAGGTGAGGGAAAAGTTTTTGGGGTGATTGGAGTTCATGGGTGAAAAATAGTACATAGGCCAATGTAAGGGTGCATGGGGAACTTGGCTAGGGTTTGGGAGAAAAACCCTAAGTGGAGGTGATTGTGGAAGGGAGAAATAATGGGGGGATTGAAGTATGGGATGAGAGGGGAATAATTTCACATGGAGGGGGTGTGTATGTCACATGGAAGAGGCGATGGTAAGTGAGAGTGATAGGGGAATAAGATATGAGAAAATATATGTGCTAGGGTTTAGGGTGACCAACTAGGGTTTCGTGGTCATATGTGCAAAACAGAAAGTAAAGTGGGATGCTTGGGGTTGAATCTAAGTGAGGTGATGAGTTAGGGGCAAGGGATCATAAGTTGTGTGGGATAGAGGAAGGTTGGGCCATATAAGCCAAATTAGGGTTTTTCAGAGGAAAACCATAGAGGGCGATAGCGAGTTGACTCAAAGGTATGGGACGGTGGGCCTCGACCCATGCAATTAGGAGTTGAATATTCGTGGTAAGTAAGGGGAATAGGGAAAGGATGTTTGGATTTGTTGGGAGGTGTAGGGGTCCCAAGATATAGGACTGGTCCTTTTCAGAAGGATAGGAGTAGACGGGTTGTATGAGCAGGTAGTCCAAAGGACATGCATGTCTAGGGTAGTAATACTTATCAAATAAGACACAAATAAAATACTAACCATTTAAAGATAAAGATTATTGAGACGGGTCCATACTGGTCTACAAGTGAATAATAGTGGCTAGGTGTCGGGGTATCCTAGAGACCGGTTCACCGGCGAATAATAGTGGTCGGGAGCGTTTTGCTCTGTATGTTTTCGGTCCATTGGCTATCATAGTGGGAGATCCCGAGCTCAACAAACCAAACCTAATAATGATAAACCATGGTAATACATTATCTACTTGCAATGAAATATTATAAGAGTCGATACCATACAGGTCCACCTGCCAATAATAGTAGCCAAGTGCCTTGTGCCCTAGAGATCATTCCACCGACAAATAATTGTGGCTAGGTGTGTTCTGCCCTGAGTGTTTTTCCATTTCACCGGCTATAATAGTGGGGTTCCCGTACTTGTATGGAATTATAAAGAGCATGAAGTGACATTGGTACATTGATTAGAGATCTAATGATTAAGTTTAACTGAACTGTAATACGGCCTGTACTATCTATATTTCTCGTATGGTTTATTTGTACAGTCCTGCTTGTGTTATGTGTCTTTTGTGTATGGCCTTAGCTGCATGTTTACCTTGCTCACCCGTTTCATGGTTGTTGCTTATTCTCACGAGTAGAGGGCCCTGTTGAGTTTGTGTAGGTAGGAGACGCCATTTTCGATGCCTATGACACTTATGAGGCGTTGGACGGGGCTAAGAGTTGACTTTCTTGGACTTGGCATGGGGCTTAAGAGCGATGTAGACTTGACTCTTTCTTTTCATTTATATTTCATTTTATTGTATTATATCTTTTATCCCCTTAGGAACTTTAACTATGTACTCTATTTCGGTTGTAATGACTTTTAATCATGCACTATGATTTTCTCATTATGAGTAGACCAAAGTCACAATAGACAAATCAGTCAATTCGTTTGGCCAACCATTTAACTATTATGAGGACCAATCAATCGATTTGGTCAAACAAGATCAATCTATGCATAAACAACATACTCGGGTATTTCCAATCAAGAATTAAACTCTAACTACCAACCACATCACATCCATATCATTTGACGTTGCATGAGCTAAGATTAAACGTACTCAACTACTAAATCTTGTTGCATTTTCAGAGAATTATAAAAACACTCGCATAAGTCCATATTTTCTTACAACTCCTAGATCATGTCATAAATCACCAAAATAATACCACTACCGCATAATCATGTGAAAATTAGAAGTTTCAACCTACAGTAACTCACATACTCTTCACTCTACACCTCAAGGAAATAATGACTTACTACTGGAGTTTATCAAAACCACACCATGTAGGAAAACTTTAATGGAAAAAGCTTGAATCTTGCACACCTTAAAATAAAAGATTCAAAAATCAAAATTACATATTTAGAATCATATAAAACCAAAACAAATGCAAAAATGAGAAAAATCAGAAGATACAACCTCCAAAATGAACTCTAAGGAAAACTATCTAAATTCTCAATCTTTCCCTAAATCTAACCCTATATTGCTTAAAGGTAAAATAAGAAAGAGTTAGATGAAGTATTAGAAGAGGAAAGGGGGTAAAAAATGAAGAGCAAAAAGGGGAAAGAAGTGGAAATCAATAGAGGGTAAAATAGGGTAATTCGGTAGCTGAGAGAAAACGAGGGAAAATGTGAGTTAAGACCATTAATATACCCACAATCCACTAGAAAAAAGGGGAGAGGCGTGTCTGATCGAAACCTTAATTATCCCCCTCAAATTCGGCTAATGTAGAGTGAATTTATCAATAAATGAGTTGGTATCTTAGAAGAATTCAAACACAAGAAAGGGTGATGGAAAAAATGGTCCAGGAAACAAATCTCTAGAGGTGTAGTGATTTTTTTTCCTGGAATGGATCATCTATTCAGATCTACAAAGAAGAGAGAGGACGAAGGAGACAAATAAATATGGTCATCCGCCACTTTTATGTCATTTTGGCTTCTGAATCCACTTGAGGTAATGAAAATCTTGGATTATTGATCAAAATCATCAAAGATAGTTAAGAAATCAAGTCAGATCTTGATTACCAAGGTTTAAGATTTATCGAAGAATTTTCCTATAAAAATTACACAGGTAAGACAAACTAGTTAATGGGTTTGGTGCACCCATTGACTGTTTTCAGTCTAATCAATTGTTTTTTCAAACTAGTCAACTGATTTTCTTGAACCAAAATCTTAGGCTGAAACAACAAACTGGTCAAATGGTTCATATAACTAGTCAGTTTATGCGTCAGAAAAATTACCTTCTTCCTTACTTTCCAAACTTTTTCCAATTCCTTTCCAAATCAAATAAAAAATACTCTTCTAAATCAAGATCAAACATCATACAATCCCCATCAAGCACATAAATTTTCACTCTTTATAGACTTCAAATTTACGGGGTATTACAAGGGTCATTATCACCATTATGCAAATTAGGTACTCTTTCATCTCCTCAAAGGGCCTTTGTGCATTATTTATCCACTTAAAATCATTGCTTCCTTTTAAGACCTTGAAGAAAGGTAGAATCTTGGCAGCACCATAGAAAAAGAATGTATGTATAGATGCTAGCTTCCCAATCAATCTCTAAAGGTATGCCTTACTAGTTAAGAGACACATGTCTATTATGGTTGTCACCTTTTTAGGGTCGGCATATATCCCTCTAATAGATACCATGTGTAATACCCTGTTTTTAGAAACATTAATTATAAATTAATAATCATATGATTAGTTATAATTATTATTTTATATGGTTTAATATTAAAAGTGTTATTATTATTCGTATTATTACGATGGTTTAGATATAAAAATAATCAGGTTAAAAAGTTGATAGAAATCGACTATTTATTTTAATCTTAGTTTTTATCTGTAAATCTTATCCGAATTATTTTATTAATAACCGCGACCCATAACTCAAAATAAATTCCTAAAATTTATTTCTGATTATTTTTATCTTATTCGTTTTATTTAAATCTATCTCAAATCAGATTATTTTTCTCCAAATTATTTTTCTATCCAATTTATCCGAACTAAATTTAAAATAAGATATATATATATGTATATATATAATATATTTTTTCCTCTCTCTCTCTCCCTCTGCCATTTACTGTCTCATTCCCGTGAATATTCTCCCTATCTCCCTCATTTTCTTACTTTACTTAACCATCCCCTCATCTCTACATTTATACTCACATATACACGTTAGACACTACATAGATACACTTACACACTCTAAACAGCCCTAACCCACTATTCCTCCCAGCTCCCTTCTATTTCCTTCGGCTAACACCCCCCGAGCAGCACTTAGCTCATCCCCTCTTGGTTTTGTTTGGCCTTCCCAACCACTTCTCCCTTCTCCCCTGCGTCCATTTCCCAGCCCTTCCCATCCTCCTCCCCTCTCTCATTTGTTTGGTTTTTCTTTTCCACACCCAGCAGCCCCCGACCTTCCCTACGTCCAACCCGTCGGCCAGCTCCCCAAGCCCCGTCGTCCAGCTGCAATCACCACACCATCACGTAGCACCACCACCAGCATCCATCACCGATCACCACCTCTGTCGCCCTCTCCTTCACCCTACCTCGCAGCCGGGCCAACCCTCTTGCCCAGCCAGCAGTCGGGCCCCCTTTCTTCATACGTGACTCACACTACATGCAGCGTGAGTTGCGTGGTGTTTTAAGAAAAATTGGTACCCATATTAAATGTAAGGGTATTTTGATAATTTTAGAAAAATAGATATTTTTATATTATAATTATTATTTTATCTGATAGATATTAATTCTGTATTTGTGGTATTATTTTTAGGTATGAAAGTTTAATTAGCAGGACCTAATAAATTGTAGTGGATACCGCTAATTTTACGTTTTTGCTGGAATTTAGGTAATCGTTATACTCTACTAAAATGATAAATATTACGTGATAGCACATTAGGATTTTTTGGTGTATGAAATATGTCAAGCATAATTTATTTTGATATAATTATGTGTTAATTATTATTATTATGAAAACGGATAAAACGAGCATGTTATCTGATATAAAATATTTCAGGTTCGAACGTATGATTAAAAATGATTCTAATGATGGGAAAATATTTTGTATGATAATTATGTGTAAAATAATTGATTGAGCATGCTTAGATATAATTATGGAATAATTATTATGGATGTGTGCCCTAGGGGTAAATTAGTCATTTTTGTGCATTATGATATGTACCCTGAAAATTATGTTTAATATGTATTATCTGTTGTAGATTATACGATCATGTGTTTTGTATGTTTTAAAAGTGTATGATAGGGTTTGTATGCAGAAACCTGTGTAAGGGCAAAATAGTCTTTTAACATAGTTGATATTAGATTATTTTGTTTTAGACTTTTCACAACAAATAAATAAATAAAATGTATTTAGTATTTAAATGAATAATAATCTGTTAATTATTGGTCTCAGGGGCATTTTGGTCATTTTTTGCCTAGTGCGTACATATGTAAATAATTGGATATTGGATGGCCTTAGACTTTTGGTAGGTTGACCTTAGTATTAACTTTGACCTTTTTTTATACCGTTGACTGTAGAGTTGACTTAGATAATTGAAAATAAAGGAAAAATGGATAAGTATGAAAATGATAATAATTATGCAATATGTGTTATCTGTGATCACCTTATAAAAATACTAATACGTAAAGTGAAAGACCTCAAGTTTGGGCATGGTTTCTCTCTAGGGGTAGCTACCCTAGAGACGAGGTAGGAGTCCTTGATTTGTTTGGTTTTCTAGTGTGTCGGTTGTGCCCCAGTAAGGCCCTAGTCCACTCTATAGGTGACCTATGGGCCCTATAGGAGGTATCTATACTTAAGGATTAGGTGTCCTAGGTGAGGAGGGTGTTCTATGCCTTGTGCATTAGTATGACCAAAGTGTTGTTATGCCTTTGGGTTGGTTGGTTGGAGGGTACAGTGTTGCCTTGTACGCCAATATGACCGGTGTATTGTTATATCTCCAGGTTATTATTGTATCCCCCTTGAGTAAATAAAAATGGAAATGATATGATTTGATTGGAATGATTATTATTGGATATTAGATTTGTTTGGTAGTAGTCGTTGTGCCTACCTGTGGTTTTGGGGTAGCAGCCTTTGTGCCTACTTATAGTTTCGATAACAGCCTTTGTGCCTACCCATGTTGGTATTATGTTTGTGAACATACCTTTGATGTTATTGATTTTATCATACTGTACCTATGAGTATACCTGTAACGTTATACATGTAAGTATACCTGTGAGGTTATGGATGTTATTATACTGTACGTGTAAGTATACCTGTGACGTTATGGATTTTATTATATTGTACTGTAAGTATACTTGTGACGTTATGTATGTTTTTATCCAGTATCTGTAAGTATACCTGTGAGGTTATAGATGTTATTATATCGTACCTATAAGTATACCTGTGACGTTATGTATTTGGTTATTATACTGTATCTGTAAGTATACCTGTGACGTTATGTATGTTGTTATCCTATATCTGTATACCTGTGAGGTTTTGGATGTTATTATACTGAACATATAAGTATACTTGTGATGTTATGTATTTGGTTATTATGTTGTACATGTAAGTATACCTATGATGTATAGATTTTATTATACTGTACATATAATTATATATTGGTTGGGGTTAATGTTGAGACATAAATTACGCTGTAAAGGTTATAATTGTGGTGTAGAGTGGGTTTTGATTTTTGTTTTAGAAAGCATCTTGGGATGCCTAGTTGATAAGTGTTATTATATTCTAAATAGGCATGCATGAACAATAGGTAGTTTAGTGACTATTGCTTATATGTTATGATTATTGTATTTGGATCGTCTCATGTATATCTTAATGTTTATACCATGTATTGTCATGATGCCTCATGGTTATTGTGCAAGGGTTTTCTTCTAATCATACTTTAGAGAGTATCTCTCGGTTGTTCTTTTGGTAAGTTCTATTGTTTCAGATGAACGAATATGAGTAGTCTGTGACCTAGATGGAATTTAATTATCTAAATGATTACTGTATCTCAATCCTCGTATGTATATGTAAATGTCTTATATAATATTAATTGTATATCTTGCACGTGTTCCATGCTGTTTTATCAAAGGGTTGCTTAGTACTGTAATACTGAAGGGTTCATTTTCGCGGGACCCTGCCTATTCAATAGGCAGTGGACTTTGCAGGTCAGTTTCCTAGTCCAATTGAAAGCTATCAGTCAGTTTTAAGAGCGTAGGAATATCCGGTGTCACTTCTATTATCTAGTCTCTGATTGTTTGGACTTTTATGTCCTCTTGTAAATTCTCTCTTGAGTTTTGATAGACTGTTTACGTTGCTTTTAACTAATACTGTACTCATCTATTATTCTCTATATTCTGACTTTTGTCATCATATTATCTGAGTAAAGATATGCTTATACTGAGTGTAGCAGTAACACCCATTAATTTTGTAATTAACGCTTCCGCAAAAACGAAAACTTTTAGCAATAAAAATGGGGGTGTTACACCATGAATCCTAAAAAAATTCTTGCACTAATGCCAAAGGCACACTTGGCTGAGTTTAACTTCATCTGGTTCTTCTAAAGTATATGGAACACTAGGTCCATGTCAACTACATGCTTACTAAAATACCCCAAAACCCTCATTTAGAGAATTTTTGGCAAATTAAGGATTTATTAGGGAAATTAATTAAATTAATTATTTTATTAAAATAAGAGGAAGTAATTAAGGCAAAATCAAGAGGAATTTAATAAATAATTTAATTGGAAAAAATTAAGGCGCTTTGCTAATTAAAATGGAATCTAGGAAAAATCTCACAAAAATTCTAAAAAGAGAATTTAATTATTATTTTATTAATATATTATTATTTTTAAATATCTCAAAATACTAAAATATTTTAAATACCTCAACCCACCTATTTTTCTTTTTTCTTTCCTTTTCCCTTTTTCTTTTTCCCCTCTCTTTTATTTTCTTTGCTTTCCTTCCTCTCCTTTCTCTTTTTCTTTCTTCTATTTTCTTTCCCCGATGTGGACAAGCCCACCCCGCGACCCATACTCCCCGTTTCCTCCCGTGCGTGAAATACCCCAAAACCTAATTTTAAGAATTATAGCTAATTAATAATTTATTAAATAAATTATTTTTATTAAAATAAAAGGAAATTAATTAGGGCTATTCAAAAAGAAAAAAAATATTTTTTAAAAAAATTTGGTATTTTAACTAATTAAGGATTTTATTTTAGAAATTAATTAAATAAATTATTTTATTTAAAATAAGAAGGATAAAGTAGGTCCAAATCAATAGGAATTTTATAAATAATTTAATTGGAGAAAATTAGAGTGATTTGCTAATTAAAATGAAATTTATGAAAAACCTTTCAAAAATCCTAAATTAGCCTGAAAAGGATAATTAAATATTATTATTTGTAAATATCCTCAAATATTCTAATTAATTTAATTAACCCAATCCACTAATTTTCCTTTTTCTTTTCTTTTCTTTCTTTTTCTTTTCTTTTTCTACTTTTTCCCCGATTGGGTCTGCCTTCCCGCGGCCCAATCCTTCTCTTCCTTTTCCTTCTTCTTTCGGCGGCCCAGAATGCAGCGCGACACCTTCCATCATTTGCTATTGAAACGCAATGTTTCACTTAAAAAAATTTAGCCCGTCGCCCGGCCGGTCTCCCCCTCCTTTTTCCTTTCTTTCTTTTTTCCTTGGACCGCCGGTCCAGCCCCTCCTTTCCTCCTCCTTCTTCTTTCTTCTTTCCCACACCGCTCGCACCAGCCACTACCGTCGATCTGCAACTCTAAGAATCACACTGCCAATCTCACCGGTATGACCAGTCATTTCTCCCTTCTTTTCCCCGTCGTTCCGCCGCCCATGCTGACCCAAACCATTTTCTCCCTCTCCTCGCGTAGTTCCTCCTTTTCCTGCGCATTCCCTTGCCACGAATTTAACTACCACCGGCCAACCATCGTCGCGGGCGACCGAAACCCTACCTGTATTAGCCCCTAGCCGACCCACAAAACCCTACGATCTATTCTAAACTCTATAAATATCCCTTATTAGTTGGATCTCAAAGCTTTTCCCGAATCCCTAAAAACTCACCCCTGCCACCACCGCCACTTTAGATGGCCATTCTGCCGCCGTCGGCCAACCACGCCACCCACTCCACTCACCTAAGCCTTCCTTGCATCGTCCTCTACCCAACTGTACATTTTCCCTCCCTCGATTCTTCTTGCACGAGCCACCCCAGGCGTACAAAGTTCTCTTCTCAATCAACCTATTTTCTACCCCTACCACCCTTCGCACCACCGTCCACCACCACTTCCACCGCTGTCGCTACTCCTTTCACCTCCCAGCCAGTTCTGCATACCACCCTCTACCTTCCCTTACATTTATTTTCCTCTTCCTCCTTCTCCTCCTCTCTTTCTCTTCTTCTTCCCCATTCGGCCACCACCAGCGCCACCGTGTGCAGCCACCTTTGGCTGCGCCGCCACCTTCATTCTACTCCTCTCCACCTGGGCAACCCTAAATACCCCAACCCCTACCTTCATTCTCCCTATTTTGTTCCCATCCTTCAACTTTTCCTCTTTTCTTCCCTTTTTCCGGCCACCGCCGCCGTCGTCGTGCACCACCACCGGTGCCGCCTGTCACCACCAACCTAAGGTTGAACCCTAAACCCTCTCAACCCTTTTTCCCTATTTAATTAAGTTTATTTTATTTTATTTTAATTTTAGCCTATTATTTGATTATTATTATTATTATTATTAAGTTCAATATCAATAGTATTATTATTTCTTATTAGGGATGACTTTATTTGGTTGAGTAGATTATTAGTATTAGTATTATTAATATAATTAGTATTATAATGAGTTTTTATTTTATTTATTAATGTGTTGTTATTATTATTATTATTATTACTATTTCGAAATTATTATTATTATTATTTCATTATCATTATTACAACTATTTTACTATTAGTATTGCTATTATTATTATTATTGTTATGCAATTATTATTATTATAAGTTTATTATTATTTAATGTAGGGTCAAAACCCTATTTCATTTTATCTTCAATTATTATCATTACTATTATTACCATTATGATTGTTATTATTTTTGCAACATTATTATGGTTTTTATCATTATTATTATTACTATTTCATCATTATTATTATTACTAAATTTTATTATTAATTTTATAAATGTTATTATTAGTATTATTTTGGTAAAGGGGCCTAAGCCCTTATTTCACTTTATTTTCGAGTTAATGTCCTTTTTATTATTATTGTTATTATGATTATTATGGTATTATTACTATTGTTATTATTATCATTGTTATTATTTTTAGTATCTTTATTATTATTATTTTGGTATTATTATTATTATTAGGGTATAGTCTTCAACATTAAATTATCAACTTTTACAATATTACTATTATTTCTTATATATTTAGCAAATATAGTAATTAGTTAATGTCATTATTATTAATATGTTATTATTTTATTAAAAACCTAGCCTTAGAATAAGTTAGTAATTAATAGTATTTTGGTAGGAGGGAATCTAATTTAGTTTTTCCCTCGTATAGGTGAGGCCAGTCAAAGCATTAAGGAGGCGTAGGAGCGTGCTCTAAGACCAATGTCATTTTAGGTAAGCTGTATAATACTCTGCATGAATTTTTATATTATATGAGTGGGTTTGAATGTGCATAAGTTGAATATTATCCTGCATGATTTTATGTGCTTATGTGTTGTCCTTAGTGCTCGGTTACCTTACTCAGTACGTAGCGTACTGATCATCCTTTTTATGGGTGTTGCTCATTCCCACGAGCAGAAGGTCCGTCTGACGTGTTGCAGGTAGGAGATGCCTACTTTGATGCCATTGATGTCTATGGAACATCAGGAGGGGCCGAGTGATATTTTGGGCTAGATCAAGTCATTGGAGTGGCGTGGCCGGTTTTTCCATTATGATATTATTATTCTATTTCCCTTTTAACTATGTTTGAAACTCCATAAATAGTTTTATTATTGTAGCTATTTTTATTCTCTGAAGAACTATCTCCCATATTTCGAATTATGTAAAACTCATGCGTACTCTAATTATTGATTTGTGAACTTTAATTTATGTATTAATGTGTGATGATGACAATGTTTTTCTTAGCTTTAGCACTTGGTACTGGAACGGTAGGAGTGAACCAGTCTGGTACTAAGTGTGGCAGTAGCATCCCCAGAATTTACGGGTTTTAAATTTAAAGGTTTTTTTTTTATAAAAAAAGGTAAATTATAGGGTGTTACAGGTAGAATGGTAAAAATGAAGGTTTGAGAGGTATGTGTAAGGTTTTAAATGAGGTTTAAAGGTCGTAAAAGGGATTAAGAAAGTGAGGCAAAATTCGGGGTGTTCCAGTTATCCCCTGTGAAGCTTTTTAAGGATGTGAAAGATGTCTAGAGGTACTCACAAGGGGGGCATCTAAACAAAGGTTTCACCAATGTTAACTAATACCCTTTAAACGGTACAATGGGCGAGTTCCACCAAAATCACTAAGGGGTCATTGTAAGGGGTGACCATGCTATATTTACTTGCTTTACTGAAACGAATGCTCCAATATATACCATTTCTTTTCTTTGCTGAACTCACCAAAGTGACCCATTGTGTGACTCTTCGAATGAGTTGTCTACTCTCATTTTTCATGCTAGGTCATTCTCCTGATATAGTGTTTATCGTTCGATAATGCCCTTTCGGTCGGGGGAGACGGGGTCGGTTTATCTACTTGAACATATATTCTTCCTTTTTCCAAGGCATCTTTAGAAAGGTAATAGGACAAGTGACCTCTCTGGATGAGGCCATCTATGGTGTCTTTCAATTGTCGCATTCGTCTTTAGTATGATCAATGTTGTCATAGTACATATAATACTTATTAGGATCTTGGTTTTTTGGGTCTATCTTAATTGGGAAATGCAACACCCCAAAACCCTAATTTATGAAATTATAGCAAAAAATGATTTATTAGGAAAATTAATCAAAAAAAATATTTTATTTTAATAAAAGGGAATTAATTAAGTAAAATCAAGGAGAAAATAATAAATAATTTAATTAGGAAAAATTTGAGTGTTTTGCTAATTAAAATAGAATTTTGAAAAAATCTTTCAAAAATCCTAAATTAACCTAAAAAGAGAATTTAATTATTTTTTATTAAAATATTATTATTTTTAAATATCCCAAATACCCAGAATATTTTAATTAACCCTAACTCACCTATTTTTCTTTTCTTTCTTTCTTTTTTCCCTTTTTCTTTTTCCTCTCTTCTCTTTCCTTTTCTTTCCTTCCACTCCTTTCTCTTTTTCTTTCTTCCCCTCCCCTTCCCCAACCTGGGCCAGCTCAGCCTACAACCCAATCCCTCTCCCCTCTCCCTTCCTCCTACACAACATAGGCCCGCTTCCCCCTTCTTTTTCCCAGTCGGCTGGTTCCCCCTCCCCCTTTTCTTTCTTTTCTTTTTCTTTCTAGACCGCCGGTCCACCCCTATCTTCTTCCCCAACCTCCCCCTTCGTGACCTGCAACTCCCTCCCCGACTTGCGTCGTGATTCTTGCTGCCAACTACGCCCGCTGATTGGCCAACCTTCCCCTCTCTTTCCCACTGATTCACCTGCCTTTTTGACCTGACCAACCTCCCCCTCTTCTCGCACGCCATTCCTTCTCCCCGACCAATCACAGCCTGCCATGGCAAACCTGCGCCGACTTACGTGCCCTATCCTACTTGTCCCCTGTTTTCCTGCTTCCCTCTAGTATTTCCCCCCTCCAATTAGCCTATATATATACCTCTTAAGCAGCCAAAATTGAATCTTTTTTTGCAGCCTAGAATTTTCCGACCTTGGCGCCACCTCCTGATCATATTCCATCATCGTTGTCGTCGCTCGAGCCACCCACAGTACCTCTCCCCACATCACCCTCTACCAAACTACACCGCCCTCTAGCCTCGATTTGCCTTGCACGAGCCACCCCGACCATGCAGAGTACCCTTCCCGAGCAGCCACACTTCCACCCCCGTCACCTTTCGCACCACCATTCGCCACCACTCTTGTCGCAAACACCACCTCTTACACTTCCTAAATTTCCCTGCAGACTTTCCTCTACCTCCCCTACCCTCCTTTTCCCCTTCCTCGCTCTCCTCCTCCCTTCCTCCCTCTCCACCACCCTCGACCACCACAACACCGCCGCTTGTGCCACCGCCTTTAGCTGCGCCACTACCACCATTAGCTGCGCCACTACCACCATTCCAACCCTCTTCACCTAGGCATCCACCACCACCCTAACTTCCACCCTCATTCCCCTTATCTTATCCCCAGCACTCAACTATCTATCTTTTCTCCCCTTTTTCTCATCGCCGCCGGTCACCACCAACCCTAGGTGGTACTCCAACTCCTCTCAACCCTTAAACCCTAATTATGCAAGCCTTATCTGTTTTTACTTATATTATTATTATTATTATTATTATTCATTTTATTATTTATCATACTTACTATTATTTATAGCCTCAGAATATTGTATTATTATTATTAAGGGGTCGAACCCTATTTACTATTAATTCGACCCTTATTATTATTATTATTATTATTATTATTATTATTGTTATGTATTATTATTATTATTATTATTATTATTATTATGTATTATTATTCACCATGGTTATTATTGTTTTTAGCCTCGAGATACTAGTATTATTAATGAGGGGCTGAAACCCTATTCTAATGTTATTTTGATTATTATTATTATTACCAATAGTATTATGGTGCAATTATTCGAAATATTATATTATCACTACTTCAAATATTATTATTAATATCATTACCCTTAGCAATATTAGTATTTTACTAGTGTTAATTTTATTATATTATTATTTTATTCCTAACCCTATTATTAGCCTTAGCTTTAAAAATACTAGGATTTCTATTACTAGGAGTATTAGTATTACTATTATTATTAATATCACTATTTTTGCTATAACTAGTGTTATTACTATTATTAGAGGAAATAAAGCTATTAGATTTAATAATATAATATGGTTACAAATATTATTAAAAACCTTATTTTTCACTTGTAAAGTTTCATTTAATAATAATAACCCTAATCTTATAATAAAATAGGAAATAATAGTATTTTTGGTAGGAGAGAAAATAATCCTTAGTTTTTCCCTCTTATAGGTGAAACCAGTCAAAACCCTAAGGAGGCATAGGAGCGTGCTCCGAGATCGGTGACGTGCTAGGTAAGGGTGTAGCTAAGGCTTTATGTGTGCTATGTGTCTTATACGCCTTGGATGCTATATATAATGGAATGTTGTGTGTCTCATGCTATTAGTTTAACTGTTTTATGTGTAGCATAGCTTGGAGTTGAGCTATGCTCATGTACTTTCTTATGGTATGAGTTTAATATGTATATGCGGTGAAATGTGATGTGATGTGATGTGGCCCTTTAGGATATGCATGTAAGGATATTTAATGTGGTATTATGGGATGGAAGGATGAAAAAGAAAAATAGGAAAGTAAGATGAAAAAGGGGAAGTAAGTTGGCTAGCGTAGGTGGGATTGACCTAAATATTCCATGATCCATGAGTAGATGAATAAAAGGGGACTTTAATTAAAATGAAAGAGTGGGAGAATCTAGGTTTGCATGGGAGAATATAGGGTTTTGCATGAAAACTTCGAGGGTTTACATAGGATGGATAGAGTCTTCATGGGGGTGAATTTTACGCATGGAAAGTTAACTTAGGATGTGAGGAAGGTAATGGAAGAGCTTTTTGGGTGATTGGAGGCTTTGGATGAAAAATAGTATGTGTGATAGTATAAGGGTGAATATGAGACCGAGCTAGGGTTTGAGAGGAAACCCTAATTTGAGAATATGGAAAAAGGAAAAATAAATGAGGGTGAGTAGAATGTAAGATGAGTATGAAGGATTATCGGGTGAGGGATGAGCATAGACATCATGGGAAAACAAGAGTGGAAGGTGAGAAATGGAGGGGTGACATGTGGAAAGGAGGACAATAGGGTTTGGTGTGGCCACCCAGGGTTTCGTGGGCACACGTGTACCTGGGGAGTAAAGTGAGATGATGATGGTTGAATCTAAGGGTTGCGATGTATGGGGTGTTAAAATAGTATGGGTTGTGTGAGGCAGAGAAGGATGGGCCACATAGGCCCAAATTACCGTTTCTGGAGAAAACCCTAGGGTAGGGCTGTAAATGAGCTGAGCCAGTTTGGTATTCGGCTCGGCTCGTTAAAAGCTCAGTTCGGCTCATTCGTTTAGTTAAATGAGTTGAGCCCGAACCTCACTTTTAGGCTCGTTTATTAAACGAGTCGAGCCCGAGCTAAAAAAAGTTCGACTCAGTTCATTTTTTGGCTTTGGCTCATGAGCTCAATTTGGCTCGGTTCGTTAAAAGCTTGGTTCGGCTCCTTTACAACCCTACCCTAGGGTAAGACTGTGAGTGGAATTGGGGGTATAAGGTAGTGGGCCTTGACCCACACACTTAGGAGTTGGGATTTTGGTGCGAGTTAGGGAAAGGAGGAAAGGATGTTGGAGCAAGTTAGGAGGTACAGGAGTCTCAAGATATGGGACGGGCCCTCTTGGAGGATAAGCGTAGATGGAGTTAGTCATGCATGTAGGGCGAGACTTTTTGAATAAAATACGGTAAAACATTAATTATGTAAAGTGAAAGATTATTGAGTCGGGCCCAGATCGATCCACCGGCATAATAGTGGCCAGGTGCCGGGGTGCCCTAGAGACCAATCCACTGACATATAATAGTGGTTAGGTGCATTCTGCCCTATAAGTGACTCCTCCACCGGCTATAATAGTGGGGGATCCCGGGCCCAATAAACCAAACCCTAAGTTTGTTAAGACATATAAAATATGCTAAGTACTTACAGAGGAACACCATGAGAGTTAGGGCTAGACCGATCCATCGGCATAATAGTAGCCAGGAGTATTTTGCCTTGGAGACCAATCCACCAGCATATAATAGTGGCTAGGTGAGTTTTGCCCTACAAGTGATCGATCCACCGACTATAATAGTGGGGTTCCCGTATTCACATGGATTGATAAAAAGTATTATATGAAATGAGTACCGATTAGAGATTAACTAATTAATTTATTCGAGCTATAGCTTAGCATTTATTTATCTGAAATGATTGTATGATGTTGTATTATCATGCTTGGATTATGTGCCTTTGTGTATCGGCTTAAGTGTATGGTTACCTTACTCAGTACGTAGTGTATTGACCACCCTTTTTATGGGTGTTACTCATCCCCACGAGCAGAAGGCCCCTCTGAGTTTGTGCAGGTTGGTGATGCCATTTTTTATGCATTCGATGCTTACGAGGCATTGGGTGGGCTGAGTGTTGAGCATGAACTTGGCACGTATATCGAGAGTGGTGTGGGTCAACCTTCTCCTTTTGTTCTTCCATTTTGTATTGGATTTTCCAAAACTAAACTTTTATCGCTTTGAATACTTTATTATTTTTAAGGAACTTTGACTCTATACTTTGGATTATAACTTTTTTTATGCACTCTGATTTCTACCTTATAATTATTTAACGCTTTATTGAAGTCTTGCTTTGGGTTTGATTTATGATGGTTGTTAAATTTCTTTTAGCTTTGTCGTTAGTACTGGAACGACCGAGGAGCCGGGCTTGTACTGATCACGGCGGTAACATCCCCGAAATTTACAAGTTTTAATTTAATTGATTCTGCTAAATCTTAAATAAAATAAAATTTTTCAGTAGTGAATTTTCGGATGTTACAAGAAAGGTTTTTTATAGAGTGTATATCTCTACCATGCTAATAGGAAGAGGTGCGTATCTATCACATCCTTAGAAATGCTTATTCCTCTATAGTATGAGAATTTGAGAATAAGAGAATATAAATGGGAATGAAAATTTAAGTGTAGGAATTGCGACATGAATATAAAAAAAAATCTATTTCATATATGGAAATATGATTGAGAATAAAATAATTAAATCAATAAAATATTCTTCTAATTAATCAAGACACAAAAAATAAAATAAAGTCCAATCCCATTTAAATAAGATCAATTTTGTCATTTTGTGCAAGTAAGTCAGTGGGAATAACTCAATTTTAATCCCATTCCCACACCCCATTAACAATTAGGCTATGTTTGATTTGAGAAAAATAAGAATGAAAAATAAATAAAAATTAAAGAAAAATAAATGAAAGAAAATAAAAGAAATTCATTTCCTTCCCTTTGTTTGGTTGTTGGAAAACTTTTTGTGGAAAATAAAATTCTTTAAAAGTATTTTTAGCGTTTGATTTATAGAAAGAAAATTCTAATAAAAGTTAATTGTTACTATTTGAATAATTTTGTGTATTTAATTAAAATTAAAATAATATATTGGTATATGAAAAATTCCATAAAATTTCTAAAAAAAAAATTACAGGAGCTCTATAAAATCAATACTAATTCCAAATTTCTTCAGAAATATTTTAAAATATTTTATAAATAACTTACAATAATTTTCAAAAAACCTAAAAATATACAAAATATTCAATATTCTTTTCTATTTAAAACATGATACAACAAACGTAAAAGGAAAAAATAATAATTTCATAGCTTATTACTAATGCACTATTTAGTTACGTAAAATATAAAATGGACTATTTTTTATTCGATCTAAAGTTTTAAATATCTGACACTTTTTACGGGAAATCCAAAACATTAGATATCTAATCCACAAGCACCACTATTATTATTACCACTATTTGAATGACCTATATTTTTAATAAATAAATAAAAATATTAGATTGAAGTATGAAGAATTCTATGAAGTTTCTAAATAAAAAAATAAAAAACTCCATAAATTCAATAATCAATGCATACTCCAATATTTTGTAGAAAAATTATAAAATATTACATAAACTTACAATGATATCTAAAAGAATATAAAATATATCACACTGCTTTCTATTTCAAACATGACGCGCCGAAAAAAAAACCACGGTTGGTTAATTATCATTATTTACGTTGCTAGCATAGCTAGGAAAAATTCATGTTTGTATACACATTTTAATATTAACATCATCTTATGTCATTACATAATATATTTGAGATGTTAATTATATATTTTTAACTATTATTTATTAACATTAAGGATGTAGTAGTGTATTCACTGTTATCATTTTTTGGGGTCAAAATATCAATATTTTCCAACTTTACAAATTTGCAACATATATGCCCAAAACATTTTTCTTTCACAATATTTATGATCACACATATAATATGATTTTTTAGTAAATAATCAATGAAAATTTTAGTATATTAATACCGAAAGGATAGACTGTGCATTATATGTTTAAAAAATGACAGAAAATAAATAAAAAATTGAAGTAGGTATAGTAGATATAATTAATATGCATATTGTAATTATCTTTCATTTATGTTATATCACAAAATCATTAAGGAAACATGGTGAAATAAATTATAGATAAAAAAAATAAATTAAATAAAATCCAACTAAATTCTACGAAGGTAGACAAAGTTTAAAAGAGTAAAAGTAGAAAGGAACTATAAATAATTGGTAAATATGATAATAAAAAAGTGTGAGGAAATATATAATAAAAAATGAAGAAAAATGTGAGGGGAAATATTTAAAGAAATATGTCAGTAATGGACTTCCAACTCATGAGTAATAGTAAATAACATAGGCCAAATAAACTAATTAATAGGTTTGGTGCACCCGTTGACCGGTTTCAATCTAATCAATCGGTTTCCCAAAATAGTCAACTAATTTTCTTGAACCAAAATCCTAGGCCGAAACGACAGACTAGTCAAATGGTTCACACAACTAGTCGATTGGTGCGTCAGAAAAATCACCTTCTTCCTTCCTTTCCAAACTCTTCCAATTCCTTTCCAAATCAAATAAAAAACACTCTTCTAAATCAAGATCAAACATCATCCGATCCCCATCAAGCACATAAATTTTCACTCTTCATAGACTTCAAATTTATGGGATATTACAGGGGTCGTTATCATGATTATGCAAATTAGATACTCTTTCATCTCCTCAAAGGGCCTTTGTGCATTAGTTGTCCACTTAAAATCATTGCTTCCTGTTACGATCTTGAAGAAAGGTAGAATCTTGGCAGCACCATAGGAAAAGAATGTATGCATAGATGCTAACTTCCCAATCAATCTCTAAAGGTATGCCTTACTAGTTAGGAGACGCATGTTTATTATGGTTGTCACCTTTTTAGGGTCAGCATATATCCCTTTAATAGATACCATAAATCCTAAAAAATTATTGCACCAATGCCAAAGGCACACTTGGCCGAGTTTAGCTTCATATGGTTCTTCTGAAGTATCTGGAACACTAGGTCCATGTCCTCTACCTGCTTATTGAAATACCCCAAAACCTTAATTTAGAAAATTTTTTGGAAATTAATGATTTATTAGGGAAATTAATTAAATAAATTATTTTATTAAAATAAGAGGATGTAATTAAGGTAAACTTAAGAGGACATTAATAAACAATTTAATAGGAAAAATTAGAGTGTTTTGCTAATTAAAATGGAATTTAGGAAAAATCTCACAAAATCCTAAAAAGAGAATTTAATTATTATTTTATTAAAATATCATTATTTTTAAATATCCCAAAATACTAAAATATTTTAAATACCCCAACCCCTCTATTTTTTTCCCTTTTCCTTTTTCCTCTTCCCCCTCTCTTTTCTTTTCTTTCCTTTCCTTCCTTGCCTTTCTCTTTTTCTTTCTTCCCTTTTCCTTCCCCAATCTAGGCCAACCCACCATGTGACCGAGACTCCCCCTTTCCAGCCACTCCCCTCTTCTCTCCTTCGCTACTCGACCAGCCCGGTCTGATTTCTTTCATTTTCTTCTCTTCTCCCTGGACTGACTGCCTGCTCCTTCTTCTTCCTTTGTCCTTATCCCCTAACCCTCTCTCTTTTCCACCCAATCATGACCTCCCTCTCTCCTCACGCGTGCCTCTCTCGCCCTTCTTTTTCCCCTTCCCGAACTGTCAGACCTGCAAAAATGGCAGGCCTACACTGGCCATTGAGCAGCTTCCCGGTGACCTGCACGCGTGTCGTCGACCTTCCTTCTTCCTCCTTTGTTATTCCCCCTCATCCATGGCCTATAAGTACCCTTCAACCACCCCCATTCAACTCTTTTTTCTCTCAACCCAGAAATCTCCACCTCTTGTGCGACGCCGCCTATTGCGCCATCGCTGTCCAGCACCGCCGTGTAAACCACCACCTAGATTACTCCCTAATAAGCATGGCAACGGGGCGGGTCGGGGACGGGGACCCCATCTCCATCCCCGAACCCAATAAGAAAAATAATCTCTGAACCTGACCCGATCCCCGATATTTTTTTTATCGGGGATTCCCCAACCCGATCCCCGCGGGGATCAAATCCCTATACCATACCCGATCCCCGATCTATTTTATATTCGTGATTTATTTCCCATTCTTAAAACCCGACCCGATCCCTGAAACCCGACTTTATACCCGATCCCCGATCCTCAAACTATTTTTTTATATTATATTTTTAATTTATATTCTATAAAAAAATTATATATATATATATATAATTATATACATATATATATATATATATATATAAAATTTCGGGGTGGGTTCGGGGATGGGGACCCCAAACCCGTCCCCGCCCCGTCCCCGAAAAAATCACTGTTAAGAATCCCCAAACCCGAACCCGATCCTTGAATTCTCTCCCCGAACCCGAACCCGAACGGGGAATCCCCGATGGGACCCCGAATCCGCGGGGAAAATTGCCACCCCTACTCCCTACACCACCCTCCACCGAGCTTCACCCCTCATCATCCTTAATACTCCCTACACAAGCCACCTTGGTTGTGTAAAGTTGGCCATTCGACCAACCTTAACCTAGCCACCGCCCCCCTTTGTGCCGCCACTCCCGCCTCAACCACCACTCCCTCTACCCTCCAAAATCACCAGTAGACCCTCCCCAACCTTCTTGTCCCCTACCTCCACCACTGCTGCATTGGATTGCTCCCCCATCACCACTCTAGCCTTCTCAACCTAGGCATCCTCCACCACCTCAAATCCCCCTCTCATTCCCCCTCTCCTATCTTAAACACCCCACTTTCCACCTTTTTTCCCTCTTTCCCCGTTGCCGCCACCGCCAGTCAATACTAACCCTCGGTGGTATCCTAACCCTTAAAACCCTAGTTATGATGTCTTTATTCCTTTTTACTTATTATTACTATTATTATTATTATTTATTATTATTATTATTATTATTATTATTATTATTATTATTATGACTACTATTTTATTATTATTAATGTAGCCTTGAGATATTTATCCAATTATTATTAAGGGGTCGAAACCTTATTTTAACTATTATTATAATGATCCTTATTTTTATTAATATCATTACTATTACTGTTACTACTACTACTACTACTACTACTGCTGCTGCTACTACTACTACTATTATTATTATTAGCGCTGGCCTTAGTATATTACTATTATTACTTTTGTAAAAAATTGAAATCTTACCTATGTAAATATCATTATTTTGAATACTATTATTATTAGTATTATCCTTAGCAATACTAGTATTTTTGTTAATATTACTATTGTTATATCATCATTTTAATACTAACCCTATTATTAGTCTTAACCTTAATAATACTAGCGTTTCTATTACTATGAGTATTAATAATAATAATAATAATAATATTATTATTATTATTATTATTATTATCACTATTTTTGCTACAACTAGTATTAGTACTATGATTAGAATAAATAAAGCTATTAGCTTTTATAATATAAATATGTTAATAAACACTTATCACGAACCTATTTTGACTAGTAATAACCTAGTGGGCTAGCTTGAGAATAAAAACCCTTTTTTTTACTTGTAAAGTTTCTTTTAATAATAATAGTAACCCTAATATTAGAATAAAGTAGGAAATAATAGTAGGAAAATTAATCCTTAGTTTTTTCCTCTTATAGGTAAGCCCAGTTAAAACCTTAATGAGGCGTAGGAGCATGCTTCAAGACCGGTGTTATGTTAGGTAAGGTTATAGCTAAGACCCTATGTGAGTTATGTGCCTTGTATGCCATGTATCGTGTTATGTTGTGTATCTTATGATTATCATTATAACTATTTTATGTGTAGCATAGCTTAGAGTTGAGGTATGTTCATGTTTTTTCTTATGGCATGTGTATAATGTGTACATGTTGTGATTATGATATTATGTAATGTGACCCTTTAAGACACGCATGTTAGGATATTTAATGGAATGATATGGGGTGAGAGGATGAAAAAAAAAGGAAAATAGGGAAGTGAGTTGACCAAGGGGAAGTGAGTTGACCAAGGGATATGGGATTGACCTAAATATCTCATGATCTATGAAAGGAAAAATAAGAGGGGACTATGAATAAAATAAAAGAGCGAGTGAACTTTGCATGGGAATTCTAGGATTTGCATGGGAGATTATAGGGTTTACATGGAAATTCTAGGATTTGCATGGAAACTTCGAGAGTTTGCATGGGGTGGATGGAGTTTGCAAGGGGATGAACTTTACGTGTAAAAAGTTGTCTTGGGATGTAAGTAAGGTAAAGAAAGAATTGTTTGGGAATTTGGAGGCTTTGGGTGAAAAATAATACATGGGTTAGTATAAGGGCACACAAGAGACCTAGCTAGGGTCTGGGAGGAAAACCCTGAGATGGTGGTAAAAGTAAAAATAATTAAGGGTGAGTGGAGTGTGAGATGAGGGCGGAGGAATGTTATGTGTAGGGTGAGTAGAGGTATCATGGAAAAGCAAAAGTGGAAGGTGAGAAATGGAGGGGTGATACATGGAAAGAAGGATGCTAGGGTTTGGTGTGGCTACCTAGGTTTTCGTGGTCAAATGTATATTTGGGGGAGTAGCATGAAATGATGAGGGTTAAATCTAAGGGATGTGATGTGTGGGGTGTTAAATGGCCTCAGTGTGTGAGGCAGAGAAGGATGGCCCACATAGGCCCAATTTAGGGTTTCTGGAGAAAACCCCAGGGTAAGGTGGTGAGTAAACTTGGAGGTGTAGGATAGTGGGTCTTGACCCACACACTTAAGAATCGGGCCTCTAGCGTGAGTAAGTGGAATGAGGAAAGGATGTTGGGGTGTATTAGGAGGTGCAGAAGTCTCAAAATATGAGACGGGCCCTCTTGAGGAGGATAAGTGTAGATGGAGTTTGCCATGCATGTCTAGGGTGAAACTTGTTGAATAAGACACAGTAAGAAACTAATCATTTAAAGTGGAAGATTATTGTGCTGGGTGAAATGCCCCGAAAAATTATAATTTTAAAAATTATAGTTAAATAATATTTTATTAGAAAAATTATTTAAATAAATTATTTTTATTAAAATAAAAAGAAATTAATTAGGGCAAATCAAGAAGAAATTTATAAGTATTTTAATTAAGAGAAATTGGGTATTTTAAATAATTAAGGATATTATTTTGAAAATTAATTAAACAAATTATTTTATTTAAAATAAGAAGGAGAAAATAGTTTCAAATTAATAGGAATTTTATAAATAATTTAATTGGAGAAATTTAGGGTGTTTTGCTAATTAAAATGGAATTTATGGAAAATCTTTCAAATAATTTAATTGGAGAAATTTAGGGTGTTTTCCTTTTTCTTCTTTTTTTCTTCTTCTTTCTTTCTTTTTTCTTCTCCTTCCCAATTGGGCTTCCTGTGGCCCAATCCCTTTCTCCTTTTTTCCTTCTCCCGCGGCCCAGTCTTTTCCCTCCTTCCTTCTTCTTTCAACAACCCGCGGCCCAGCCTTTCCCCCTCTTTCCTTTCATTCGGCGCGACCCAACCCTCTCGACTGTTACCTCCTTCCTTTCAACTCTGCGCCGCCTTTTCCCTCTTTTCCCTCTAGAATGCTACGTTTCGTCCTATCTCATTAAATTTCGTCGCCGGTCCGGTCCTCCTCCTTTTCTTTCTTTTCTTTTTTTCCCCAGACCGCCGGTCCGCCCCATACCTTCTTCTTTCCCCAGCCTTCGCACCTACCGTTGATGTCGACCTGCACCGCCGCCCTTGTGCCTTGTTTTTTCGCCGCCGTTGATCAGTCGTTTTGCTCCTCTCTCTCCCTTGATGATTCATTGACCATTTTGCCCAACTAACTCTCCCCTCTCCTCGCACGTTATCTCTTCTCCCAGCCAACAACTACCTGCCACGTCTTTCTTGAATTTTGCTGGCAACCATTGCCGCCGGCGAGCCCAACTGACCTGCCAATCCTACCGTTCTTCTGTTTGGCCTAAGACACCCTTTTATTTCTATAAATACCCCCATATTTAACCCTGTTCGAGCTTTTGATTTCTTACCCAGACCTTTCCCCCTTGTCCCCGCCGCTCTTTCATACGCCGTTTTCGCTGCCTCCAACCAACTTCGCCACCCTCTCTGCCCACCCAACTCATCCTTGCACCACCCTCTAACTAAATACACCTCCCTTATTCCTCAATTCTCCCTACATAAGCCACCCCGACTGTGCAAAGTTTGCTTCCCAACCAACCCTTCCTTTCATCTTTGCCGCCCTTCGAACCACCATTAGCCACCACTTCCGCCGCTGCCGCCGCTCCTTTCACCTCCCATTCTGTTTTGCAGACCTTCCTCTACATTCCCCTACCTTTCTTTTCCTCTTCCATCCTCTCCTTCTCTTTTTCTCTTCTTCTTCTTCTCCATTCGGCCACCACCACCACCGCCGTGCCTCGCCACCTTTGGTTGCGCAGCCACCCTCATTTTGTCCATCTCCTTCTGGGAAACCATAATCACCCTTACTTCCACCTTCCTTCATCTTATTTTGTTCCTAGCATTCAACTTTTCCCCTTTTCTTCTCTTTTTCCGGTCTCCGTTGCAGCCGCCGTTCACCATTGCCGGTGCCGCCTGTCACCACCAGCCTAAGGTTGAACCCTAGACCCTCTTAACCCTTTTACCCTATTTTTACAAGCCTTAATCTATTTTATTTCATTTATTTAAAATATATTATTATTATTATTTCTATTATTATTGTTATTACTACTACTATTATTATTATTATTAATGATTTTATTATTATTATTTCTATCGAGGGCTGAAGCCCTATTATATTTTTTATTTTGATATTATTATTATTATTCTTATTGTTGCTATTATCTTTATTATTAATATTAATATGTTATTGTTGGTATTATTATTATCATTATTATTATTACTATTTTGAAATTATTATTGTAATACCCCGTCTTTAGGAAACACTAATTAAAACTAATAATTACGTGTGATTAGCTATAATTATTAATTTAGGAGGTTTAGTATTAAACATGTTATTATTATTATTATTATTATTATGATCATCATCATCATCATCATCATCATCATCATCATCATCATCATCATCATCATTATTATTATTATTATTGTGATCATCATCATCATCATCATCATCATCATCATCATCATCATCATCATCATCATCATCATCATCATCATCATCATCATCATTATTATTATTATTATTATTATTATTATTACTACGATGACTTAGATATAAAAATAATTAGGCTAAAAAGTTGATAGAAACCGATTATTTATGTTAATCCTTGTTTTTATCAGTAAATCTTATCTGAATTATTTTATTAATAGTCGCGACCCGTAGCCCGAAATAAATTTCTAAAATTTATTCCCGATTATTTTTATCTTTTTTATTTTATTTAAATCTATCTCAAATTGAATTATTTTTCTATCTGATATTTTAATTTATCCGGACTAAATTTAAAATAAGATATATGTGTGTGTGTGTATATATATATAATATTTTTTCTTCTATTTCTCTCTCTCTGCCATTTGCTATCCCATCCCCGTAAATAATCTCCCATCTCCCTCACTTTCTTCCTTTACTCCACCTTCTACATTTATACACACATATACACGCCACACACTCTCCCACACTCCACCCAAACAAGCCCTGTATACATGCACACGACGCACACAACCCCAACCCACTTTTCCTCCTAGCTCCCTCCTATTTCTTTCGCCTAACACACCCCCCGAGCAACACTTAACCCGTCGCCCAAAACAACCCTCTGCATGTTCCATCCCACAGCAACCGTTGACCACCCTCTCCTCTTTGCAGCCTCATCCCGTCCAGCGCAATTAAACCAACCAACCACAACCCCATCTCTTCTCCTCTCTTTCTCCACCATTTTCCTGCACTTCCCGACCACCTCGCACGCATCCAGCCCTTCCCATCCTCCTCCCCTCTCTTCTCTTCGCCTAGTTTTCCCAACCAAATAGCCCCCATATAGGCACCCATCCTGTCACCATTTTCCTGCACTTCCCGACCACCTCGCAGCCAGCCCTCCCCCTGTCTTGTTCAATCAACCGGCAGCACCCAGCAGCACCACTCCCTTGCCAGCCCACCAGCATCCACCGCCCACTACCAGCCCCGCATCACCAACACCACAGCCAACCAACAGCGCCAGCCTCTAGCATCCTCACCCCATCGTAGCTCCCGACCTTCCCTGCGTCCATTTCGTCGCCAACCATTAGCCCCTACTGTCGCCCAACCTTCCCTCAACGAACCAGCAGCACCACCCCCGCAATCGCCAGCCAGCCACTAGCTCCGCCGACCACCATCTCTACCGCCCTCTCCTTCCCCCTGCCTCGCAGCCTGTCCAACCCTCTCGCCCAACTAGCAGCCATGCCTCCTTCCTTTCGTGCGTGACTCACGCTGCATGCAGCGTGAGTTGCGTGGTATCTTAAGAAAATTTGGTACCATATTAATTGTAAGGGTATTTTGGTAATTTTAGAAAAATAAATATTTTGATAGTATAATTATTATTTTATATGGTAGATATTAATTTGGTATTTGTGGTATTATTTTTAGATATGAAAGTTTAATTAGCAGGACCTAATAAATTTTAGCTGATACCGCTAATTTTATATTTTTACTGGAATTCAGGTAACTATTATACCTTACTAAAATGTTAAATATTGCATGATAGCACATTAGGATTTTTGGGGTATGGAATATGTTAAGCATGATTTATTTCGATATAATTATGTATTAATTATTAGTATTATGAAAATGGATAAAACGAGCATGTTATCTAATATAAAATATTTCAGGTACAAAAGTATGATTTAAAAATAATTCTAATGACGGAAAAATATTTGGTATGATAATTATGAATATAATTATTAGTTTAGCATATTTAGATATAATTGTGGAATAATTATTAGGAATGTGTGCCTTATGGGCAATTTAGTCATTTTTGTGTATTATGATATTTATCCTGAAAATCATGTCTAACATGTATTATTTGTTGTTGATTTTACGATCATGTGTTTTGTACGTTTCAAAAGTATACGATAGGGTTTCATATGCAGAAATCTATGTAAGGGCAAAATGGTCTTTTGACATGACTGATGATTTAAATTGTATAATAAATAATTAGATTATTTTGTTTTAGCATTTTCACGATAGATTAATAAATAAAATGGATTTAGTATTTAAATGGTTGATAATCTGATAATTATTAGCCTTAGGGGCATTTTGGTCATTTTTAGCCTAGTGCACCCAAATGTAAATAATTGGACATAGGATGGCCTTAGAATTTCGGTAGGTTGACCTTAGTATTGACTTGGACTTTGTTTTATACCGTTGACCATAGGGTTGACTTGTATAATTGAAAATAAAGGAAAACTGAATAAGTATGGAAATGAGAATAAATGTGTAATGTGTGTTATCTATGATCACTTTATAAAAATACTAATACGTAAAATGGAAGACCTCGAGTTTGTGAATGGTTTCTCTCTAGGGGTAGCTACCCTAGAGACGAGGTAGGAGTCATCGATTTGTTTGGGTTTCTGGTGTGCCGGTTATGCCCTAGTAAGGCCCTAGTCTACTCTATAAGTGACCTACGGGCCCTACAGAGGGTATTGATACTTAAGGATTAGGTGTCCGAGGTGAGGAGGGTACTGTGTGCCTTGTGCATCAGTTTGACCAGAGTGCATTAGTATATCAATCCTCGTATGAATACTTAAATGTCTTGTACTTGTTAGTTGTATGCCTTACATGTGTTTCATGCTAGTTTTTTATATTAGTTTGGTATAAAGGGTTATTCAGTACCATAGTACTGACAGGTTTCATTTCATGGTCCCCTACCTATTCAACGGGCAATCTTTACCTTACATGATCACTTTGAGGGTAGGGTCTGACGACTTCAAATAGAGGGTTGAGAGTTAGGACTATCCGGTGTTCGCCTCGACTTCTTTTGGTCCGGATATTTCGTGGACTCTTAAGTCCCCCGCTATTTCCCTTTTATTATATTACAACTCTTTGCCTGATCTTTTTGTATTTATTAGGACAATATAATTTGTAATGAAATTCTATCCTACCTTTGTTTTAATGTTATTTAAGTAAAGTAATATTTTAGCCTTAGCACTTAGTATAAGAACGGTAGAGGATGCCAGACTTATACTGAGTGTGGCGGTAACACCCATTGATTTTATAATTAATGCTTCTGCAAAACGAAAATTTTTAGTAGTAAAAATGTGGGTGTTACAATTATTATTATTATTACAAATATTTTACTAATAGTGTTGCTATTATTATTATTATTATTTTTTTCATTGTTGGTATTATTATTCTATATAGGGCTGAAATCCTATTGTGCCTATTTTTAATTGTAGTAGTGGTATTATAAATATCAAGTCTTATTATTATTAATATTATTATTATTTTTATCACTAGCATTTATTATTATTATTGGTGTTATTATTATTATTATTATTATTATTATTATTATTATTATTTAATAAGTTTATTATTATTCAATGTAGGGTCGAAACCCTACTTCATTTTATCTTCGATTATTATTATTACTATTCCATTATGATTATTATTATTTTTGTAATATTATTATGGTTTTTATCGTTATTATTATTATTATTATTATTATTATTACTAAGTTTTGTTATTTATTTTACTAATGTTATTGTTAGTATTATTTTGGTAAAGGGGCCGAAGTCCTTATTTTACTTTGTTTTTGAGCAATGCCCTTTTTATTATTATTGTTAATATTAATATTATTATTATTATTATTATTATTATTAATATTATCATTGTTATTATTTTTAGTATCTTTGTTATTATTATTTTTAATATCACTATTATTATTATTAGGGTAAAGTCTTCAACTTTATATTATCAACTTTTATAATATTACTATTATTTCTTATATCTTTAGCAAGATAGTAATTAGTTAATGTCATTTTTATTATTAATATGTTATTATTTTATCAAAAGCCTAGTCTTAGAATAAGTTAGTAATTAATAGTATTTTTGGTAGGAGGGAATCTAATTTTAGTTTTTCCCTCATATAAGTGAGATCAGTCAAAGCCCTAATGAGGCGTAGGAGCGTGCTCCAAGATCGGTGTCGTTTTAGGTAAGGGTGTTACTAAGGCCTTATGTGTGTTTATGTGCATTGTGTTCTTTGTATGAGATGTATTATATGTTTATCATTATTAATTATTTCGTATGTGGTATGACATGGAGTTGAAGTACATTTTTGTGTATTTACATGGCATGTGTATTATGTATATGTGACCCTGTAAGACATGCATGTGAGGATGTTAATGTGGTTTGTGTGGGGGAAAGGATGAAAAAGGAGGATGGGGAAAGAAGTTGACCAAGGGATGTGAGTTGACCTAAGTACTTTAATGATCTATGAGCGGAAGAATAAAATGGGAAATTTAGGGTTTTGTGTGAGAGAATATAATTTATGATTTTATATGGGAGGATCTAATTTATGGTTTTGTATGGGAGAATCCAATCTATGGTTTTATATGGGAGAATCTAATTTATGGTTTATATAGAAGAATCCAATCTATGGTTTTGTATGGGAGAATCCAATCTATGATTTTAATGAGAGAATCTAATTTATGGTTTTATATGGGAGAATCTAAACTAGGGTTTGATATGGATGGACTTAGGGTTTTGCATGGCAGATTCTATGGTGTTGTATGGATTGAATTTAGGGTTTGGTACAGATGAATCTTTATTTTTGTATGGGCTAAATTTAGGGTTTGGTATGGCTGAATCTTTGGTTTTGTATGGGTTAAATTTAGGGTTTAGTATGGAGGAATCTTTGGTTTTGTATGGATTGAATTAGGGTTGCATGTGATATGTAAAGTCTACATGGGAAGGTAATTTATGTATGAAAAGTTGAATTGGGATATGAGGAAGGTAACGTAAGTGTTGTTTGGGTGTTTGAACACTTTGGATGAAAAATAGTACGTGGAGCAATATAAGGGTACGTAGGAGACCGAGCTAGGGTTTGTGTGGACAATTAGGGTTTGGTGTGGCTGCTTAGGGTTTTTGTGGTATCATGTGTATTTGGTGATTAAAGTGTAATTATGAGGGTGAAATTTATGAGTTGTGACGTGTGGAGTGTTAAAATGATTTGGGTTGTGTAAAGTGGAGTAAGATGGGCCACTTAGGCCTAAATTAGGGTTTTTGGGAAGTTAGAATGCGCATGAGTCTGATGATATGGAACGAGTCCGTTGGAGGATAGTTGTGGGGAAAGTGAGTCATGCATGTCTAGGGTCAAAGCTTTTAAATAAGATACTTAAGACATTAATCATTAAAGTGGAAGATTGTTGAGCCAGACCCAGACCGATCTACCGGCGAATAATAGTGGTTAGGGCATGATGTCCTATGTGTAACCGGTTCACCGGTAATAATAGTGGTCAGGCTTTGTACCTGTGCATTTCCAGTCCACCGGCTATAATAGTGGGGGATTCCGTGCTCAATAAAACTGAACATATTTGTGCCAAGACATGGGAAAGACACTAAGTACTTATAGTGGAACACCGTGCGAGAAGGGGCCAAACCAGTCCACCGGCGAATAATAGTGGTCAGAAGCTTTATGCCCTGAGTGTTTGCGATCCACCGGCTATAATAGTGGTCAGGAGCTTTATACCTTGTGTGTTTTCGGTCCACCGGCTATAATAGTGGGGTTCCTGTACTCCTTTGGATTTGATAAAAATCATGGTATGAAATGAGTTCTAATAAGAGATTAATTAAATAATTAATCCGGACTATAAATGGACCTTTATGTATCTACCCGAATGATTGTTCGTTACTATGTTATCATGATGGTCTCTATGCTCTTTTTATTATTCTACATGGTTATGTGATTTTATGTGTCGGACTTAGTGCACGATTACCTTACTCAGTACGTAGTGTACCGATTACCCTTTTTATGGGTGCTGCTCATTCCCACGAGTAGTTGACCCTTCTGACTTTGTGCAGGTGGGCGAGACATCAGGCGGAGCTGTGTGTTGAACATTTTTGGCTCCAAGTTCGAGAGTAGTGTGGTAGGATTCCCTCTTCTTGTTATTTTATCTTCTTTTTCTATTTCTTTTGTATCGGATTTGTCCTCTTATCATTTATTACTTGTATTGAGTATTTTAAATGAACATTTTATCAGTTGTAAGCTTATTTCTCTTTTGGATACGAATTACAATTCTTTACGCGTAGTCTGATATTTGGTGTTATGATCTTTCTAGTTCTTTCATGAACTCTTGATTTAAGTTTAATATCGATCTTTTCTTAGCCTTAACACTTGGTACTAAAATGGTCAGAGAGAACCGGTTTGGTACTAGGTGTGGCGGTAACATCCCTATAATTCACAGGTTTTAAAATTTTAAATTCTTCTGCTTTTAAAAAAAGTAGAGAATTTTGGGGTATTACAAGTTGGTATCAGAGCAAGGTTTTGATCGCTCTTTTGATTTTAATCTTTTTTAAACTGATACCACAAGTTGGTATCAGAGCTGGTTTCGACCACGCTCTTTTGATTTTAAACTTTTGAAGCTGATACCACAAATTGGTATCAGAGCAGTTGGTCCTTTTGACCACGCTCGTTTTCGAAAATAAATTCGGTTTACGAATTTTTTATTAGATTTTTATTAGATACCACAAATTGGTATCAGAGCAGTCGGTCCTTTTGACCACGCTCTTTTTCGAACATAAATTCGATTATGAAATTTTTATTAGATTTTGAAGTGTGTTTCGACCGTTCTTCCGCTTAAAACTTTTTAAGCTGATACTACAAGTCGGTATCATTCTCAAATGAATTTGATTTACAAAATTGTATCAGATCTTGAAGCGTTTTCCGTTTTGATGAAACCCTTATAATAGGGCTTCAACCCTCAATAGAAATAATAATAAAATCATTAATAATAATAATAGTAATAATAATAATATATTTCGAATAAATGAAATAAAATAGATTAAGGCTTGTAGAAATAAGGTAAAAGGGTTGAGAGAGTCTAGGGTTCAACCTTAGGCTGGTGGTGACAGGTGGCACCAGTGATGGTGCACGGCGGCGACGACGGCCAGAAAAAGAGAAAAAAAGGGGAAAAGTTGAAGGCTGGGAACAAAATAAAAAGAAGGAGGGTGGAAGTGTTAATAATAAAATCTTCCTTCACTGGCACCTAATTTAATTTCATAGCAGCAGACTGTTGCTCCAGTATTATGTAGATATAGCGCTTCTCGGATGAGATACCATGTGATGCTGGTGCCAATCTGGGGTCCTTTGGAAGAAGTTGAAATGGTAAAGGCCCGGAGAGCATATCACCATCTTGAACTATTCTTGGATGAGATACCACGTTATGCTGGCTCCAAAAACTTTGGTTAATAAAGGGTGTGGTCCGGAAGTGATTGATATCATGTCCCTTAAGCCTTTTGATCAGAAACTCCCTAAAGGAAACTCAATAGTGCTGATTGTGGAGGCATGCATATGAGAACTGATGATATTATTGCTAGCTTGACCGCTGCTCTCAATGAAAACTTTCACAACTATTTGGATGCCCCCATTACATGTTCATCTTCATTGGCTGTGCCGAGGCCATATGCTAGGACATTGGAAAATTGGACTATTAGTGTGGTACAACCTGCTCAGATCCTTACTTCAGTCGAGTAGCTCCGCTGTTAGTAGCTGTAGGTCATGTTTGCCTTTCGGGTACCTACTATGCTCTAGTTCCTCTCTTCCTCCTGTTACCTACCTCTCTATATGACCCTCTTTTTTTTCCATGTCCTCCTCCCAGTTTGCAATTAACTTGTAGGTAAAAGATCGTTTAGTAAATTTAGATTGAATGCCTGAATATCAAAAGGGAGGGGGGAGAAGTATCTTTACCTCTCGTGTGATCGTCTTATGCAAGGAATAAACTGCTTGTGAAACAACCTAAGACCAATCATAGAAATAAACTAGTTAGTAGCACAGAAACATTCCACAAATAGAGCAGTAGCTAGAAAATAACTGGTTGCAACTCTGCCTAGCTCCATGTCTGCCCTCTTTTTTCCCGTACCAAATGGAGAATCCATCAAAACTGTATTTGATTATTTTAACTAATCGAGACATCATACTCAATTCTTTACACGTTTCTAAGCAAAAAGAGTAATCATTCATCATTTGAAAGGTCACATATACCAGTATATTCCTTACAATGATTCACAGTAAGCTAATACAGATTACTGCCTATGAGGGTAGAGGGACAACTCTGTAGGTCAGAAAACCTTGCATCAGAAACATTATAGTGTAAACAAAGACTATATATTGTTCTCCTATGAATATGAAGAAAAAAATGATCTACACATCCAGTCTAAATCCTGAAAAGCAAGTTTGAACAATATGGATTTGCCAGACAAACTCTCATGTCGACGAATTATCCACATGAGCCGGATCCTCAACAACAATTTTGTAATAAAGGGATTCCCCACCACTCAGAGCTATTCGAGTTATCTGCACCAGCTTTCCAGGTAATACGCCATAGTATTTGGCCATAGGATCGGTAACCAGAATCCTTGGTAGCTGGGGCAGGGAAAAAAATACAAGATGATATCAATAATCTTATACTTCGTTCAGTGCCATGTTTGGACTAGAACTCAAGAGAGATGACATGACTAGCACAACGAATGGGAAGACCTAAAGAGAAAATCTCAGCATTGCGAGCCATCTTCTCAGCTATGGTTTATGATATGCGGCAGGAAAGAAACATAAGGAATTTTTGTTATGACTAGTAGCTAGTTGAGCTCATTAGAGAATTAGCTACTCGCATAGCCTCCATTAATGAACGTAAATGTTTTAAGATTTTGGCAGCTGTAGTAGATAGTACATTAGTGTAAATAGAGCTACCATTGCTGGGAATTAGGCTGTAGTGCATGCACATTTTGATAGTAATACAAAGCTATATTACTTAGCAAATAATATACTAAGGGAAAACCTATGTTTCTTTCAGTTTTCTTGCTTCCAGCACTGATCTCTTTTGTTCTTCAGATAGAATTTGGTGCTTGGGAACCCAAACATGCTCTGTAATATTTGTCTTCAGCTGTTCCTCCTGCAAAATTCAACAAGTTTTAAAAAGTTAACATCGCCCTTCCAATCTGGTTTCTTGTTTCTATTCTTATCTCTATATGCATTTTTTGACCTAATAGAAGATACACAAAGAGTCACGTTTTGGTCCATTGTTTAGCACCTAAAAGAGAACTTAATTAGTTAAACTAGTGCTGCCCACAACAGAGTACATGGTAGCAAGTAGTGCACTAGCCACGTGCAACAAAGAGAAAGAAGGGAGCACGAGCTTAATTGTGAACGCTAGCTAAACAATATTAATATTAAACGGTACTTAACGAGCATGCATTTACTAGAGACACCTCTATACGGAGTTCGGCATGTATATCATCAACGTCAGTCTGAGCATATGGACCCACTTTTTATTCGACCACCAATATCATAGAACGGATATTGCCGCTCTCCCATTTTATCATAATCTTTCTAACATCGTCTATTGTGGCTTCGACTTCACTCGCGAAACAAACGAATATCTTATTTCCAAGAAACAGAGACCATCACTAAAAATTCAAGAATTCCATAGAAATTCAAAGAAAAAGAAGAAAACAAATTAAATTGTACGCAGAGGCCAAATCTTGTCGTCAGGTTGATTGACTCTGCTTTTCTGGCGGAACAAATTGTTCTTGTCACAATTGTCGCCCAATTTAGTAGCAAATTCCTCTTCATTGATGTTAATCTCCTTATCTTCAACAATATATCCCCTGTTGCCCAACATTGTCACGACATTTTTCCAGAGTTTAAACAATGTCGTAATTTTTCATTCGGTCGACATATTTCCAGCAAGGAATTCGTGTTACACTTATAGCCAAGAGTAAAAGAAAACCAAAATGAGAGAAAAGCACGCAGCTAGAACATGATTTTTGGAGGAGGAGACGGGGGTAGAGAAAATAGAGAAAGAGAGTGGAGATGGAAGACAACGAAATGGAGAGAAAACAGAACTCAGGTAGCCTTTGTTTTATGGGAGTAGAACCGGGGGGGAACGGGAGTAAGGGGGTGGTTTTAACAAAATCCTTAAGGCTCAATTTGTTAAGGAAAGGGAAAAAATTAGAAGGAAAATATTTTTCATGTGTTTGGTTGTTAGGAAAATTACAAAGAAAGAAGGTGAAAGAAATTGTTGAAGAGAGTTGTATGCTACCGTTTCCCTCTTGGGAAGTTGGGAAAAAATTGAAAAAATAAAATATTGTGCCACGAAAGGTAAATTAGTACAAAAGTCATTTAGAAGTTTGAATTAGTTTAAGCACAGCTCCATTTAATACTAGTTGACGTCTTTGTATGCTAATAGCTAAAATAAAAGGCATGTAGGCAAGTGGGGGTGGTTGGTTATTTACTATTACTCATGAGTGGGAAGTCCATTACTGACATATTTCTTTAAATATTTTCCCTCACATTTTTCTTCATTTTTTATTATATATTTCGTCACACTTTTTTATTATCATATTTACCAATTATTTATAGTTCCTTTCTACTTTTACTCTTTCAACTTTGTCTACCTTCGTAGAATTTAGTTGGATTTTATTTAAGTTATTTTTTTTATCTATAATTTATTTCACCATGTTTCCTTAATGATTTTGTGATATAACATAAATGAAAGATAATTACAATATGCATATTAATTATTTCTACTATACCCACTTTAATTTTTTTATTTATTTTATGCCATTTTTTAAATATATAATGCATATTCTATCCTTTCGATATTAATATACTAAAATTTACATTGATTATTTACTAAAAAAATCATATTATATGCATGATCATAAATATTGTGAAAGAAAAATGTTTTGGGCATATATGTTGCAAATTTGCAAAATTAGAAAATGTTGATGTTTTGATCCCAAAAAATGATAACAATGAATACACTACTACATCATTAATGTTAATAAATAATATTATATAGTTAAAAATATATAATTAACATATCTAATATATTATGTAATGACATTAGATGATGTTAATATTAAAATGTGTATATAGACATGCATTTTTCCTATCTATACTAGCAACGTAAATAATGATAAATAACCAACCATGGTTTTTTTTTCGGCGTGTCATGTTTGAAATAGAAAGGAGTGTGATATATTTTATATATTTTTAGATATCATTGTAAGTTTATGTAATATTTTATAATTTTTCTACAAAATTTTGGAGTATGTATTGACTATTTAATTTATGGAGTTTATTTATTTATTTTTTATTTAGAAACTTCATAGAATTCTTCATACTTCGATATAATATTTTTATTTATTTATTAAAAATATAGGTTATTCAAATAATGGTAATAATAATAGTGGTGCTTGTGGATTAGATATTTAATGTTTTGGATATTCGGTAAAACATGTCAGATATTTAAAACTTTAGATCGAATAAAAAATAGTCCATTTTATATTTTACGTAACTAAATAATGCACTAGTAACAAGCTATGAAATTATTATTTTTTTCTTTTACGTTTGTTGTATCATGTTTTAAATAGAAAAGAATATTGAATATTTTGTATATTTTTAGGTTTTTTGAAAATTATTGTAAGTTATTTACAAAATATTTTAGAATATTTCTAAAAAAATTTGGAATTAGTATTGATTTTACAGAGCTTTTATAATTTTTTTTAGAAATTTTAAGGAATTTTTCATATATCAATATATTATTTTAATTTTAATTAAATATACAAAATTATTCAAATAGTAACAATTAACTTTTCTTAGAATTTTCTTTCTATAAATCAAATACTAAAAATACTTTTACAGAATTTTATTTTCCACAAAATTTTCTCCAACAACCTAACAAAGAGAAGGAAATGAATTTCTCTTATTTTCTTTTATTTATTTTTCTTTCCTTTTTATTTCTCTTTCATTTTTATTTTTCTCAAATCAAACACAGCCTAATTGTTAGTGGGGTGTGGGAATGGGATTAAAATTGGGCTATTCCCACTGACTTACTTCCACGAAATGACAAAATTGATCTTATTTGAGTGGGATGGACTTTATTTTATTTTTTGTGTCTTGATTAATTAGAAGAATATTGTATTGATTTAATTATTTTATTCTCAATCATATTTCCATATATGAAATATACAAATTTTATATTCCTGTCGCAATTCCTACACTTTAATTTCCATTCCTATTCATATTTTCTTATTCCCAAATTCTCATATTATAGAGGAATAAGCATTTCTAAGGATATGATAGATATGCACCTCTTCCTATTAGCATAGCAAAGATATACACTCTAGAAAAAACCTTTCCCAATTAAGATAGACCCAAAATAACGAGACCTTAATAAGTATTATACGTTTTATGACAACATTGATCAAACTAAAGACGAATGCGACACTTGAAAGAAACCGTAGATGGCCTCATCTAGAGAGGTCACTTGTCCCATTACCTTTCCAAAGAATCCTTGGAAAAAGGAAGAATATATGTTCAAGCTAACAAACCGACCCCATCTCCCCCGGTCGAAAGAGCATTATCGAACAATAAACACTATATCGGGAGAATGACCTAGCATGAAAAATGAGAGGAGACAACTCATTTGAAGAGTTGCACAAGGGGTCACTTTGGTGAGTTCAACAAAGAAAAGAAATGGCATATATTGGAGCATTCGTTTTAGTAAAGCAAGTAAATATGGCCCGGTCACCCCTTACAATGACCCCTTAGTGATTTTGGTGGAACTTGCCCATTGTACCTTTTAAAGGGTAATAGTTGACATTGGTGAAACCTTTGTTTAGATGGGTCCCCCTTGTGAGTGCCTCTAGTCCATGATTATTCAATCATCTCTCAAAATTTATATCCATGTGAGTGTGGGAACCCCACTATTATACTTGGTGGATCGGTCACTTATAGAGCAAAACACTCCTGGCCACTATTATGCCGGTGGATTGGTCTGACCCCAACTCTCATGGTGTTCCACTGTAAGTATTTAGTGTCTTTTATGTATCTTATCAAACTTAGGGTTTAGTTTATTGAGCTCGGAATCCCCACTATTATTGCCAGTGGATTGGAATATATATATCAACATCATCCAGGGCAACACGCTCCTGGGCCATTATTATATCCGGTGGATCGGTACTCATAATTATCTGCCAGGGCATCATGCTCCTAGGCCACTATTATATCCGGTGGATCGATACTCATAGTCATCTGCCAGGGCAACACGCTCCTAGGCCACTATTATATCTGATGGATCAGTACTCATAATCATAATTCAACTAGGCCAGACTCATTAATCTTTCACTTTCATGATTAGTGTTTTTCCTTTTTAATTAGCACATCAATTCTATTTATTTACCTCAAACGGGAGATCAAGAACTCGGGACACAAAGGTACACTGGTCGTACTGGTGCATACAAGCTACTCAGTACCCTTCAACCATCAACCTAGGGATACAAAGGTACCCTAGTCGTACTGGTGTATAAAGCTACTCAGTACCCTACCAATAAGGTCACCTAATTCATAAGTATGCATACCCCCTAAATAGGTTTGTAGAGCTAGATAGAGTAAGATATAGGGTCTGGTTGGGGCACAAAGGCACACAAGCAAATACTAGAATAATCGTGGGCTAAACCACGTCTTTAGGGTAGCGACCCCTAAAGAGCCACCATTTTCGATCTCGAAGTCTTTCACTTTAAGTATTAGTGTCTTAATTAAGGTGATCACGTAAAGCATACAAATTAGATGCTTATTTACTTTCGATTATTCTCATATCATTAGGCACTTCTTATTCATACGGTTATCCAAGATAACACAGAGGAATCATTAAGGCCATCATAATCTCATCTAATTCTGATTTAGGATTTGTTCTCGTGATACTTACTAATCGTCAAATACTCTTACCTTACTATTCAGTGTTACTTGAGTCTTATTACGAACCTCCAGTGTCCCATCAACATGTTAGATATAAATTATTGATTTACCCTTTACTTGTATAGTTATTAAGCCATCCCTTCCTTACTTGCCAATTTACCATATCACCCTTTAGGTCGCATAATTACCAAATTACCCCTTACTTGGTTTATGTTACCAAGTTATCTCCTACACTTTTTAGGTCACCATTCACCCTTCATAATTGTTACACTTATCATATTTCTCATTTGGTTGGTTAAATTACCGAATTGCCCTTCTCATTTGTTATGATTACTAAATTGCCCTTAAGTTGGATAAATTACCAAATTTCCCTTCTTAATTATCATAATTACCAAATTGCCCTTTAGTTGGTTAAATTACCAAATTGCCCTTCTCCATTATCATAATTACCGAATTGCCCCTTTAGTTGAATAAATTACTAAATTACCCTTCTACAATCTCATAATTGTCAGATTGCCCTTATCCATTATTATAATTACCAAATTACCCTTATCCATTATCAAAATTACCAAATTACCCTTCTCCATTATCATAATTACCATTTTACCCTTCTCAATTATTATAATTACCGTTTTACCCTTCTCCATTATTATAAATACCAAATTACCCTTCTCCATAATTACAATTACCAATTTACCCTTCTCCATTATTATAAATACCAACTTACCCTTCTCCATTATTATAATTACCAATTTACCCTTCTCCATAATTATAATTACCAATTTACCCTTCTCCATAATTATAATTACCAATTTACCCTTCTCCATATTTATACTTATTAATTTATCATTCTCCATAATTATAATTACCAATTTACCCTTTTACTTACAAATTACCGTTTTACCCCTTTACTACCAAAATTACCATAATATCCTCTTATTTATAAAAATTACCATTTTACCCCTACATCCAAATTTACCATATTACCCTTTGCTTGCAGATTACCATAATACCATTTTTCATCCAAAATTACCATTTTACCCTTCCTTACAAAATTACCATTTTGCCATGCTCTTCCAAAATTACCATTTTACCTCTTACTTCCAAAATTACCACTTTATCCTTTACTCCCAAAATTACCATAATACCCCTTTTTCTTATAACTTACAATTTTATCATTTTACTTATAAAATTATCATTTCACCCTTTTCTTCCAAAATTACCATCTTGCCCCTTATTACACCACTTTTATTAAACTAATATCACTACATGGAATAGTAATATTAATACTCCATTCATAATATTCAACTCCACCAACTATTATATTTTAATGTAATACTTATTAGCACCCACACATATTAGGCCACATTCTTGCACAAGAATATTACTAAAATGCCCCTTGGGCTCACAATAATATTATTCATGCATAAATGGTCATAATAATATAAAATAACATGGATAAGTAGTTAACACTTTCATTAATCGCCAAACTCTTTCCCTAAGCAATATTTCCACACATAGCACATAAACTAGCATACTTTCCTTTTTATTAATCAATACAAGCGAATATATAAATATATATTATATTCACAAACATATATTAAGCATAATAAAGTATTAAAAAACCCTATTGTGCTAACATATGTTTATCCATGCATTTAAGTGGGGTTTAACGATTACCTTAATTCCCATAAAATTGAATTAAATAAGCCACCATAATAAGAAATAAGTAATGTTAAATAACATGATAAGTGTATTCTGGTAAATCGGTGAGTATCACAAGGACATGGCATGGCATAGGGTTGAATGGATAATTAAAGGTGTGATATAACTTTTATCTCATATTCATGCAAGAGGTGCCTTAATCATTAATTATGTATGGAAATGTGTGTCGGATGTGATAGGAGTACATGTTAGGGTTTAAGTGTTCCATGATCCTTCGATGTATACTACCAGACTCTAAGAATGTATTATGATTATGATATGATAACCCTTTATGGCATATGAATAAATGGAAACAAATTCTGAAATGAAAATGGATGATAAAATAATGGCCTTAGTGGTTTATTTAAGTTAATATGGATAACCATATGAATAAGGATTACTTAATAATAACATAAAAAAATGGAAATGATTAAGTATGTGGTTGTTGTATTTCTTGTGTTCACATTAATTAAGAAACTAATAGTTAAAGTAGAAAACCTCGGGATCAGGAATGGTGACACTTTAGGAGTCGCTACCCTAAAGACATGATTTAGCCCACAATGGTTTTGGTTTTTGTTGGTGTGTCTTAGTGCTCCAGCCAGACCCTACATCTTACTCTATCTAGCTCTATAGATCTATTTAAGGGTTATGCATAATTATGGATTAGGTATCCTTGTCAGTAGGGTATTATGTGTCCTTGTGCACTAATGCTATTAGGGTAACTTTGTGTTCCTAGGTTGATGGTTCGAGGATACTGTGTCGCTTGTATGTGCTAGTATGACAGGTGTACCTGTGTGTCTTCGGATTCGTGATCTTCCCCTCGAGTTAATTAAATGAAAAAAAATAATCATGTAAAGTGAAAGGTTATTGAGCCAAGCTCAGATGGATTATATCATGTTTACCAGTCTAGCGGTTATAATAGTGGCCAGGAGCGTTTCACCATAGAGGATGTATATGTGTACCCGTCCACCTGTTATAATAGTGGCCAGGTGTGTGTTGCCTTGGAGTGCATTTCGATCCACCAGCTATAATAGTGAGGGATCTCGAGCTCAATAAACCAAACCTTAGATGTTAATAAAACATGGGAAGATACTAATCACTTATAGTGGGATACTATGTGAGTCGGGCCTAGACCGATCCACTGGCGATAATAGTGGTCAGGAGCCTTATGCCCTCGAGATCTGTCCATTGGCTAATAATAGTAGTTGGGTGTGTTTTATCCTGAAGTGTATTTTTGGTCAACTGGCTATAATAGTGGGACTCCCACACTCATATGAATATAAATCAAGAAATGATGTTGAATAATGTTTATTTAATGGCTTAAGACTAAAAGTGTTACTTTCATCCTTATGATCTATTGGAACGACATAAGTATGGCCTTGGTGCCTATCACTCTTGGTAAGTACTAGAGACGTTAAGCGAATGGACTTCGTGTTGAATAATTCTTATTAGTTGATATGTGTAATCACTCTTATATGGCTATGATTATTTATATGCTTGCATATGATATTGTCTTTACTTTTTTTATAAGTATGATATGTTGCTTGTGGACCCTGCCTTTTAATTTGGTATAAAAGGTTATTCAGTACCATAGTACTGAAGGGTTCTGCTTGTGGGCCCCTACCTATTTAACAAGTAGTGTTCCTTACAGGTTAGTTGCAAGTGCTATCCACACTACTTTCTAGTAAGAGCATAATGATTGAATAGGAATATTTTAGTGTTTCTCTTTTAACCTTCTATTTCCTTATTTAAAATAATTTTACTCTTACAACTATTAATAGTGGGCTTTACCTCTTGTAATGAATTTAATGTGCTACTCTGATTTAAATGAAAGTCAGAATTTGTGTATAAACATGTTATGTTCCTTTTTTAGCCTTAGCACTTGGTACTAAAATAGTAGGAAAAAATAAGTCTGGCGGTAAAATCCCCAAAATTTATAGTTTTTTATTCTGCTAAATCTTAAATAAAACAAAATTTTTCAATAGTAAATTTTGAGAGTGTTATAAAAGGTTTCTCCGAGTCATTCAATAACTTCTTGAACATTTTTGGACAATCTTGAACACTTTTCTCAACCTTTTGAATCATCTCTTTTAACGAATATCCCTCATACTTCTCCAATGACGATCCACTATTTTCCCTCCTAACGTCCTCATTATCATATTTAGACTCTATCTCACCATGACATATGCAACAAGTATAAATTATATCAATTCCATACATAAACAAAATATCTCTCAAATCATCAACGTTGGTATGCTGAATATAAGCATAGTTTAAATAAGGATAGACTATTATACTTTAGTCCTGAGCATATTCAACAACAAACTTGATAAAAAACTCCACTCTTTTGTTATATTCTCTAGACAAATGATTTGTAGACAACCATTTTCAATCCATTATTTTTTAATCTAGATGTATCACATGAAAAAGTAATTATTACAAATCAATTCAATTATAAATTTAATACTTGACAAACTGCTCATGCTTAGAAAGAATTAATCTCAAATGTATCATGCTATTATATATATATATATCATGAGAACACGTTTCCAAAAAGATATCAATACTCAAGCCACTCATACTTAGAAAGAGTTCATATATATATATATATAGATTTAAGGTCATATACAAATAATATTTTACATACAAATTTAGGAACAATTACTGACCATTAGATCTAAATTAGATCTTATGGTCATAAATAGAGAATGGATAAAAATAGGTCTCGTAAGACCTGTTTGTTTCACCTACACTAACCCTCTGCCCTTACCTATCTGCCTCTCTACCCACCCCCTTTTGTTTTGACCCATACGGACCATACCCCTCTACTTTCGCACCTGACCCCCAGACCCTTTTTGCACCTGTCTCTTCTTCTCCATCGCACTCGTCTCTCTATCTCTCCATTGCCATTTCTGCCTCTGCATCTTTCCATCGATCTGCTCCTGCTATCTGCTGACAGATCTAGCGAAGTACCCGACCTCCCTCAATTTTCACTCCTCCTCTATTTCGACGAGCTTCGTAGGCCATCAAACAATAATAAGATCTACCAGCGCGAGCTCAGTCGCTGTTCTCTTTGACCAAACCTCACCTCCTCCATTCTTCAACCTTCCTCTACCTCCTCTTGACTTCAACTGCCACTACACTGCCGCATAGGAGACACGGAGAAGCAGCACACGATGGCATAGCGACTTGAGTAGGAGCATAGAAGTATTAGATTTTCTGTTCTTTTTTTTTTATGGTTGGAGGGTCAATTAATATGTTGCAGTGAAGCTTTAAATAGGAAACTGTCACATAATCCGATCTTAAATAAAGTTATGTGTTTTGGGAGTAAGTATAGTTGACTCCAATATGTTTGAATGCCAACAAGAACATATTTAATCGATTGTAGATATGCTAAGTAACTTAAAATTAGTGATTCCAAAGTTTCAGTCAAGAGGTGGTATTGTCAAGTAACACTTGTGGTATTCTGAATTCCTTAGGCTCCTTCCATTCAATTGTTATCCCAAATAGCGAATTGGTAGGTTACCTTCGGGGAAATGCAGAGCAGTAGTCAGTTGGATTTTCACTTCATTGAATTTTAATGTTTAGTGTTTGATTGAATATATATTTGTCTGTCGTGACTACTTTTTTACTGGTAGAAGGTGAGCCAATTTTAGTAAGGATAAATATATTTAGTTAATTGTTTTAGCACATTTGATATGAATTTTTCTGCAAGCATTTAATTTCTCCTATTCAGACTTGTGAATAAATATGTCAATAAAAGTAAAATGGGTTGATTAGTATAACACAGTTAACTAGACTATGGAGTGGTTAGGTTAGGGTTGTGGGTATGATTAATAAATGGGTATGGTTTAGTTTTTAATGTTGCAACTGGTTCGTACATTGATTATCGTTTGAAATAGTCACTTAATATATTTAGAGGTTTTAGAGGGTTTAAAGGGTGTAGGGTTTAGGGGTTTTAGGGTTTAGGGTTTAGAGGGTTTAGGGTTTGGGGTTTAGATGGTGTAGGTTTTGGGGTTTAGGGTTTAGATGGGTTGGGGGTTAGGGTTTATGGTTTAATGTTTAGAGGGTTTGCGGTTTAAGGTTTAGGTTTTAGAGGGTTTAGGGTTTGTGGTTTAGAGGGTTTGGGGGTTTGGGTTTAGGGTTTAGTGTTTAGAGGGTTTAGGTTCTATATGGTGTGGGGTTTAGGGTTTAGGGTTTAGGGCTTATGGTTTAGGGTTTAAATGGTTTGAGGTTTAGAGGGTTTATGGTTTAGGGTTTGGGGTTTAGGGTTTAGAGCTTAAGGTTTAGAGGGTTTGGGGTTTAGGGTTTATATGGTTTAGGGTTTAGGGTTTAGAGGATTTAGGGTTTAGGGTTTATGGTACAAAGGGTTTAGGTTTACGGTTTAGACGATTTGCGGTTTACGGTTTACAGTTTAGGGTTTATGGTTTAGATGGTTTGGGGTTTAGGGTTTTGGTTTGAGAGGGTTTATGGTTTGGGGTTTAGGGTTTAGAGGGGTTGGGGTTTAGGGTTTAGGGTTTATGGTTTGGGTTTGGGGTTTAGGGTTTAGAGGGTTTGAGGTTTAGGGTTTGTATAGTTTATGGTTTTAGAGTTTTTGATATTTTGTTTGGATATTGGTTTGGGTTAATTTTTTGGTTTGGTATTAATAAAATCTTGAATGTTGATTAAATTTTGATCTAATGGATGAGATTGGTTCTTATGTTTGTATATTAATGAAAGTTTGTATGTGACCCTTCTCCTATACATACATACATACATACATATACACATATATAGCAAAACATTATACAATGGTTCAAATTACAAAAGATATACATACTATGGGATTAAAGCAATTGCGGCACTATATGCATCAAAAGGTTGCTAAAGCCCAAACACCTAACTAAGAGAAACTCATAACCGTAAAACTTAATCCCTCGGTAACCTTGTTGAGTCCGACTAATAACTATCACTCTTAAAGTCCACTTATCTCGATATGTCATCTGTTCCTTCACATTATCAACACACAATCTACTCACAGATACTCTAGGATAACCGAGGTGGATACTCAGAGACAAGCTATGATTAAACCTCCACTAGTTATATGTCACCATCAATACTCTAGATATCCGGTCATACTATCTGGTAAACACCTCATCCATAATAAATCTTAGGTGTGGTGCATTAGTGTGGTGGACAAATCAATGTAAAAGAGTAGATGTAGCCTATGACCATGACTCCATCTAAGGCAGGGTCAAGAGTAGGTGTTACGATCTGAAATTGAATGGGTCATACGACACACCACTCACAGACAACCGACCTAGCTCATTGTATAACCATATGACATGAGTCCATAGATCAACATATGATGCCATGCATAGATATAGTGGAGGGTATGTCATAGCAATAAGCGACATCTCATAACCTACAAATGAGAACAACCACGAAATCTTATCATCAAGGTTGTTCTCAAAATGATCTAAATTATAGAATATGCAAACTCTTCAACTAGCTAGATAAATCATAAATATATTATACCATATCTTAACCAACTATGTAAAGCTAACAACATACCCACATAAGATACTCATCACAAAACTTATAATCTTGAATTGATTTTGATTTGTTTCTCTCTTGATATAAATGTGTCATTAAATATCAAAAAAAGATAAATTACCAAATTCATCATTTCATTTACTCCTACTAGATTTGTCAATGAGTTAATTTGAATCAAACTTCCTCTTATTATACTCGATATGTTTAAAATAAGGACATAATCTTAACTTATATATTTAACAAATCGGCTGAATATCTAACTATCATCTAATCGTTCAAGCTCCGCATAGTACAATCAAGTAGAACTTAATAAGGTAATATATATAGGTTAAGTATAACAATATGATATTATTAAAAGTATAGTTAAAAATAATGTATATAAATTACCAATTCCTTGGGTAAAACTGTTTCTTAAATACTCGGAACAAGTTTAATGATATGGAATTGGGACGAGCTACCATCACCACTTGGGCAGAGTTTAAGCAGGAAATTAAGAATCAATTTTACCCAAGGAATGTTGAGTTCCTAACATAAAATTAACTACACCATATATATTAGTATTGTGTAGTACAACATAGTTAGTTGTTTAGTTCCCAGTTTGTTTGGGAGCTAAACAACTAACTATTCTGTACTACACAAGACTAATATATATGGTGTAGTTAATTTTATGTTAGAATAAATTGTTACTATAGATGAATAAATTATTACTATAAGTGGATATTGTGGTAACAGGTAATATCAATAAATCTTGCAGGTTTGACAAAATTTTTACCAATAGATATGAAGGTATATATATACAGGGTTAAAATATGTATAACCAACAATATATATGTTATCGATAGTTTTTAGTAATAAATATAATATTCTGTTTAATAATTTTAGTCACAGATATGATTGTGTAGTCAATTCTTTTTATCACAGATATAATTTTGTGAATAATACTTTTAGTCACATATATTGTTTTGTAGATAATAGTTTTAGTTATAGATATTATTTTGTGGGTAATACTTTTAGTCACAGATATTATTTTATAGTTAATATATTTACTTACAAATATGAGTATGGGCTTAAGTTTTACTAACAAATAAATATCTATGGGCATTATCAATTATTCCTAACAGATCATACATATCTGTGGGTAAAACTTTTAAGCACAGAGTTTTTACCCGTAATTTTGTCACAAAAAAATCAATTGGTAAAAGAATTTACCAATAGAAAAATAGCTTTTACCAAAAAACAAGTCCATGTTGGCATAAGTCAATTATTTTGTAGTGAATATTGTACTTACACAATGGCGTAGGGGTTCTAGAAGATGGTGTAGGTGTAGTTAGCACTTGTTGGGTCGAACTAGACCTTGAACTGCTGCTCTCTCTTCCCAAATCCTTGAGTAAATATGTTTGTGTGAATGGTGTATAGTTCGCTCGTCGAATTGCCAAGAAACTCGAAGTCTATTTCATCATGCTTGTTTTAGCGTTCATGCAAGTACACATTTAGCTTTTCCATCATTGAATTCAGTTAATATTTCCAATGGAAAAATATTGACAAACAATAGACTTTCTAGCGTTCATGCAAGTACAAATTTAGCTTTTCCACTTAAAGATTTCTTCTGTAACATTTCACAATAGATTAAAAAGTAATTCATTAATAAATCAAATTAAACTTAAGCATAAGATGAAGGCATTTATAATAATAATACAAAAACAAGGCACCTTGTATTTTGGAACCAAACCTTGATCTGTTTGGGCTCAATGTTAGATACAATAGAGCACTCTCTGATAAGTTGTTGCCAACAAAGAGAACTTGTTTTTAGACATTCGTGATAAAGCCTTTTAATATTTTATTGAAGATAATCATATATTAGTAGAAGAATGAAATTAAAAAAGAAAGTACCCATTATCATGTTGCAACAATCGGGGAGTTGGTACATAAGACCATTGCATCTCTGTAAATTGCTACAGGTGATTGAAGGCTGGGTTAAGGCTACATATATAGATCACCAAAGTATGTTTCTAGATCTTGGATTTAATTTTAATGGCCTTTGTCGATAATTCAACCATCACACAGTCATCATGAATTGTTGGTGGAGAGTAGCTTAGGGGTTTCAATTGATGGGGATGTTGGTTCGCCAAAAGACTATCTTTTCTAGGAGGAAACAACCTCGGGTATAGGTATTGGTAGATTAGAGTTATCCAAAGGTGCATGATCTTAATGTGATGGAGATAGATATTGATTATGACATTGTACTTTAGTAGGGTTATACATGGTAGAATTAGGGTTATCGAATGAACTAGTAGTGGAATTCGAATCATCAAAAAGAGCATCCTCGGTGTTGCTAATTGCCTTTAGAGAAGAACTTGATGTCGTATGTGTAACTTGCTTCATTGGGTTAGTGCATTGAGGGATCGTACGTCATGAGCCTTTCTCTAATGTCTTATTTAGCTTTTGCCTCGCTATGTTATTCAAACAGAGGAGCGTGTAGGCACATTCTAGCCTACAAAATAATATCTTTGATTTATAGACACGTATAATAATTTGTACCTATTTTTCACCGTTATTAATGTACCTATTTTTCACCAGTAATGAATTGATAAATCTAGCTAAATTAATATTCTAGTTTGTGTGATCATATTTCACCATTGTGTTTGACGACCTTTCACCATATTGTGTGATGATATTTCACTACTATGTGTGGTAATTTTTTTACAATTGTTTATAATGAGCTTTCATAAACTATGTATGATGAATTTTCACTAATTATTTTATCAATTGTAAGATCTTTCACCAGGCATTTGATGATCTATTACTATTGTGAGTGATGATCTTTTTTCCTTCGCATATGATGATCTTTCACAAATTGTATAATGATCTTTCACCATCTATTAATGATCTTTCAACACTCTGTATTATGATCTTTCATCAACTGTATATAGTAACCTTTCATAAATTATTTCATTACTAGTGTGATAACTTTTTACCAACCGTATAAAGATCTTTCACTTTGATGTGTGATGATTTTTTACCATTGTTCTACTAAAATTTATTATACATTTTCAACACTATTCTTAAGATCTTCTACCATATTATTATACATATCTTTTATTATTATTATTATTATTTTACTAAAATTTTATATTTGTTTTGCTCCAACTTTAATTATCTCATAATCTTTCACTACTATTCTATTGATATTTTATGTTATTATTTTTTTTCCAAACTACAAAAATATGCATGAGCCTTTATTTGTAGGGTAAACTTTTTAAAAACATCATTATATATATATATATATATTTTTATTTTTTAATATTCTAAATTAAAAATACAGTAATTAAAAAAAAAAAGGTGCGTCACCGATAACGAAGTACTGCACCACGTGACTAATGACACTTTATAATTTGCATAGAATCAGCCCATCCAAATAAAGCCTAATGCAAATCTAGTTTGGTTGATATTTTTCAACTAAATTATAAATAGGCTGATATCATTTGTCATCTTTTAAAGCTCAGTTTACAAGACCTAATTTATTCTTAAACCTATACAACCCCAGCGGCTGTACGTTGTCCTACTCGACGATCAAATTGAACCCTCTACATGATTGGAATCGCGCACAACAAGTAAGAGACGACGGCGAGAAAGAAGTAGCTACCGAACTGTAGGAATATTGCAAATTTCTTCAAGGGCGAGCTGCTTTCAGATTAGAATCGCGCGCAACAAATAAGAGACGACGGAGGAGATCGAAGAACGACTACAACGATGGCAATAATTCATGATCTCGCTGCTAAGCTGATTCCGTCTGAACTTCGCCGACGCATTGTCTACCTAAGGTTTCGGATATTCTTCCTAAGGTTGGAGCTATTAGAGATAATATCAGAAACAATATGTCCCATGGCTAACAGCTTCTCCTATTCTTCATGGCAGCTTGCTGCTGAGATCGGAAGCACAGCAAACAAAATACTACGACGGCTGCTACGGATGAAAGATATTACTTCAGCTGATCTTGCAAAGCCTCCCCCCAAAATTCTCCTCGAAATCGTCGCAAGGATGAATCTATCAATATGTTCAATGGTCAACACCTTCCCTTGTTCCTGGCTTGCCATCATGACTCATCCTTTGTTCTCAACAATTCAAAACTCTGTTCGTGATAACCATCCGTAGCCATGGCGATCTGTTCTAAGTTTTATTGCTCATAATTAGGGTTGTAAATGAGTTGAGTCAGTTCGGTATTCGGATCGGCTCGTTAAATGCTCGATTCGGCTCGTTCCTTTAGTTAAATGAGCCAAGCCGAGCCTGAGCTGCAATTTTAGGCTTGTTTATTAAACGAGTTGAGCTTGAACTCGAAAAAGCTCAGCTCGGTTTATTTTTTGGTTTTGACTCATGAGCTCGGCTCGGCTCGTTAAAAGTTTAGTTCGGTTCGTTCGTTTAGTTAAACAAACCGAACCCAAACATCATTTTAGGTTCGTTTAGTTAAACGAGCCGAGTCCAAGCTTAGGGTTATTCGGCTCGGCTTGACTCGTTTACAGCCCTACTCGTAATAATCTTGTCTACCCCAACACATTTACTCTCATTCGGGAGGACTTGGCATTGGAAAAATTTGTCTCCATCAAGTTGAAGTTGGATTTTGTAAGAGATAGAAATTTCCATCAAGTAAACCCTTGCCATGGTTTGATATGTTTCTGGAAGAGTGATGAACACAAAGTTTCATATTATCTGTCTAACCCTCTGACGGCTGAGTGGGTGATGCTTCCGGAGCTATCTTGAGGAGTTGGATACCCGGCTTCTTATACCGGATTTGGGTACAACCCCAATACAAATCAGTACAAGGTTGTAAGAATTTGGCTTAGGGATGATGGGGACTATCAATATCATCATCTAAACGTGGAGGTTCATACCATTGGTACCTCTGCTTGGAGAAGAATTTAGAACGATTCTCCATTCCAGATCCTTAGGTACAACCGGATAAGCAGCAACCTATCTCCTAGGTTGCCTGTTGTGTTTAATGATGTTTTGCACTGGTCATATACTTTCAATGAAGTCGACCACCAAGTATTTTGCTTTGATGTTGGGACAGAGAAATTGGGGTTATTTCCATTGCCCAATGTTGCAGGTGCACTTATAGACCACATGCAAATTGGAGTGCTGAATGGTTGCTTCATGATGTGTATGTCTAGGCATGGGACCGGGTGTTTGCAGATATGGGTGTTAAATGATTATAGCAGAAAGGATTCCTGGGTTAAGTTGGGAGTATGCAACAACAATTCATTCGATCGTACTGTACGAGAGATTATCGATATTGATGAAGATGGGATCAAGGTTCTTAGGGTTGATAGCTTTCGTAATGTGTTTTATAGCTTTGAAGCCAAAACGAGTACCAAGTCTAAGAGCATAAATATGATTTTTGCCGGTGTTGATAGAAAATCAAGGGTTGAGTCATTTGTTCCTAGTTTCCTATCCCCTAGGCATTTGCAGCAGCTAGATCATTGATTGATAGGTATAATGATCCACTACAAGATATATAGTCAAATAGGGCAATATTATTTACCCTATTAGATAAAAAAATTGCCCTATTAGTCTAATAGGGAGAAAAAAAATTGCCCTAATATTGCCCTATTATTTGCGCCCTATTAGGGTTATAAGGGTAAAATTTTTAATTGCCCTATTTGTTTCCACTCTAATGGGGAAATTGTAATTAGCCTATTTGATTGCTGTCAACGGGGGCAATATTATCACCCTATTTAAGTTAAAGCTACTAGGGGAACTTTTAAAATATTGCCCTATTTGAGTATCCTATTAGGACAAAATTATTTGCCCTATTTAGCTTACCTGTTAGGGCGAAAATATTGCCCTATTTGAGTTACCTGTTAGGGCAAAAATATTGCCTTATTTGAATTACCTATTAGGGCACAAATATTGCCCTGTGTAGCTTACCTATTAGGGCAAAAATATTGCCCTATTTGAGTTACCTATTAAGGTGAAAATATTACCCTATTTGATTGTCTATTAAAACAACAATATTGTCCTATTTAATTCCTTAAACAATTTTCCTATTTTATTCTAATAATTTATATGCATATTATAATCTAGAGTAATAAAGTTTCACAAAATCAATTCAACATGAGAAAAAAGATTCAATATTGAACATTAAAAAATAGATATAATACATTAAGCAACAATGTATATGTATAAATAGTTTTCATATAGTAATATCTAATCAAATAAGGTCAAACTACAAATGTTGACTATGAAATTATAACAAAATAAAATAATTTGATAAATTCATTGTTTATGATACTAGTTTGACATCCTAAAATAAAACGAGCTGCAACTAATCCACATCGATCGAAGCATGCGCAAATCCTATAGCAACTTCATAAGTTCCAGCTTTTACTTCGTCATAAACCTTGTCTTTCACTTGAATGCTTTCCTACTACACAAAAAAAAAGAACAATAGAAGTAGTTATTGACAATAATATTGAAATATTATTGTTCAACCTATGAAAGAAAATAAACAAGGCATAGTAAGATGTTTGTAATATTTCAGTCGCGCTATTTAGATGTATTCCACTGCACTTGCATATATACCAGCAAATATGTACCCCTCAGTTGTGTCAATCATGTACATAATATTTCACACACAATACTCTGTCTTAAAGAAAATGAAACAATTTACATTTCACCTTCACATTCTCCTCCCTTTCCTTGAACCTATCAATCAGCTTAGGGCATGCCTGCAACATGAGAAACAAGCATGTCATATAATAGCAATCTAAATCACATAGCACATATTTAATAGGCGCTTCTATCCCAAATTTTAACAATCCATATGGTTGGAGTTTAATGCATTACAGACAGGAAAGAAAAAGAGGGAAAACATTTATGCATCAATGCAAAGTTAAGAATTGAACACCATCGAAGCCATACATCTTCATAAAGCTTTGCAAGCATCTCTGGTCGAGAGACAATCAACCCAGCTAAGCATTTTGCTGCTGCTCTTCTCACTTTCCAGCTAACATCCTCATCATCAGTATATTCGTTTGCACTCTCACTACAAGATGAAAAATGGAAAATCCAAAAACAAATAATTAATACTGATTTCATTTGAAATCAATGTTTGAAAGGAATAATAATATGGTGAATAACATACTCATCTTCATCCTCTTCCAAAGGTTCATCATTAGCATCTTCATCCATGCTATCAGTGAAGTTTGGATCATAAATAATAAATTCAAGGGTAATATCAAGAATTTCATCCCAGTAGGCTGAGATATCCCTGGGACACCTCAAAAGAAAACTCTCCAAGGCCTGCATATACGAGAACACAGTATGATACGGTTCCAAATCTATTTTCCAGGCATGCAATGAGGATCCATATAAATCTGCAATCATACCTGTAAACTGTACTCGCGAAGCTCTTCATCATTCTCATAAGCGTTTTTGCAGTAATTTATAAGGAGAGAGACAGTGTCCCCTAGATATGGTCCGAAACGGTATCCAACAGTCAATGCCTCAGCTCAAAAGCAAGTATTACATATGCATTTTGAGAAGGGGGGAGGGGAACAATATATTATTTTTGTTTTAGTTTAAGAAGTATTCGAAAAGGATATGTCATTGAAACTTCAACTACTTATATGAAATGCAGGTAAGGCAGAATTCAGTGCTATTTATGGTGCACTTCATCACTGACCCATTGTACTTGATCTGATGAACTAAAATATAAATGTACAAATATCATATACACATACCTGAACACCCCAATCATTTGAATATTTGTACGAGTCATTTCAGGTTTTGTCCCCTTGCACTTCAGGAGTTCAACTACTTCAATTGTAGCCTTAGTCAACAAGTCATCTGACAAGCTGGAAGCAAGTGATGCTGCAGAATAGCATTCTTGTGAATTAGTTTCAACAAGACTTGCCACCCTCCACTCGTCAGCCCCCTCCAACAAGAAAAAAGACCAGCAACAGAAAAGGCATAAACCTATGCATGCAACTGTCTTCTTTCTAACACTGGCATGACTTGAATTCAATTGGGGCAACAATGCACCAAGCAGTTCCTCGTGATTTGCTGCCATAAGATTTCCAAACTTATGAAGAACATCACACAATATATCAAGGCATTCGCACCTGATCTCTGTACTCGTTCCCTGATAATAAGAACAATTAAACTTATCATGTAGAACTTAGGTTGCAAACGACATAAACAGAGAGATATAGCCTAACCAGTTGTTCGTACTTGCCATATCACGCTAGCAGGCCGAGGGAAGTATTAATTACTACTGCGTTTTCCTCCCTCTTTTACGAGGATTTCGATCGATTTAGAGTTGGGGCCTGCGTTTCCCTAAACTTAGAAACTAAAATTTTTAGAATCAATGACAAACCATTCAGATCGAGCAAATCTTAATAAAACTCAAGAGATCAACAGAAACAGGGCGAGTGGCCTAAATTTCACGACAGCCATCACAACCAATAGCTAGGTGGATAAAGTAATCAAATTAAATGTTATGGTTTTCAGAAATTTATACCAAACGAAACTAACACAAATCGGACTAGATGAAGACCGGAGAAGATGTGCCGGAGATCGAGGACAACTCGCCGGTGACCGACTGGTGGCGCAACCTGAGATGTCCGCCACTGCAGGCGGCTGCTGCTGCTGCTGCTGCGAGTGCTGTTGCTGCGGTTTCTGGCTGCGTCGCCGGTGGTGGCTGGTTGTGGCCGGCGGTCGACTGGAGTGGAGGAGCAGGGAGGAGGTGAGGCTGGGTTGGAGCTCAGGCGCAGGGAGTAGCACGCACGAGAAAGAGAAAGAGAAGAGAAGGGAGAGAAGAAGAGAGACAAGGAAAAGGAAGAGAGAGTCGGGGGGAACCGGTCGGGATATTTTTTTTTAATAAACACACTTAAGTAAATAATATTTTATTTATAATTTATTTAAAGAAAACTCATTTTGAAAGGATCTAAAAGCTTAAAATTGATATAAGGGTTATATAAAGAATTTCGGAAGTACTTTTAGAAGAATTTACCAACGAAAGTAAAAGTCTATATAATTTAAGAAAATACATTATAAGACCTTAAAATAATATTTTTAAATTTTCTACAAATAAAATTATTAAAATAAACTTGACTATTTTAAACGGATATTTTATAATTTAAATAATATATATATCGTTAACGAAATATAACTTCAAAATAAAGTCGTAATCACACGACGAAATTATAATCGAAAACGAATCTAAAATATAAAAAATCAAAATACGAGAAAGAACGAAAATACATATTTTTAACCGAAAATCGAAATCATATGAATATAATAAACGGTCGTGAACGAATTTATCTAGAATGATCCGCAACGACAACGATTAATTAAATTCAAATATTAGATTGAAATAGTCGATACATCTATAAATAAATCAAAATTAAAATAGTTAAATGTTTATATCAAATTACGCTAATAAAATAATTAAGTTTAATAAAATTAAATTTTAAAATACCGAGTATTACAAAATAAGTAATAATAATTATTAGTAATAATTAATAATAAAATATCTAATAAATATAATAATTGTGAATAAATGTGAAAAATAATTAATAATGAGAAATAAAATAAAAATATGAATAAGATTAATATTAATCATAATTACCAATAATTAGTAATAATATTTTTTTAATATTAAGAAATAATAATAATATTTAAAAATAATTATTCTTAGTAATAATAAAGACAAATATTATTTAATTCCATATTAGATAGAATCAAATAGGGGTATTTTAATATATTGTCCTACTAGATAGTATCAAATAGGGGGAAAAATTTTACTGCCCTATTTTATAAGAATAAATGGAGGGATTTTAGTATTGCACTATTTATTAGGATTAAAAAGGAGAATTTTTAATCATTACCCTATTAGATTGGATTAAATAGGGGATATTTTATATTGCCCTATTTGTTAAAATCAATTAGGGAAAATTTTAATTTCTCTATTTGATTATCTATAATAGGGCAATTTTATAATTACCCTATTTAGTATTCTAAAATTGTCCTATTTGACTATATTTTTTGTAGTGATCCTATATATTAATCATTTATGCATGCGTGCTATAGTAGTAGAAGATCGATCGCTGATGCGTGAAACATCATGCATGCATATGATTCCAAGATGGTGTTTCACTCATTGATTTATATAGGTAGCTCGTCGGTTAGTTTGATAGACATCTAAGTGTTTCTCATTTCTTTTGTAGTTTTGAACATTTTGATTTCAAAAATTATTTCTTATTAATTAAAGTGCTTCTGATTTTAGGATTCCCTTTTAATACATCAATGCTATTTATTTTTAGTTTTCATAATCACATCATTGTTCTCCTCTTGGAGAGCCATTGCAAAGGCAATTCCGACCAAACAAATATCCACAGGCGAATAACACACGTATATAATGTATGCATAGGGTCATCCCTAGGTATAACAATAATAGGCCTGACCCTCCTAAATTATATAATATATTTGTAATATAAATAAATGGACCAAAAAGTTAAAAGATATAGCGTGAAAAAGGTGCGGCAGAGTTGGATGGATAACACAACACAACGTACTTGATTTTGCTATTTCAAAATTTACAATCAAGCGACAGAGTTGGTTGGACAACACAATGTGTTTGATTTTTTCACTCTTAATATATAACTAAGAATACCTATAATAACTTTACGATCGTAATTTTTTGGCTCAAACTTATATATATAGTTATATCCAGTGAGAATTACTTTTTATAGGGAAAACTCATAACTGTCTTAGTTTTTTAAGATACTTACACTAGTTTCTATAACTTATAGGGGAAGTTTCCATCATCTACTACAGGTTTCTATCACCTACTGTAGGTAGTTTTCTAATTTAAAATATAAATATTTAATATTTATAAAAATACCATCACATTTTTTTATGATACTCAAATATTTTAATTTCTTGAGATGCTTACAATAATTTCCACCACCTACTATGAATAGTTTTCTGACCTGAAATATAAATACCTAATATTTATAGTAATGTCGTCGTTTTTTCAAACACTTAAATATTATAGTTTTCTAAGAGATTTGTAGTAGTTTCTTCTACCTATTTAGAGTAGTTTCCATCACCTACGGTAGGTAGTTTCTAAAGGCAAAACATTATTATATAATATTTATAAAAATGCCACTGTCTTTTTTCCCTAACAATTAAATACTACAGTTTCTTGAATTATAGATAATAGTTTCCTTTACCTAATAATAATAGTTTTCACCATCTAATATGGGTAGTTTTTTCAACTTAGCTATCACTGTATATTATCTCAAATGCAATTTATAGGACCTTTCTCCAACTTACTTTTTTCTATTTTGAGCTAAAAAATTACGAGAAAGGGGCGATTATCGAAAAGCTAATTATTTAAGGCATGTATTGGTTAAGTTTTTTCATCATAGTTTTTTTGACAAAAAAATATGAATATATTTATTTATGTGTACTTTTCTAATAAAAACAAATAGTCATTTATAAAACCTAGTAGCCGCAAGTCAATAACAATGTTTTAAAGAGTGGGTTGAGTTGACGTTTCAAGGTTAGGTCATGTGAGGTTTAGATTATCTCTATATTAGGTCAACTGGGGTTTTTTTTGGAGCGATAGTCTTTTGGGTTATTTGGTTTCATGTAAACTTAGGGTCATTATATCCTTTCTAATCAAGTTATATTCACATTGGATAATTTTGGGTTTTTTGTTTTTTTGTTCTTCTATTTTTGAATATCAAGTTTGGGTTAGGTTTGGATTATAATTTGGTTTGTTTTATCATTTTGGGTTGGGACTAAGTTGAATCATTCAAGCTGTTCCTTTTATTTGTCCAAGTATGTTAGGATTTTAAATTATATTGATGTTATTTTTTCTCCATGAATTATTGGTGAGACTCGTGATCAGGAAATGAGGACGGATGAATAACCAATGATCGTCATAGTGTCCATAATGAGTTAATTAATGACTCTTCTCTAGTTAGTTTCAATACTTTTTAAGAATGTTGTTACGGCGTTTCAAAAGTAATAGATAATGATAGTGTGTTTAAGCTTGTGATTTTTTTTGTTGGGGGGAGGGGTCATCGGATCCTATAATGATAGCTGTCGAATACGAAGAAGGGAGATCGTATGAAGGAATTCAATTAAGAGACAAAAGATAAAATTACAAATAGAGAAACAAATACGTTTGCTCATGCAATGAACGGTGATCATGAACGAACCAAACGAGTAACCGTGATAAAATGGATTTTTGATAAACATAAACATACACACACACACACACACTCAACGTTAAGTATGTATCCCCTCTGCAGGTAGCATTCAAGACTTTTATTGTAACGGTTTCGATTCATGGGATCGAACGACTCTTATTTCTGTTACTTTAATTAGTACTGTGGGAGAGAACATTCCTTAGGGAAGTTTCCTTTGAATCTGTTATAGTCTGTGCAGTAGTTGTAGATCATGTACCGGCCTCGAACTGACTTCATCCTACCCAACTGACGGTCGGTCAGCTTATAGTACCGGGGGCTAGCGCACCAGTTCTTTGGGCTCTTGCTGCTCGCACACTGGCGGATGCTCTGTTTACCTTCCCAGTAGCAGACGCTTTCTCTGTAATTCTTGAAGCGAGCTATGAATGGTGCAAAGCTCCAGTCGGTCTTAACGCGACCGCCCTGTGTTGCCCAATCATCGGCGTTCCAGAGGCTAGCGTAAGCCTTCATGGGCTGGGAGTCCGGGAAATTGATCTGTGAATCGTGGTAGTTGCGGAAAACCCTGATTGGCGTGCCATCGACGAGCCACCTGCAATATTTATTTATTATGAGAGAAGAGTTAGAAGAATGTTTGAGAATATTTGTTTTAGCTTCATATACCCATATTTTATACAAAAAATTGTTAGCAGTAGGACTTGCTTTTTGATACGAAAATAGTATTAAGATGAAGTAATATTGTACTTACACAACGGCGAAGGGGTTCCAGAAGATGGTGTAGGTGTGGTAAGCGCTTGTTGGGTCGAACCAGACCTTGAACTGCTGCTCTCTCTTGCCAAATCCTTGAGTAAATATGTTTGTGTGAATGGTGTATGGTTCGCCCGTTGAATTGCCAAGAAACTCGAAGTCTATTTCGTCGTGCTTGTCTCCGGTGGATGATATCTGCACAAATTTTGTCGTCAGACTTTGGATATTTTATGTCTTGCTCGGTAAGCAGAGCGCGCGGGGTCACATAGACTACTACTGCTACTGTATTCTTAGCATGTGGCATGGGGGGTGGTATCGCATTCGTATCATATCAAATCAATGTACTTACATAGAATGTTGTGACGGTTCCAGCTGAGTCTCCTGGAACCAACCTGATCTTTGCTGAAATGCTTCCATACAGAAAGTCGGCCTTTGATTTTATCCCAGATCCTGAAACCACAAACAACTATGGTCATATGTTTTTTCCACACATCTATGGTATAATATGTGATCCCTTTTTTGCATGCGCTGATGTTGATGGTGGATAAATATGTTGGGGAGTAATAAAATGATAATATGTCCAAAAACTGCTGCACGTACAGGAGCAGATTGGATGGATACTCATGATGATACTATCTACGTGTGTATGTATTACCTCCATATTTCTCAAGGACAAGGTCAAGAGAGTCCGGACCGGTCCATTTCCCGCGCTTCTCACCCCAATAGAAGATCCAGGAGTCCGCCATGTCGGCTTCGATCAAACACCGATCAAACACGAATGCAGAAACAAAGAGAGCAACCAACACCGCTCGTGCACTCTCCATCTCGCCTCCTCTACCAAGAAATTCCTCGCTCTCTCTCGTATCGTGTTCAAGAACCGATATGCGAGAATGATTGTTACTTTTGCTAGCTCTTGGTTTCTGAACATTCTCAATGGTCATATCCATATATATATATATAACCCCTACACCGACATAACGAAAGAGGAAGTATATTTTAAATGTTGTGGTTTTGACAGCTTTTCTGGGGTCATGCTCCTCACTTTCTAGTTTCAATCCCCTGCCTTCCTTCATCAACGCCTTTCTACGTAATATCTCTTCATTTAGATACTAAATTATGACGACTGCTTTAGCCGATCGAAAATAAGCCTAAGTCTGGACCAGCATGTTCGTAACCAAACAATTCTTGTAATTATTACTAGAAGTTAACCAATTGTACGTGAGATTAAAGGCTTGTTTAATATGGGATTAATAGGGTTGGAAATTTTTTTATTTTATATTTTATATATCAAGTATTTAATAATAATAAAAATATTTTTAATAAAAATATTTATTTTAGATTAAATTAAAATTTAAAATGATAATTAATCCGAAAAAAATATTTAATCTTAAATAAATTATACAAAATATATAAAATATAGAAATATTTTTTTTACCCCCTAACACTTGTAGCATACGAATACTAAGGATTCCTAATTTTTCATTTATTTGATCATTATTAAATGCTAAATTACTGTATAATAATAGTAATAATACTATAGAAAAATGAAACTTTAGTCGGTCGATGATCTGTTTCCGAGTTGGTACATGTTACGTGGACGAGTAGAGTAGAGGGAGCCGTGCAGGACACTATGTGTTTAGGATGTTCTTCGGTTCACTGCCGAGCGCTACTTTTTTTGTATATGCATGGGTGCACATCCTCACGCTCCTCTTCTCAGGTATGATTTGGAGCCTCCAGCTGGTGGCCTTGACAGTCGGTTGCAAAATTCACATAAATTGCTCACATATGCATGTACATGGAAATCAAGATGAAAAAAAATTTCATTAAAAGCTGGCACATTCTCCTACTCATCTAAAGAACGCCGCTTAAAATAATGCCTACTTGCTCTTTTCTGCATTTAAAGGGTGTCGCGTAATATATATAATTATTTCAATAAGACTATTTGATATAATTGGCCTAATTATGTTTGGAAAAATTGGTAATAAAAAGCTACTTATCAAATACAATTTTATATATATATATAAATAAACTACTTCCAATAAAGTAAAAGCTAGCTTATAAATTACTTTAAATCATGTTAAATACATACTATATATAAGTCAAATGAACGGAAATAAGCCGTATATAAATTTACTTAAGTTCCGCAATGAATTGACTTGGCTTGTTTGTTAAACTAAATGGAACTGACTCGAACTCAAGTCTTAATATTAGACACGCTAAATAAATGAGCCGAGTTCAAATTATAATGAATATTATTGACTCGTATAGTTACATACTAACAAGAATTCCACTTGTTTAGAAGTGACTTATTTTTTTTATTAATAAAAAATATTATTAAAAAAAAATAATATTCAGATCTTCTATTAAGGGTTTGACTGTAATCATTAATCCTTCGAGTGAGCAAATCAGTCTTGTTTGGTATGGAGGTAATAGGGGTGAAAATTTTTTCCCTCTATTTTGTATATTTTCTATTAAGTATTTAATAATAATAAATATATTTTTAATAAAATACCCGTTTTAGATCAAATTAAGATCTAAAATGGGTATTAATTAGAATAAAAATATTTAATTTTAAATATATTATATAAGATAAATAAAATACGAGGATAATTTTTCCACCCTTTTTACCTTATACCAAACGAGCACTGAGGGGAGTCCTAAACAAAGAACCAGAGTCGACAACCATCGATAAGAGAGTGGTCCGCTCCTTTGAAATGAAAGTTTAAACCAAATAGCCATCACTTCACTTCTACTTCCTTTGCATCCATAAAATTAGGAGTGTCCAAATGGGTAGCCATGGTTTAATCCAACCCATAGTATCTTAACCCATGGTCTAACCCACGATGGGTTATAGAAAATAACTAGTAATTTTTAACCCAATCCATCATAACCCATGAGTTATACGGGTTGACCATGGGTTAATATATATACAAACAAGTTTATCTTGACCTTTATTATCACCTCTTCCACCACCATTGCCGCCACCCCTTCCACCACCATTACCACCAACGCTTCCACCACCACAACCACAATTGTTTTCCTTCCTCTTTTATTTTTTTTCCTTTTCTTCAATTCACCACCACCTCCTGCCATATGATAAAATAATTATGTCAAGCGTCAAACTTATTATAAAAGGACAATGATCACATTTATTTAGTATGTTTGTCTTCTTTATAAAAACTTCTAATACAACACTACGACACTATCTTAATTAGAGTAAGAAGAGGAATTTTAAATAGTATTTTATTTTCTTTTATAGGAATTTTAAAGATGAATTGTTTCCCTAATCTTTTTTTAGAGGAATTTCAAATGCTTTTAATATATAATTTAATTAACATGAATTCATAAACACAATGGAATATCAATGATGATGTCATTGTCTGGCGATAAAGATTCTTTTCGACGTAAAAGTTGTATAATTGAATCATTCCTTCTTCTCATACAATATTAATGTTTGGAGAATGAAGTTACAATTGCAATATATGTTAACGAAAAAACATTTATACTATATAACAAGTTCTAATACTAGTTTTTAAAAAAGCTCAATTAAACTAATTCATTGTATCTAATTAATAATTATCTACTATATATTCCAATATGAGTGTAACACTTCATTTCTAGCCTTCTTAATTAACTCTTCATGGGCTAAAAGATCCATATTGCATGTCATGGGTGAAACCTGAAAAAAAAAATCAAACTTAATTTAAAAGTAAATACATATATAAGTATATAACAATAATTGTTTAAATAATATTATAAACACATACCCATTTCCAATTCCTCAAGCACCTCTAGACATTCTTCAATTTCAATTGGTGTAGAGGAAGATCTTAACCAATCTTGGCCACAAATTAGAGCTTTAACTATCTTTGGAGTTAAACAACTCCTAAAAGGATCAAGTATTCTATCACTGGTGGAAAACGCACTCTTCGAAGCAACAGTAGAAATATGAATAGGCAATATTTCACGGGCCATAATCGAGATCATATGATATGTGCTAGCTTTAGACCTCTACCAATGCAAAATATCAAAGTTGGGTTTTTCTTCTTCGATGCTATCATCTAAATACCGTTGTAACTCGGAATTGCTTTTTTTCTTCTCCCGTGACCGTTGCTCTTGAAACCATATGAAATCTAGGTTGCAAATGCTTACAAAATCTTCTAAAACCCTCCTTCTCAACAAAACAAAAGGGCAACTCATCAACTATTATCATCCTTGCAAGCTCCTTACGACACAATTCTTGATCAAATCTCCAAATTTTCATATCAATATGCACATCATGCTTCTCATAAGTAGTATTCCCCCTACTATTCAACTCATTATATGGATATGATTGACATTTATCTAAGTGCCTAATCAAGGTGCTTGTCTTTTCCATTTATACTCTTTATTACAATACTTACATTGTACAGATGTGATCAAAGTGGACTCACCTTGTTTGATTTGTGTAAAATGCTCCCAAACAAGTGAGAGAGTCTTATAAGATTGCTTTCTTTTGAAACTAACCGAGCTCATTTCTTCAGACATTATAAATATCTTGTTAAACATAAATAAGAGGCATAAGTAAATAACAAAGCCAAGAAATCTTTTGAACTAATGTATTATTCGTACTGTCAAAGTCAAAATAAAATAAAATTGAACTCTAAGATATTTTCTTTCTATGCACCAAGGTTCAAGAATTAGAGAGAAAATGTGTTTGTGTGTATTCGGTTAATTACAGAAATCTTTTGCCCCCTAACTCTAAGAGTAGGAACCCAAGCGGACACCTTGCCATTTCCTTTTAATTTGAAGACGACGTTTATCAAGTATTATTATCATAACTCTACCTTTACTTCTCTCTCTTCCTGTTCTTTTTCTACAGCGCCAAACCCCCGACCTCCTTTCTCTTGCTCTTTGACTCTTCAATATCCAGAGCCGCCACCACCAGGCAAAGTCGGATAGTGCAACCGTCCCAGCGACGGATGACGAAGACCCCGGCGAACACCAGTGACTAGCGCTAACAACAACCTATGCGAGTAGGGAGCTTCGACTTGACCCCGTTCCAGCGCCTCCTTGCTTCGTCCACCACCGGGGCACGATGCCAGCTCCACTGCGACACCACAACAATCCAAATCGAAAAGTAAGAGAAAGAATTGAGAAGATACCTATTTCGTAAGTAGACGAACATCTGCAGCTGGTGATGGGAATTGAAGCTTGTATTTTCTAAAGTCGAAGACGATGCAATTGGGATGGAGATGTATTGACGAAGAGATAAATTAGGCTGAAGTCGTCGAAAAATTGACCGAGGAGTGAGGAGAGGCAGAGATAGAAAATGTCTGAGACTAAAAAAATTCTGAAAATAAATATTACCATGGCAACTCATGGTCAATTACAATTAAACCCATACCAACCCATATTTAAATAATATATATATGTGTTCAACCCATACAAAATAATAACCCAACCCACTTATATTATAACTTAAGTTTATGGGTTGGATTACAACTTACCGTGACAAGCCCAACCCATTGAACATGCCTACATAAAATCACAAGACTTGGAGAGAATACATCTAAAGTTCCCTCTCCAATCACTTATAAGCTGCATGTTAGTGTCTGTCTTCGCTTCGCTGCCAGATTTAAATTCCAGTTCTTCCTTCTCTGTACGTATTATCATTGACCTCCTTTTTAATCTTAATCTGAGATAGCGAGTTGAGTTTGTGGTGCATTCGATGCAAAATTATCATTGGGTATATTGTCTTCTTGATCTGACTCGTAAGTGCCTTCTGGCTGGCCTAAATTGGGCCTTGTTGAAGTTACTCATTCCTCTTGGCAGCAATAATACTTTGGCCCAACACACTCGATTAAAAATGGAAACCAAAAAAAAAAAAAAAAACTTTGGCCCAACGGATCAGCCTCCCTTCGCTCCAACGATATCTTGGCAGACGAGCGAGAGGGAGAGAAGAGGATCAGCTACAGCCGAAGCCAGATGACTGTCGAGCTTATTCGCTATGGAATTGGCGATGGAATCTATTCAATAGGAGAGCTAGTGACTAAACCTAAATCCCACGTAATTCGCAGAACAAGTGACAAAAACGCTTCAAAAACCCCAAATCTTTCAACCCTACCTTCCTCCTCGGCGGCCAAGCCGCCGCCGCCTCCACTGCACTTGAGCTCTAACCACCGCCTCCGACAAGTAGGCGGCTGGGATACTCCGATCAGACGTGAGCCCTGCAGAAGCCACACTATTCCACGTGATGTGGAGGCCCGTTTCCAACGACGGCTCAATCTCGTGATTCAGAAGCTCACTAGGATAGGCTCGACTCCGTTGAAGGTGCTCCAGGATGAAGGAGACTGGGATGAAGAACTCTTCTGGGCTGTCATTAATGTCCTTAAACGTAATACTACATTCGAGGGAATTACCCAGGTGTTTAATGCATGGAAAACGTTGGAGAAATCGAGAATCAATGGGTTCAATTACACCAAGATAATATCCTTACTGACTGATGCTGGTCACATGGATGACGCAGTATCCTTACTTCAAGATATGAAGACCCTCGGTCTCGAGTTTTCTTCAGACACCTACAACTCGATCATCCATGGCTATGCATATCAGGGCAAATTCGATGAGGCGCTAGTTTATCTTAAAGAGATGGAGGAAATAGGTCCGAGCAGGCCGGATACCATAACCTATGATGGCCTGATCGAGGCTTATGGGAAATTCTCTATGTATGATGAGATGATCGGTTGTGTGAAGATGATAGAGAGCAATGGATGTTGCCGACCAGATCATGTTACTTATAACTTGCTGATAAGGGAGTTGGCCAGAGGTGGATTGTTGAATAGAATGGAGAGGATGTGCCAAAGTGTGATTTCAAAAAAGATGCATCTCCAATCATCCACTTTGGTAGCAATCATCGAGGCGTACGCAAAATTTGGCATGATAGAAAAGATGGAAAAGGCTTACAGACAGCTAATCAATTCAAGAACTGCTTTGAAGGAAGATATGATGAGAAACGTAGCTAGGGTCTACACCGAAAATTACATGTTTTCTAGATTAAGTGAGCTGGGGAACGATCTAGGTTCAAGAATCGGTACGAGGACGGACCTTGTTTGGTGCCTGCGTCTCCTTTCCCAAGCATCCGGATTGAGCAAGAAGGGCATGGAAACTGTTCTGTTGGAAATGGAAGAACTTGGCATCCCCTGGAACGTGACTGTTGCTAATGTCCTCTTGCTGGCGTATTTTAAGATGAAAAACTATAAGCGATTCAGAAATGTATTCTCGGAACTAACACGTAGAGGTGTGGAACCTGATCTCGTGACCTTTGGCGTTTTATTTGATGCAAAGATGGATGGCTTTGATTTGAGTAGAACGATACAGGTTTGGAAAAGGTCTGGATATCTGGATAGAGCCGTGGAGATGAATACCGATCCTCTTGTTCTTACTGCCTTTGGTAAAGGTATTTTCCTTAGGACCGTAGAGGATATGTACTCCCTGGACCCTCAGTCCAGGAAACATAAGCAATGGACCTATCGTAGCCTCATCAGTTTTGTGGTGAAATGGAAGGAAAAGGTTCAGCAGTTATCAGAAGATGGAAAGTTGAACTAAAATTGTCATGTGAACCTGATTTGAAGCTTCTGAAAGTAAGATTTCCAGAAATCCTTGTATAAACTGAGATCCATGGTGTACTTGAATGTGTAAATTCTAAGTGGCGAGAACAAATTCGTTCTTTGATCATCATCATCATCATATATATAAGGAATAGAAAGAATGCAGCATGCATGTATATGATTGAGTCTATCATAAGTATATGTTTTGTTTGAAATGAAAGAAATTTGGTTTTTAATAAGCAATGATTGTTTGTCCATTACAAGGGGACGTTGCTGTATGAACCAGATCATGAATTTCTCGTGGCACATACATATATATATGCAGTCAGAGAGTCTAATGCAAGTTTCTGAAATCATATACAAAGTATGGCATGAGAATCTATGCCAGTTCGAGCTCATATGTTTCATTACGGATTGTTCCGTATATATCATTGTACGTTTCACGTACGGACAGACGGAACAAAGATGATATCTCAAAATAATTTTAATTGTTAATCAATCACAATATGTTGAATTAATTTCGAGCTCATACTAGTACAGTGGAATGTAGAACAGCATACTTGAGAGTCGAGTGGTGACCGCTAGTGCTTTACTTTTTATCATATGCCATAGTAGCTGAAGTCGTTAGAAAAGTAACGTTTCTTGCTATGCTTCATAGCAAGTTTTCTAAACGTTGATCTCTTAATTTTCAGGCTGATGTCCTGGAAAGCTGATATTAACAACATGAGTTTCGTTGCTCCAGACACTATTGCTTTAATTAAGCTTAGTGGACATTATTAATTAGGTCCTCGCCTTTTGTATGCAGCAACTTCTTTCATAAGCTCCTGTAGGAAGTAGAGAAAGGAGGAAGTCCCACTGTCTTCTCGAGTCCTCCTTTTGCTTCCTAATGATGTGTAGCTGCTGCCTATACTAATAACTCATATCGACATAGTTTCTAATACAATTACAGGAAAGATATCAAAGTCTGCTTGTAGGAAGCTTGCAATTGCTCTGTCCCTTTCTTGTCTGTGATCAATGGTTTTTACTAGGTTTCTGATAAACATACACACAGCCCTAATCCTTGCCTTGTTTGAGAAATGAAAATTTATGAGGTGAGCCAAGTTAACATCACATTCTTATATTAATGAATCATGTATAAGATTTATTTTGAATAATGACTTGAATGAATCGTCATTTGAGTACAAGTAAGTATATTCTCACCTTGTATTGATGAGATACGAATTTGATTGAATTTTTTTAGAAAGTAAAAGAAATTGGTAAGCACTGATAGCGAATTACAAGTGGATGGTGGATGGAGGTGTTCCTACCCAAACGGGTATGGACAGAAAAAAAAACACATGATGCGAGGAAGTAACGGATGAGCCAACACCTTCCCAGTTCCAATCCAATACCATGCGCAAACACTACTATGATGCCCCCCTTAATATTGTGGAAGAGAACATTCCTTCGGGAAGTTTCCCTTGAATCGCTTGGCATCCTTGCAGTAGTTGTATATCATGTGTTGGCTTCTGATTGAGTTCATCTTGCTCAGCTGACTGTCGGTTAATTTGTTATACTGACTGTTAGCCCACCAGTGCTTTGCGCTCTTGGTAGCACATTGGGTGATGCTCTGTTTTCCTTTCCAGTAACAGACGCTTTCTTTATAGTTCTTGAAGTGGGCTTGGAACGGCGCGAAGCTCCAGTCGGTCTTAACACGGCCGCCTTGTGTTGCCCAATCGTCGGCGTTCCAAAGGCTAGCATAAGTCTTCATGGGCTGTGAGTCTGGGAAGTTGATTTCGGAATCGTGGTGGTTGCGGAACACTCGGATTGGTGTACCATCGACGAGCCACCTGTAGCATTGGCGAATCATATTCTGAGGATATCCGATTACAGTCTACATTTCTCGGTTTGTTAGAGTTCGTAGGGGACTTACACAACGGCGTAGGGGTTCCAGAAGATGGTGTAGGTGTGGTAGTCACTCGATGGGTCAAACCAGACTTTGAATTGCTGCTCCCGCTGCCCAAATCCTTGAGTAAAGATGTTTGTGTGGATCGTGTAAGGCTCGCCTGTGGAGTTGCCGAGGAACTCGAAGTCTATTTCGTCGTGCTTGTCTCCGGTGGATGATAGCTGTATATATGTTCAGGAAAATATTATTACTATGGTTAAAAGTAAAGCCGTGTAACAGATTATGATTTTAATGTTCCTTCTTTCCTATCGCAATCAGTTCTTTCTCTCGTTCCTCAGTCGTTGGCCTGTTGCTACATTCCCCAATTCTGAAAGTGCATGATTTTGCTTCATCAAACTGTGATTTTAGTAGTGTCTTTAAGGAAATTAGGCTCGAGGAAAACCGTGTGCGTCGTACGACAACGTAATTGCAGGACTGGGGAATGTTTATTGATGATTGCTTGGAATTGTTATTTTTTGACATTACTGAATGGTGTTATCATGTTAGGAGTGTGCTTACATAGAAGGTGGTGACGGTTCCAGCTGAGTCTCCGTCAGCCAACTTGATTTTGGCGGAAATGCTCCCATACAGATAGTCGGCCTTCGATTTTATCCCAGATCCTGAAACCAAATACGGGTTCAAAAATTGTCCATCACTTAAAATAATAATAATAATAATAATAAATGTCCCTTTCTTTTTCCCCCATTATTATAATATCTAGCCGTCCCTTTCATGCATGTTACGTACGAAGTTGATGGATTAATATGCTATGATGAATTAAAGACCATCTTAATTTTCTGATGCCTGTAGAACCGTATGTGTCCTAGCAAACCATTGTATTTCTCTCTTCCTAAGTTCCGGAGAACAGTATGTTTATTGTGTGCACACGCACACACACACATTAAAAAAAAAAAGAAAAAACGACGAAGGCAGATTAGAATAGATAGATCCCTATAATATTACATGCTACTTACCTCCGTATTTCTCTAGAACAAGGTCAAGAGAGTCCGGACCGGTCCATTTCCCGCGCTTCTCGCCCCAGTTGAAGAAGCAGCTGTCCGACATAGTGGCTTGGACTGAACAGCGGTCGAAGACGAATGCAGAAACAAAGAGAGCTACTAGCAAGGCTCGTGCGTTCCCCATCTCGACTCCAAATGAAGGCATACTTGTTTCTTTTGTTCAGGAGATGGCTTTTAGTTTTGTTGTTGGTTTTTGAATTCAGAGAATGCTCGTTATATATATAGCCCTTGCGCCCTCCTAATGTGTCTTGTCTTTATATATATATATATATATATAGATAGATAGATATATTATATTTGAATGTCATGCTCCCTCACTTCATATTCCTCCCCCCTCCCCCTTCCCCGGGGAGGGGGGGGTTGTCCCTTCATCAAAACCTTTCTCTTAATTATGATAATGAATTTGATTGAGTGAAAGTAATTTGATCAAAGCCTTTCATCAAAGCTGTCTGAAAGTAATTTGATTGAGTGATGGGCATAGGCAAACAATATTACATTGAGTAATTTGATTTGTAGGAGATTATTGTCTTCTTAATCTTTTGTTTGAATTGTTCAACCGTTACTACGGCATTGATATGAAAGATTTACGGCGAGCCTGTTGCTGAGTTGGGGCTGGTAACTGGGACGAGATTAGAGGGAGACGTGCAGGGCACTATGTTTTCTTTTTGGTTCTATTCTTTTCTTTTCTTTCTGTGGGAGAGAGGGAGGATAAATGTTTTCCTCTACCAGTATGCTTGGCGAGCACTATGTTTTTGTGCAAGCTAGGACGCATGTTTTCTTCCTCCTCTACTGGCATGATTAGTTTGGTGAGCATGATATGATGACTCTATGGTTTCTCCTTGGCGGTGCTATTATTAGCTCTTTCATTTTGTATATTCAAAGAATGTCTGGCAAGAATGATACGTCAGATATGAATATTTAGGCCGTTTTAATTTCAAAGTCGCCTGCAAAGTTGATCAGCTCTCAAGATTCTGCCCCCTTGCACTGTCGGTCATTTTTCCTGAAAATAAGAAATAAATATTTGTTTGTTTTTTTTTTGTTTAATTCTTGGACATTGACTCATCAACGTGAACGAGTTCATGGGCTTTTTCATGGTCTTTTAGAAACTTGAATAATTTAATTTCCTGGTATAAATTATCCAATAACCAAGAGTAATTTGTGGGCTCTAACGTACAGTTGAAGCCACGTAGAATTATCAGGGTGATAATAAAATCATTTGCTCCCTAGTTTTTAACCTAGTTACCACCTGAATTTCACGAGACCCGGAACTCTTGAATAAACTGGAATAGCCTCTTTATCATACTTGGGAAATAGACGGAGATGAGGGCACATAGGACAACGGTGAATCGTATACATGTAGGAGACCATACAAGATAGCTCCATTTTCCCTCTCTGTGTTAATGTTTTGTTCTCTGGATGACAGCATTAAGACCCACGGGCTACATGATGACGAAGTTGTTGCAACATGTGTCGCTTCCGCCTACATGTAGTCGGATCATATCAACGTTTTATCCTATTTGAATTACCTGTTAGGAAGAAAATATTATCCAATTTGAATTACCTATTAGGACGAAAATATTATCCTATTTAAGTTACTTGTTAGGGCAAAAATATTGTCCTATTTGACTCTCTATTAGAGTAACAATATTATCCTATTTAATTCCTTAAACATTTTTCCTATTTTATTCTAATAATTTATATGCATATTATAAACTAGAGTAATAAAGTTTCACATAATCAATTTGACATGAGAAAGAAGATTAGATATTGAACATTAAAAAATAGATATAATACATTAGCAACAATGCGCATGTATCAATGGTTTTCATATAGTAATATCTAATCAAATATGGTCAAACTACAAATGTTGACTATGGAATTATAACATAATAAAATAATTTGAAAAATTCCTTGTTTATGATACTAGTTTGACATCCTAAAAGAAAACGAGCTGCAACTGATCCACATCGATCAAAGCATGCGCTGTAATACCCCAAAAATTTCGAAAACCTATATTTTAATAAATAACTTTTATTTGGAATAATATTTGCTTTTAAAATTATTTATTTTAATTATTTTATGAATTTTAGAGTATGTAAATTTGGATAAGAGTATTTAATAAATTAAAAGTAAATATTTTACTATTTATCATATTATTTATATTTAAATAAATTTCCAAATTAGTGTTTTACTATAATTATCCCTTTTTAAGCCATATATATTTAATTATATTAAATTAAATTATTAAATAAACTTATTATCAAAAATATTACATCCTATTATTTTATAAATTTAATTATTCTCAAATTTTCTATTTTTCCCCAATTTCCTTTTCCTACCTTTTCTTTTCTTTCTCCTTCCCTCTATTTTCTTTTTCCCTCTTCCTGGCTTTGGGCCGCCAGACCACTTGGCCTGCTTTCCTCTCCCTCCTTGCCCGCTGGGCCACATGCCCAATTTTCCTTCCCTCTCTTCCTCGCACGCCCACCCCACACAACCCACGTCCCTCTTCTTTTTTTTTTCCTTGGACCAGCCGGCTTGCTCTTCTTTCTTGCGCTGGTCCGACCCCCCGCCAGCCTTCTCCTTTCCCTTTCTCTCTTCTGCCATGCCCGACCACAATTTCTGCCATGGTCGAGCACGCTGCCGCCTGCAACTGCCACCGACCACCACCTACCTCCCTGCCCTCTCTCTCTTCCTCTCTCCCCCGTCATTTTCTTTCCCAATTCGAACCAAACCGTCCCTATACCATAGCCCGCGTACCCCTCTTCCTTTCCCGCTTCTCCCCTTCTCTTTCCCCTGCCAACCGACCACCACCTGCCACCCTTGTCCTCTCGACCGGCCAGCCCCTGCCCCTCTCTTCTCCCTCTCCTTTTTCTTCACCACCCCAGCTCCCTTCTGCCCCACTTTCGAGCCTTTTCTCCTTCCCCGAGCTCTCTCCTCTCTCCTTCCTTCTCCCTCCATTTCTTCCCCAATTTTTGATCGCCACCGCCCGCCGCCGCTTGAACCACCAAGACCAACCCCTGCACCGCCTTCTGCCACCACCTACTACCACCCTGCACCACCACACCACCCCTCAAGCCCTACACTCCCTCCCTTCTCGACCCCTTTTCTTTTTCTCCCCAGTTTCCCCCTTACCACCGAGCCACCTGCAACCGCCATTTCCGTCGCCGTCCGGCCACCTCTGCCGCCACCCAACCCACCGTTCGACACCCTACAACCCCCTCTACCACCGCCATGCCTTAGTAGGCCGAAAACAACCCTTGCACCCCTCCATTTTTCCCTCTCCTTTTCCTTCCTTCACAACCCCTTCCCCTCGACCCTTCTCGGCAGCCAACTTCTCCCCTTGCCGCCGCCGTCTCCGCCGCCCTATGCCACCGTGAAACCACCCTTAGCCTCCACCTACACCCCCTCTTCACTTCTGCACCATTCACTTGCCTTAGAACCTCCCCTAACTACCTTCTTTTCTAGCCTAAAGTCCCTAAACCGAGCCACCTCTCCTCTCTTCTACCTCACCCCTCTTCGAGCCTTTTCCCCTCTCTTTTCTGCATGAAACTCACGCTGCTCATGCAGTATGAACTCCCCCTTATTTTGATAATTACTTGGCTAATTTTTAAAGTATAATGGTATTTTATATTAAGTGTTCTACTAATTAAATTTTTACAAAGTTTATGCTTGGTTTCTTATTTCTAACATAAATATGATGGATATTATTTTTAGGTGTTGAGTTGCTAATTATGCTTGGTAAGATTTGATATCTTGCGGGATTAAGGTAACCGTTAATCCTCCCTTAAATATATGGAAAAACGTATGCTAGCACATTAGGGGTTTAGTATGATTTTATGCATGTTTGGTGTGCTTAGCATGATATGTATATGGTTTCTTATATTGTTTGATAAAAAAGGAAAAGCATGATAACTTTTGTGCCATATGTAGGTATGTTAATTAAGGAAGGAGTTTGATTATTGATGGAAATGTTAAATGCTTGTTTATGATGTATTATGTTGCTAATGCATGAGTAATATTATTGTCTAAGGGTATTTTAGTAATTTTGCTTATGAAGTATGTAACCTAATGTAGGTAGTTGCTAATGAGTATTATGTTGAATAATGACATGTTGGTGGACTTAGATGATAAGAATGAAGCACTAATATCATTATTTTATGTAGTGTTAGTAAATTCATAAAAATGGTGAATAAAGGGGTTGAGTGGAAATTTCATAAGTGAAAAAGGGCATTTTGGTAATTTTGTAAACAAAAGGATATTTTGTTAATTTCAAAGGGAAGGGGTGAGATGATAATTTTATAAGTAAAAAGGATAAAATTTTAAGTTGTGAGGAAGAAGGGTATGATGGAAATTTTTGAGATAAAAGAATAATATTATAATTTTATGATTAAATGGCCAAATGATAATTTTATAAGTAAATTTGCAATATGGTAATTTTTGGAGAAAAGGGTAAAGTGGTAATTTTGGAGTCAAAGGGCAATATAGTAATTTTATAAGTAAGTGGTAAGAATGGTAATTTTGGAAGTAGGGGTAAAATAGTAATTTTGGATGAAGGAGGGCATTATGGTAATTTTGTAAGTAAAAGGGTTAATATGGTAATTTTGGAAAAGAAGGGAAAAATGGTAATTTTTTAAGGAAAGATAAAAATGGTAATTTTTGGATATAAAAGGGTGAAATAGTAATTGGTAAAGTAAAAGGAGTATTATGGTAATTTACAAGCAAAAGGGTAATATGGTAAAATTGGATGTAAGGGGTAAAATGGTAATTTTGTAAATAAAAGGGATATTATGGTAAACTTGGGAGTAAGGGGTAACTTGGTAATTATGATAACGAAAAAAGATAATTTAGCAATTAAATTATGATTGTAGAAGGGCAATTGGATAAGTATGATACTATAGAAGGGTAATTTGGTAAATTAACCAATTAAAGAGCATTAAGGTAATTTTAATAATGGAGAAGGGTAATATAGTAATTATAAATATGGAGAAGGGTAAATTAATAATTATGATTATGAAGAAGGGTAAACTAATGTTGGTAATTATGAAGAAGGGTAATTTGGGATTTATGATAATTAAAAAAGGTAAAAGGCAATTACAATAATTGAGAGGGGTAAAATGGTAATTATGATAAAGCAGAAGGGCAATTTGGTAATTTATTCAACTAAAGGGGCAATTTGGTAATTTATCCAATTAAAGGGTAAAGTAAAAATTGTTTAACCAACTAAAGGGGCAAAATAGTAATCATGATAATGAAGGAGGGTAATTTAGTAATTTATCCAACTCAAGGGCAATTTAATAATTATAACAAAGGAAAATGGCGATTTGGTAATCTAACCAACCAAATGGGAAATATGATAAGTGTAGCAATTATGAGGGGTGAATGGTGATCTAAAAAGTGTAGGAGACAATTTGGTAATCTAAAGTGGACAAGGGGTAATTTGGTAATTATGCAACCTTAAGGGTAATATAGCAATTTATCAAGTAAGGAATGGATACTTAGCAATTATATAAGTAAGGGGTTAAGGAGAAATTTGTACCTAACATATTGTTATGATTGTGGAACATTATGATATGATTCAAATAATGCTGATTAGCCAAGTAAGAGTATTTGATAATTAGTATGGCCTTAATGATTTCTCTGTGATATCCTGAACAATCATCTGAATAAGAAACGATTAATGATATCAGAACAATTGAAAGTGAATAAGTATCGGATTATTGTGCTTTTCATGATCACCTTAGTTAAGACACTATTACTTAAAGTGAAAGACCTCGAGATCGGGAATGGTGACTCCTTAGGGGTAGCTACCCTAAGGACGTGGTTTAGTCCACGATTATTCTGATATTTGCTGGTGTGCCTTTGTGCCCTTGCCATGCCCTATATCTTACTCTTCTAGCTCTACGGACCTAGTTAGGGGGTATGCATACTTATGGATTAGGTGTCTTTGTCGGTAGGGTACTGAGTTAGCTTTATGCACCAGTACGACCAGGGTACCTTTGTGTCCTTGGGTTCGTGGTTGAAGGGTACTGAGTAGCTGATATGCACCGGTACGACCGGTGTACCTTTGTGTCCCGGGTTATTGATCTCCCGTTCGAGGCAAATAAATATGGTTGATGTGCTGATTAAAGAAAGGAAAGATACTATTATTGAAAGTGGAGTATTAATGAGCCGGGCCCAGATGATTACGATATTGAGTACTGGCCCACCGGTTATAATAGTGGCCAGGAGCGTTGTGCCCTGGATGATGATTCTTATATATCCCGGTCCACCGGTTATAATAGTGGCCAGGAGCGTTGTGCCCTAGATGATGATTCTTTATATATCCTGGTCCACCGGTTATAATAGTGGCCAAGAGCGTTGTGCCCTGGATGATGAGTTTATATGTATTCCGGTCCACCGGCAATAATAGTGGGGGTCCCGAGCTCAATAAAATCGGTTATGTATGTGAATAAGATTATGGAAAAATACTAATCACTTATAGTGGAACACTATGTGAGTCGGGGCCAGACCGGTCCACCGGCAAATAATAGTGGTCAGGTGCATTCTGCCCTGTGTGTTTAATTCCGGTCCACTGGCTATAATAGTGAGGTTCTCGTACTCACATGGATATAAAATATGAGATTGATGGAATGATGATGGAATAATGGCTTAAGGCCCGAATGTATTGATCTTACACTATGACTTGGCTTAAGGCCCAAAGTATCGATTGTGACTTATAAATTATTATGTATGTTATTGTTATGTATGCACCTCTCATTATTTATGTGTGTAGTTTGCATTATGTGCCGTATGCGAGCCTGTCTTTAAGTGTGGTATTAAAGGGTTACTCAGTACCGTCGTACTGAAGGGATTCCCTTTATGGGGCCCCTACCTATTCAATGGGCAGTGCCCTTGTAGGTCTTTTCAGGTGCTACTCAAGTGGGCTACGGGAAAGAGAGTAAGGAGTTATCCGGTATCATTAGGGTTTTCCTCCTTCTTCATTTAATTTCCTGGTTTTTGATGTTATGTTGTTACTTTAACCACCATTGGTGGATTTTATTCCTGTAAACGATTTGATGCGCTACTCTGATTTAAGTATGTTGAATTTCTTGCAATTTACTCTGATTTATGCATGTTGAATGTCTTTATAATTGTATTTCATTTTTCTTAGCCTTAGCACTTGATACTGGAACGGTATGAGTGAACCGGTCTGGTACTAAGTGTGGCGGTAATACTCCCAAAGTTCACGTTTTACTTAATTTGCTTCCGCTAATTTCCTTTAATTAACGAAAATTTTCAGTCGTGAATTTTGGGGGTGTTACATGCGCAATCCTATAGCAACTTCATAAGTTTTAGCTTTTACTTCGGCATAACCTTTGTCTTTCACTTGAATGTTGTCATACTACTACAAAAAAAAAAAAATAGAAGTAGTTATTGACAATAATATTGAAATATTATTATTCTACCTATGAAAGTCAATAAACACGGCATAGAAGGATATCTGTAATATTTCACTCACGCTATTTAGATGTATTCCACATCACATGCATCTATACCTGCAAATATGTACCCATTAGTTGTGTCAATTAGGTACACAAGAGTTCACACACAATACTCTTTGTCTTGAAAATTTTTTTTACAAGTAGTAAGCTCAGAAGTAATAATACCTAATGAAATTAAATGAAAGATATGAACGTTTCTGAATCTTGAAGCAAGATTAACTATTGTTGGGAACATCCAAGCCTATGGAAACATATTTGGAACTTTGGAATGTATTTATAGATATAAATACTTATTATTTAATTGAATTTTAATACATAAAAAATGGACATAACTTAAAAAAATAGACTAACCTTAATATAAAAAAAGATTCATGAAATTGTGAACCTTTACCATTTTTTTCTTTGAAATCCTAAGTTCAAGGTATGTATTACACCTGAGATCAAGAGTTCAATATATATAAGCATACACACGAACCTCATTTAGTACTAAGAAATTAGGAATCTTCAATAGATATCAATGGTGCTATACCTAATATATTTATGCATTGAAGCTAATTAATTAACATCTATTGGATTCATTTACAATAAACATAACCAATTTACACAACTAGCCTATTGTGCCCTGTAATGTCATTCTTTTTTGCTATTATACAAAGAGCTACTTTCACCTTTCTTCTAGTTTTAGCTACAGACATTAGAACAAGGATAAAGCTTGTAGAAGCTATAATGATCCTAATACTTGTAAGCCGACTAGGTTTTTTAGGTTGTTTAAGGCTTCCTGTCCTGATGCTTATAGTTATGCGTATGATGATGCTATTAGCACCTTTACATGTCAAGGAGTGAGCTGGCTACTGAGTTGGTGGTGAATTGGTAGCAGTTTCTAAGCAGAGATATGGAGGAAAGAAAACTGGTTGATGCAAGCTCGATTTTAGCATACTGTCATAGTAACAAATGATAGCATGTAAAGGAAACTAGCTAGGACGCCTATCCAATTCATATTGCCATTCTTCTCTAATTAGTTGTAGCATTCACAACACCCATTTACAGAGACTAAAAAGAATTTGCACAACACACAACAACGCCCTTCCAAATTGTGCAGAGTTTGCTGGAGATTCATGCTAGTTCACTACAAGCCTAGTAGAGACTAAGTTGTGTTTTACAAAAATAAGATACTTTTATCTTTCATGTCGTCGCATAGACAAACTTTGGTCTCATTAGCTAAGCACTCAATTGGGCTCAAACATATAGTAGTAATCTCAAATAAAACAATAAAAATGAACTGTGTTAAAATTAAAATTTGGTTTATAAGTAAATTACTGAAAACAGATGAACAACCTCACTATCTATACAACAACAGAGCTCGCCTTCACCCTAAAATCGAATGAATTGGAACAAATGGTTGACGTACACAATATGAATACACTCTTTATTACCTCCTCTCCTTCATAAAAGCCAGCGAGACCCCAAAAAAAGGAGCCACCGACTTATTCCGAACTCCAAAGTGAAACGTTGCCTACTAGTTAGCTCTTGATAGCAACGAAGAAATACTCTTTGCCGAGGAACTCCCCTCTGATTCAAGAATCGCTCCTTTCAACACCTCTATTATCTCATTCATATCAGGCCGCTCCCTTAGATTCTTACTCAAACAACGATCGACAAGTGGAAGAAAAAATAGTAGGAAGTTGAATTAGTGCTCATCTAAGATAGAGAAATTGGCTTGTGTTGCTGCTTGATGTTGTTCTCTACCACGTGGCGCTTGATAGTGTGGTTCGGGGTGGCGTTGGTTTTGCAGTTTCCTAGTGGTGGTGGCTCGTTGCCGCTGCTGTTGACGCCATTGGTGACCAACAAATCACTAATACGCTGTGTCGTTGCTAGCTGGCATTATCCTGCTGTGGTGCGGTGATGGCTAGGGTCGAAAGGGAGAAGGCAAGGAATAGAGGTTGGGGTTGAGGGATTTTAGAAATAAAAAATGAACAACAAAGAGAGATAGGAAGAGAGATAAAATGAGGCAAGGAATACTTGTTTCTATGTTCAAAATTGGTATATATATATATATATAGAAATTGGTTCATATGCGAACTACTATTTTGGTACAAACGTAGGAATAGTTTTCAACCGTTGGATCTGAAAGATCTGACGGTTGAAAACGATTCCCTGTTTTTTTTTCCTATTCCCCGTCCCTGTATCCCGCCCCGCCTCTCTCCCTGTCGGCTTCTCTCTCCCGACCCAGCCCCAGTCGCGTTACCTGTCTCGCGACCCAGCCCCCTTCGCGTTCTCTCTCTGCACCTCTCCCTCGCTCTGCACCTCCCGTCTCCCTCTCTCTGCACCTCTCCATCGCTCTGCACCTCCCGTCTCCCTCCCTCTGCACCTCTCCCTCCCTCTGCACCTCCCGTCTCCCTCTCTCTTTCATAGTGTAATTTAATAGTGTCGGCCATCTCGGTCCAGACTTTGGCCGAATTAAAGAGGCAAATCGTGAACGGGATCTTCGACGTATTCATCCCCTTCACTCTCTCGCTCGGTTTGCTGCCATCGTTGCCGACCTTAGTGTTGATAATAAACGCCACTGCTCGTCTGTACTCTGTTCCATTTCATTTTGGTTTCCTTTACTCAGCGTCGATTTCCATCCGAGGTAAGTAATTTGATTTATTATTTGATTCAAAACCGGCGACGGCTAATGCTGTATATGGAATTGGTTACTCACTATTGTTGTTTGGCATTGTTGGATTAGCAGAAGCTCAAAATTCCTCTGCTACCATTACAGCTCAAAACCGGCGAAGGCTACTGCTCGACGGGAAGGTAAGCTCCTTCTCTATCTGTCTCGCTCATCTGCTTTCAATTAAATGATAATAACTATATATTATATGAAGTTAACACTAGCAGATTAGAGATTGTAAAAATACAGTAAGTTATAAGAAGTATAGTCCATCGATAGATTATGTAGATGGACTGTATTTGTATAGTCTCATATGTACGCGTTGATTTTGGTGGATATTAGAAGAATTAGTCTGTTTGTTGCTCTCGGTTGTCTCCCTCGTCAGCTGTGATGTTGAATGTTGAGTGATTATTTTATACTTCTTCCTTCCGACGGCCTTTCGTTTTTAACTTTTGTGAAGCTTTTACCTCCGACTTCTTAATTTATTTTTACTGGTAGGATCTTAATCAAGTTTAACCGAAATATTGAGTTATGTGATATTTTTATTGAATTTAACCAAAATTTCCAGCCATGATATTATGCGTTTGTATTCTACGAAATTGATTATTGTATTATAATTGTTGTTTGTTAGTTTGATAATTTAAATGGATTATATAGTGGCCATGAGTTTGAAAATTTATATTTGCTATTTTGTCATTTGTTTAATATGCATGCACTTTTTTTAATTTTGATTTTCTTGTTTGTGATAATTTTTTTTTACTTGCATAGGCATTATGAGTGACAAACATGGTTGTTCTCCTCCCTCAAACTTAAAATATGTTGATGGTGGGTTGATAACTCCAAAGTCAATACCGCACACATCTCCTGGTGGAACAACAAAAGAATGGATACCTTGTTGCTCACCAGAAATAGCCCCTTTTGTAGGAATGAAATTTAAATTCAACTTCATGAAGGTATTGGTGATTTATGCTTTTCATTGTAGTTTACATGATAGTGTAAGGTTTCTTTCCAAACTTGTATAAGGTTTAATTTAAGAAATTGTCAAATTTTGAATCATGGAAGATTGTTTTCCTTCTAATATTGTATAAGGTTTAGAGGGTTTAGGGTTTAGGGTTTGGGGTTTAGGGTTTAGAGGGTTTAGGGTTTAGGATTTAGGGTTTAGGGTTTAGGGTTTAGGGTTTAGAGGGTTTAGGGTTTAGGGTTTAGGGTTTAGAGGGTTTAGGGTTTAGGGTTTAGGGTTTAGAGGGTTTAGGGTTTAGGGTTTAGGGTTTAGGGTTTAGAGGGTTTAGGGTTTAGGGTTTAGGGTTTAGGGGTTAAGGGTTTAGGGTTTAGGGTTTAGGGTTTAGGGGGTTTAGGGTTTAGGGTTTAGGGTTTAGAGGGTTTAGGGTTTAGGGTTTAGGGTTTAGGGTTTAGGGTTTAGGGTTTAGGGTTTAGGGTTTAGAGGGTTTAGGGTTTAGGGTTTAGAGGGTTTAGGGTTTAGGGTTTAGGGTTTAGGGTTTAGAGGGTTTAGGGTTTAGGGTTTAGGGTTTAGGGTTTAGAGGGTTTAGGGTTTAGGGTTTAGGGTTTAGGGTTTAGGGTTTAGAGGGTTTAGGGTTTAGAGGTTTAGGGTTTAGGGTTTAGGGTTTAGGGTTTAGAGGGTTTAGGGTTTAGGGTTTAGGGTTTAGGGTTTAGAGGGTTTAGGGTTTAGGGTTTAGGGTTTAGGGGTTAAGGGTTTAGGGTTTAGGGTTTAGAGGGTTTAGGGTTTAGGGTTTAGGGTTTAGAGGGTTTAGGGTTTAGGGTTTAGGGTTTAGGGTTTGGATATTTGGTTTGGATATAGGTTTGGATTAGTTTTTTGGTTTGGTATTAGTAAAATCTTGAATGTGATCAAATTTTGATCCAATGGATGAGATTAGTTCCTATATTTGTATATTAATTATAGTTTGTATGTGACCCCTCCCCTATATATATATATATATATATATATATATATATATATTTAGTGATTAATATTTAAGTATATTTTAACTAAATCGATAATTTGTATAAAAAGATATATGAATCGAATAATTATAATATATTATTAAGATAATATTAATCAAAATTTATAGTGTTAAATAGGGGTATTTTAATATACCGCCCTATTAGGTAATGTTAAATAGGAGAAAAAATTCATTTCCTTATTTGTTAAGAATAAATGGAGGAATTTTAGTATTGCACTATTTATTATGATCAAATAGGAGAATTTTTATTCATTTTTATTCATTTTTCTATTAGATTGGATTAAATAGGGGATATTTTATATTGCCCCATTTTTTAAAATTAATTAGGATAAATTTTAATTACTCTATTTGATCATCTATAATAGGATAATTTTATAATGACCCTATTTAACATTCTAAAATTGCCCTATTTGACTATATATCTTATAGTGAGTGTAAGGAATACGTGCTTACGACCGCGGATGGTTACAAGAAACCGACTATCTAATTAGTAATTTTTTAATCATCAATTGAAATTAAACTTCTATATTCGGGATGTCTAGATTACTGCAATCATTTTATCTCAATAAACCAAATGCTGTTTTTGTGACATCATGTGGTTTGATCATACAATTTGATCCCAACCGATCCATTTGGAATCCAGATCCTGACAACATTACCCATAATGCATGTCATACTAATATTTTCCTTCTTTTCAGTCATGTGGCACACGTTATCAACTTGATCAACCATCAAGTAGTACCTTTAGACTTATGCTGTCGACACTCGTCTTCTTAGTTTATATACAACCCACCTCTGTAAATTCAATTGTAAATTACCAATACCAAGGTCACCATACGTAGCGAAACAGCCCTCCATCCATCACAACAATACCGTGTGGTTGCATAATCAACCAATAACTTATTCCACCCGCGCTCGACCTCTAAGCATTCCAAAGCACAACGATGTTGCGACAATGGCTTTGATTTCATACCCATGGCCTTGACCTTGACTAGGGAGGACACAATCTTATCAAACGAGAACTTTTCACAATCCAAACAAATAACAGAAGAGAGGTAAATGTGCTGAAACAAAAGCTTTTTATTAGCCCAGGGAGCGAGGGCACGCATTATTATTATTATTATATTATTATTATTATTATATTATTATTATTATTATTATTATTATTATTATTATTATTATTATTATTATTATTATTACTGTCATTATTATTCTTGAACTTGAGTGTGATATGCTTCTTGTGTGCTGGACATGCTTGAACTTGATCCGCCAAATGACGATCACTATGATCCCCCACGGCACTTGCGCTCACGTTCTCATTAGAAGTGTGTGATAATGTGCGATCTCTGTACCTATATTTTGAATCGTACTATATAAAAAGTCATCAGCCCCTTTTCCAAATTTAGACCCGGTAAAGTTGACCCAATCCGAATAATCTGACTTGAAATCCGATAGTAATCCGAAAAATAAAACCCGTTCATAACCCGAAAGTCCGAAACAACCCGATTCAATTTGGACCCGACCCGAATTTAGCTAACCCGATTAAGACCCGAACCTAAATTGACCCGAACCGAAGTGACCAAAATCAATAATAATCCGAACCGAGCACACCTCAAACCCGACCCGACCCGACCTACAACCCGAACCCAAACCAACCCGAACTCTAACCCGAATCCGAACCGACCCGAACTTTAACTTTAACCCGAACTAACCCGAACTCTAACCCGAACCCGAACAGACCCGAACCAGACTTGAACCGATAATTGATTATTCTTATTCATATATGATATTTTTAACTCCATATTCTTATTAATTTTTGAAACCATTTAAATAAATGCAAACATTTATAAGCATAAATTTATATTTTTGCTTCACTTTGTTTGATAACTTCCTAAAACTTAAACTCTACACTTTGGACCATAATAATAATACACTCATTGTATTAATGATTCATGAGGACCTGACAATCAAATTCAGCATGTAGGAAAATTTACGGATGTACAAAGATGGAAAATTTTATTTGTACGTGTACTTGAATGTAGGAAAATACGTGTGAGATGGACATCTTTATTTTGTGAATTTACGGATGTAAGTGATTTGTAATTTTGTATGGCCATGTATTGTATTTTTTTAAGTAGAGAATTTATTAATAATCAAATGTTTTGCCTGACGAACATTATTACGGACCGTTTTACTTATCTTTTTTTAAAAAAAATTATTAGGAAGAATCGTTAATTAGTTATTCCGACGAAATCAAGGTACATCGTACGATCGTGTATCATTTCATTTGAATGCAACTTTCAAATCTTTGAGCGAAGCACGTAATGTACAGTCCTAATTTTCACTGAAACACCGAAACAGGCGGGTCACATTGGACATATATTATATATATATGGTAAACATGGAAATCTAACTAGTTAATTTTAATCCCAGGATAGATTTTAGGTCTCTAACAACTCCACTAAGATGCACAGTAATTTCACATGTAGTTTCGAGAGGAAGAAAAAAAGGCACAATTTTTGTATTCCACATTCATATGTAAGTTTAATCAATAAAACGTAGAAACTGATCCAAATGAAATACCGGAAATTCGAGAACTTTGGCAATTTGTTCGACAAGAGCCTCAGAGACGCCAAAAAAATCTTTGCCAGGATCCTTCTGAACTTCAACCCCAAGCTTCGACAACCTCCAAATCCCTTCGAACTTGTTTTCGATGTTAACTTTCTTCTCTTGCGTTTCCTTCAATTTCTTCTTCTCTGACGGATATCGGAGCTTCCCGGTTCTTTGTGACCTTTTAGCGCATTGAATTACAAGGAATTTTGTTGGAGGGAGTGAGGGAGTCGTACTTTCTAAACTTGGTACTGGCAACAAGTTACTCACAGTCTCATAGAATGGAAGCACTGGAGCAGAGCCGCAGAGGTGTGTAATGGGCGTTTCACGTTTGCCTGTTTCACTGTTTGGCTCGGGGATGAGTCTCGGTCCTCTCGGAGACTGAGTTTGTTGAGACATGACATGAGATGAGAGGGTGAGGTGAGGGAGCGTGTGTCGGTGTCGTGCAGGCGTAGGCGGCGTAGGCGGAGTAGCTGAAGCTGAGGCATGCGTGTGGCGTCATGACTCATGGCGTGTATAAGAAAAAAATTCAGAGGCAGAGGCGCAGAGCAACATGTTACTGACTTATACTTATTGCCTTATTGCTTAAAAAAAATATAGAGTAGGTTAAAATAGGTTTATTTGATATTTTTATTTTAGATTTAATTTAAGTAAATTAGGATATTAGATTGTAGAATAATAATTTAGAAAAAATAATTTGATTTAAGATAGGTTAAAAATAATTGAAAAAAGTAAAAATAATTTAGGATAAATTTAAAAAAATTCTTTTATGTTACAGATCAACGGTTATTATTAAAATAATTAAGATAAAATTTAGAGGTATAAACTAAGATTAAAATTAATAGTCTAATTCTATCAAGTTTAACCTAATTAAATTTATATCTAAACCATCGTAATAATAAACCTTCTAAAATAATCATTACTACTATTATTAATAAATAAATAAATAAATAAATAATGTCAATTAATTTTAAGATATTATTAATTACTAAACATCCTATCCAAACTCACTATATTATTATTATTACTGGCATTATTATAATCATTATTATTATCGTTGTTGTTGTTATTATTATTATCATAAGATGATGATGACGACAACGACGACGACGACGACGACGACGACGACGACGACGACGATGATTATTATTATTATTATTATTATTATTATTATTATTATCATAAGATGATGAAGACGACGACGACGACGATTATTATTATTATTATTATTGTCATTATTTATTATTATTATTATTTTGATTATTGTTATTATTATTGTTGCAGTTATCCAACCCTAGTTTAACTTACACTTAATTATACATTTGCATATTGATTTAATACCAAACTAAAAATTAATTTATTGAAAAAGTATATAGCTATTTTGATGCTTAACTAAGAAAGTAAACTAAATTTTACTTACACACACACACACACACAATTCTTCTATTTTTAATTAATCTAAGTATTAAGATACAACAATAACATATAAAATATGTGAAAAAACTTTAGGTTTCTAATTAAACTATTAATTTTAGTTTATAATGAAACTACTCATTTTGATCTATAAGACTACTATAAGGTTCTAATGAAACTACTAACTTTAACTTATGAAACTAGGTTAAGATTATAATAAAACTACATGCTTTAGCTTATGAAACTATCAGTTCGGCTAATTAAATAACTCGTTTCAGCTTATAAAAGTATTCTATGTTTCTAATGGAACTATTATAAGTTTCTAATGACATTGCTCATCTAATATTATGAAACTAGTCATCATAGCATATTCATAATACTCTAAATTTCTAATGAAACTACTTGTCTTGGCTTATTAAACTACTTAAAGTTATTAAGGAAAATACTCATTTTAGTTGATGAACCTAGTGTAATAGTTTTATGAAGCTACCATAATTGTTCTATGAAACTATTAGTTCTAAATTCTCATTAGAAGTAGTAGTTTTTACTAGATACGCCCTCAATATATATTCTTATCAAACATGGATGAAACTGCTCAAGTTTACCAACTTAAATGATATATTCTTATCATTTATTCAACTTAGGAATGTCAATGGATTATGATTTATGAATGCTTGAAAAGCCAACATCATAATTTGATTTATCAAATATTATAACATACTTGTAATAATATATATGTGATATAACTATTGTTTATATGCTTGTACTGATGAACATCTCTAAAGGAAAAACCACAAATATAACTATCGTTAAAAGTAGTAATATTTCGCTTACGAAACATTGTTAAAAAAGAGATGAAGAGAATAGAGAAGAAAAATCAATGGTATGTAACCTTCATTAACTAAATTGAGTGTATAACTCTGCCAAATCTAAATGACTTAAGAAGAACAAAACTTTAATATAGAGCTTCAATATATAGTTTGGGTTGAACCAAATACATATTATTTCTTTCAACCCTAGGTTGACCAAATACAAAATATATAACTTTAATCCTATGCAACATAAATTGGTAAGGAGCATTTTAGCTTATAGAAGAACAATATAATACATAGTCCAACTAAACAGTTGATACCAACTGAATACATTAACCTAAAAAAATAAGCTTGAATTATCAATTACCCTAACTAATTAATAATACAATATGATGTTTGAGTTAGAAACTAATCATTACAATATTAAGCCTAGTGAATATAGAATATGCCCCATGGGCCACAAGTGATATGATATCGAATACATTTCGATTAACTAATTATTGTAAGTTAATATTATGTAAGGACCGTACAAAATATAAATATAATATACACTTAAAATAATATTTGAACTCAATATGATATGATCAAGCTAATAATGGAGTTGAATTATAAGTTATGCTTTAACATAAAAAGAAAAGTAATCCGATTTGAAGATATTTAAATTTAGAACATCAAGTAAATCTTTAAAGATGAAATAATGAAAAAAATTCTAATGCCCCAAAACAATGTATATAATAATTTGCTTTTAATTAAATAAGATAAATTGAAATAAACAATCTTAAAATAATTAGTCTTTAATAAAATTTTGGAATAAAAAAATAGCACAAGTATAAGTGCATGACTCGCTACTGAAATGACCCGAATCTGATCCAAACTCGACCCGAGCCCGATCCGAAACCGAACCGAAATTAGAATAACCCAAATTTATCCGAATTTGAGTCAATCCGATCTCAACCCGACCCGATCCGATAACTTAAAATGATCCGAGATTATCCGATACCAAGTTGATCCGAATCAAACCCGATCCAACCTGATCCGATAAAATGATCCGAGATTATCCGAAACCGATATGACCCGATTATTATTTAACTCGATCCGAAAGTGACCCGACCTGTCCGATTGCCAGCTCTATATACAGGTATAGGAGGATGCAATGCATGAGTAAGCCATAATAGAAGGTATTTTTTACTTCATCCAAATAGTTTAGATTAGAAAATGAGTTTATAACTATTGAAATGCAACACACATGAGATATATCATGAAATTGTTGGATTATGGCTCATAGCAAAAGAATACAAATTTATTATGACCTATTTTACAACCTATAAAGTTATTGGATATTTTAAAGCTTTATTAACTTTACAACTAACTAAGGATAATATTAGCTAGGCATGATATTGAGATAAAAGATCTAAAGGGAGTCAAGGATGAGTAGTCATCATCAAGTTTGCAATGACAAAAAAATATAGCACTTGGCAATCCTCATTAAGAATATCAGATTAAGATTAATACTTCAAATAATTAAAGGCTTGTAAGGAGTAGCTATTAACTAAAAATAGGTTGGTTAAGAAAGGTACGAATAGACCAACGTGTGAGATATGTGAACAAGTAACTTAGACTTTAGTGCATGAGATTAATGATTACCCAATTACCCAAGTGTTTTATTTGGATGATGATAATCCATAGTGAAGTTGTATACTATAAAAAATTAAAAAGACACTGAATTTGATTGAGTCTATTTCATAATCTAACACTTAGATGACGAGACGTTAGAAATGACGTGTACACTAATATAGGTTATTTGAAGGAATTGAAATAGGAGGAGATCAAATGACTCTGCACCAATTCAATGACCAAATAATATTATTGAGGATGCCATGCACTTGCTTCTAGAATATTATGCCATAATATTAAGAAATGAAATAATTAACAAAGGAAGTGCATGGTCCACCATGTTAGCAATTATAAGAACAAAGGAGATAGATGATATGCATGTTGATGCAAATTAAACATGAACAATGCAGGAAAAGTAATGTAGGAAATCATGAAAATTATAATTGTAATTTAAGGTGTAAAAGGCGATATATTGTCACTTATTAGCTATGTTGTGACCATTATAAATATCTATCGACATATTTATAATATAGATAATTGTCTTAAGACATTAGACATACAATATAGAGTTTAGTGTGCTATGACGAAATATTGTTTTACTAAGTTAGGCATTGAGACAAATTCATTGGAAGTGGGGTAGGGTTTATAATCATAAGACAACTTTGATATTTCATTTTTTACAAAGTTATTGATGATTGTGATTTTCATTTATCACATATTTATTTATTGTATATTAAAAATTATTATTGAAAATGAAAAATAGTGACAATGTCACACTGAGAAATTAAAAAACCACAGCAAAAGAAGCTAAAACCAAACTAATAGTAATAGGATAATGTCGTACTATTATGGTTAGGAAAAAAACTCTCTTATTTTAAATTGTGATGGTGGTATGTTCAAAGATTTTATTAGTATTCTAAAAATACTTAAAGTTAATTTTGTAAAAATTAAAAATAATTTTATTTTATTTCATACAAGTTCCAATTTTTATGTTCAAACTCGTTCTCGATCATGATTCATACTGTTATAAATAATATCTAATTTGAGTTTTTTGATTTGACCTAAAATCTATAGACCCGAATTCAAAAAACTCGATAGATCTGACACTTAGTTGATCTGATTCACATCCGACCCATATAGTGACCCGAACCCGAACCCAAACCTAACCCGAATTCTATAGACCCGAGTCAAACTCGAAATAGACCCGAACCCAAAAAATCCGAAGAACCTAGCATCGACCCGACCCAAATCACACTCGACCCGACAATTAACCCAAATCGAACCCGAACCCGACCCATAGCAACATAACCCGAAACACACCCGAACCGAATTACACCTAACCCGAACCCAGACCCGACTCGATTGTATAGTAAATAAAAGTTGACCCGACCCATATCAACCCGACCCTAACCCGACCCAAATGACCCGTTTGCCACCTCTATCCAAATTACACTTCAAATGGTCATTTATTTTCGCTCACCAACTTTTTAAAAGTATTATCTCGTTCACCGTTTGAAGGCACTTAAAAAAAAATTATAAAGTCGAGCCCTCTGACAACAAGTATACAATCTTATTTTATTTATTTATTTTTTATATAATTGTGGTATTGTCAAATAAAATGACCAACAAAAACTCAAGGTAAACACAAGAATTAGACTCAACAAAATTTATCTCTCTTAAAGTAGTCTCCGTATATTATGGACAGCATCATTAATTTTGTAAGCAAAATTTTCCCAACAATTTTTAATTCAAAATCCAATCCTCATTTTAACTAATATTATCATTCATCTAATATATATTTGTTGATTATCGTACACTATCTTATTTCTATACACCTATATCACTTAAATTATTGCAAAAAACATAGCGTTCCATATATGCTCTCTCAGATTCCTCATTTGGCTTCCAAGCTAGACGTCAACATTATCCAAGTATACACTATCCAGTTACATACACCATACAAAATCCTTCTCGTCACTGTATAATATAGGAACAGGTGGTTGGCGGTATCCTATTCAAACTCACAGAAAAATTATGAGTATATAATACATGAAATAGTTAATTTTTATACGTAATTCAGACTAATGGCAAGTAAGAATTATTTTGGAGTCCAAGGTAAACCGTTATACGTGAACAGCTAAATAAATAAAAAGGCTTACCATTCTACGATCGGAGCTATTTTTGGATCCCCGGCCATATGTGATAAGAGTTTTGAATCGTTTCAGCTTGCCATCAGGGTTTATCCCTCGTAGTTAGTCAGCATGTGATTTTTTTTTAATGGTATGAAACGGTAACAAAGGCCGGGCAAATAGCCATTATGTAGTGTCGAAATGAGAATCAAGTTCGACACCAGCAACTCGTCTTAGCGCAAATTATTTTGTACCACTAGTTGCATAATATAAGTTGCATTATATATATAATCATTTATAACGTTCATATATCCGATAATTTTCCAAAAACCATGTAGTGACTTTTCAAAAATTATATGGTAATTATTGTAATGAAACTTTTCATCTTTATTGTACAGATTTTTTGACGAATATGTGATATTTTTTTCAATAACTATGAGGTAATTTTTTTTTAAAAAAAGAAAAAAGTAAGTGATACTTTTTTTAATAATTCTTGTCATGAATTTTCACAATTTTTGTACTAATTTTTCAACATCTATATGCTAATTTTCAACTAGAATGTTATGATTTTTGTAACTAATTTTTGAGCTCGGGCTCAACTCATTTAATTAAACGAACGAACCGAACTGAGCTTTTAACGAAAAGAGTCGAACTGAGCTTTTATCGAGTCAAGCAACGTCGAATACCGAATTGGCTCAGATTATTTACGGCCCTAGTGATAAACAACAGAAGCCAGGATTCCGAATATTCAAGGATCATTCACCAAGGGTGCTCTCTTAAACAAATTCTAGTTTCAGAACCAGCATCGAAACTAGGGCTGTTAACGAACCGAATCGAGCCGAGCCGGGGTAGGTTTGGGCTTGGCTCATTTACTAAACGAGCCTAAAAATAAAGCTTGAGCTTGGTTTGTTTATAAACGAGCCGAGCCGAACTTTTAACGAGCCGACTCTCGAGCTTTGGTGCTAAACGAGCCGAGCTCACGAGCTTTTGCATTCTAAACGAGCTCGAGCCTAAATTTATTAGGCTCAAGCTTGATTTGTTTAATAATCGAGCCGAGCTCGAGCCAAATTTTTAAGCTTGTTTAATAAGCGAACCGAGCCGAACCGAGCCATTAACGAGCCGAGCTCAAAAAGCTCGCGAGCCGGTTTGGTTTGTCAACAGCCCTAATCGAAACAATAACCACAAGAAAACTTAGCATCATTTGAGATCTCACCCAGCTCCCGTTAATAGGCTATCTTGTCTTTCCTTCCCCATAATATGCTTCTCAATTCCATCCTAACCATCATTTCTTCTTACATTTCATTGCTCTATGCAGACTATTGTCATTCACATTCGGTCTTTCTAGTCAATAGTAAGCATACTGTTAAGCAATACATAACTGTTATAATTTAATGCATATACTATCAATGGTTTTAGGGGGAATGCGGTTGCTCAGCAGCTTTAGCTTAGTTATATATCCAGATGAAAAAAAAAAATAAAGATGTAAAGGTATCCATATAAATCCCAGCTTTGACAAAGTCTAGGGCAGAGGTCATGAGATACGGAGCCGCACCTCCAAATAGAGGGGCTGTTCAGAAGACCTACGGATACCAGGGTTACCTCAAGGCACAAGTGAGGCTACATCCTACGACACTCACAGAGCCTTCTGCTAAGACAGAGAGGGACACTAGCTCTCCCGAGGCTAGAGGGGCCGTGCATCAATGGAGGATAAAGAAAGCATCAGCCTCCAGCACTCAGGGGTGGTGGAGATGAGTATCAGCAAAGCAATTGAAATCCAATGAAACTAGATCTATTGAGCGAGTGTGAAAGGTTTTAAAAACTGACCTGGCAATTATTTTAGAAAACCATGAAATTGAATTATAAAATCTGTAGTTGGATTATTAAGCAGCCATCCAACTGGATTCTACAACACAGGAAGAAATGTAAACAAGGAACTATTTCAGTGGCATCTTACTAACTGTGGTTATCCAAACACCAATTGACAATGTTACGTGGGTTTATGACCCTCAAAATGGAATTATTCACGGCTACGGTCACTAGGCCTCTCAATTCATTAATAATAAAAAGAACTTCCATTAATGTGCTTAGGCCTTGAGGTAGGCGTCCATTTCCAATCCCAAATCTACCAGCTAAATCGAAAAATTTCAGGTATGGATTACAAATTTCGCCTGAGACCATAGAGGAGTTTAAAACTTGCAATGCCTTGACCGATGAAACCAACGCCAATTACTCTGAAATTTGAAGTTCAGAACTTGCACAACTAGAAATTACAAACTAGCTCCCCAGATACCGGGTCTCTAGTCTACTATCTCGAGAAACAGCGAACAATAAACTAAGGAAGCCGAGAACGAAAAACGAAGATGATAGCTTATTTTCTTTCTGGTGGAAATGGAAGTCCAAGAACACAGCTTTGTAGCGCCAAAACACTTGAATTTCCGTCAAATTCAATTAAGCTGATTCTACAACCGGCTTCAATAAACTCCAATTACTAATCATCATCACCATCATCGAACACCACCAAAGACAGGAATAAACCCAAACGGTAACTACAAACACATCAATTGCGTCGACTTCATAAATTACAAAATGATAATTCAAGTTTTGCCAGTTGCATACAATCAAATTACTAACAAAAGCCCTAAGAAAAACCCACATGATGACATACAAAATGAATCAAGAAACACAAAGCCAAACACCAAAAACAATAATTAAAGTACCTAAAAGAGCGAGTTCGACCCTTGTTTCTTCACCCAACAAGAAGCCCATAACAGCAGTAGCAGCAAAAGTCGTCGCATTAGTAACGGGTACTGCGAGGGAAATTGGAGTATGGCTGAGTATCGCAAAGAACGAGACCGAAGCTGTTAGATTGAGTGCTAGAGGAATTGAGTATTGCCACGTTAGAATTAGGTTTAGGTAATTCTGCAAATGGAGAAATATACGATGAAGGAGTGATGTTGATTGAGTGTATTTGGACTTTGAGGATTTGAGAGAATTGTCCCAAATTATTGCACCCTTTTTCATTAGAGCATTTGTCGCGCCCCAAATGAGGCCTACAGCTATCATTTTCTCCAAATCTCCCACTGCCATTTGTTTGGTGAAAGGACCTCGCTCGACCATCAAATTATTCAAACGCTATATGAAGCGAAGATCAGTAGTAGTGTACAGATACGGTGTACCCCTGTTAGTCCCTGACCGATCTAAGTCGCCCAACATTTGGATCTGTCTGATATGTGACTTTTAAGTACTTAGGTTGGGTGGCAGGGTGGGTGAGTTTGTGTCAACGCGAGGCTCGAACACTCGAAGGCAACACAATTTTTTCGTTCTAATGCGTTATTAGTAGAAGCGAAATACAAATACATGAAGGTTATCAAAAACAGAAATACATCTTACATGCCTCCTATGACTAAAAAAAAATAAAAAATCAATACATGAAGGTTATCATGGCTCACAAGTTTAGTACTGATCCTATTTTTACACTAGGGACTTGTTTGGTATGGGGGTAATAGGGATAAAAAATTTCTCATCTATTTTACATCTTTTTATATTAAGTATTTAATAATAATAAATATATTTTAATGAAATATCCATGTTAGATTAAATTAAGATCTAAAATGGATATTCATTAGAATAAAAATATTTAATTTTAAATAAATTATATAAGATATATAAAATATGAGGGTAATTTTTCCACTCCTATTACCCCATACCAAACGAGCACTAAGAGTTACCAACACAAATACAAGACAATAACAAAATAAAATTCAAAAGCCCAACTGAATAAATGAATAAGAATATTCCAAGGTGATCAATTTTCTAAATATATCACGTTTGTAGGGGGAATAAAATAAAAATATATATACAATGGATAAGAGTCCAAAATCCGAAAAAACAAATAAACAAACAAAAAGAACATTAGAGAAGTATCTACCAAATATCCATACCTATAAAACCAACCTCATAGCACATCATTTGATGGAATTCTCATTGTCATAAACATCATCAAATTTCGTCACACAATATTTAAAAAAGATATAATATTAATACAATGCATATTGAGTACAAATAATATATCCTATAAACTAGCATGCATCACTTAGAACATAACAAAAATATAACAATAATCTATAGCATGGAAATGAAGTGGCAGATCATATTTGATAACATACATATATAAAGGTCAACATAAAAGAAATAAATACTACAATCACAAGTCACACTATGAATCCATATCATTATTTCACTATTATACTCAATGTTGTATCCATAATTATATGCTTGTGGAAAGATTACATCAATGTTGTATCTACTAGTCTACACCTATGGTAGGATCCCACTTAATGTTATATCCACTATTAGCCTCTCATGGATTGTAGCCGATGGATTTGTTGTTGAGGATGGCAATGTTGTACTACTTACTGTTGTTGTTGGCGTAAGGTGAGCGCGAGTGTCGAGCAGGGAGATTGAACTTTTTAGAGGTAATTATCTAAATTTCTAATAATGGTTATTGAATACTTTTTTGCTTCCCAAATTTTTTCCTATCTTTTTCCGTTATCTCTGCTCCCTATATGTCTATCTTCATCTCCATCTCCATCTCTTTGGCTACACATAATAATAACATCCATAGAAATAAATTTTAGATTTAGAAAAAAAAGAATTAACTTACAACCAATTCTTAGAAATACATATATATATATAAATAAAAATATTTTAAGGGGAAAGGAAGCCTCATTTCTTTCATTGTGTTGGTGTTGAGGAGGAAGGGAGGTTTACAAGTCATACGTGAGGAGGATGAGATAGGTTAGGGGGAGGGCATAGATGCTCAAAGTTTTTTTCCTCTTCTATTTAATCAGTTCATTGTAAGGAAAATGTCAAGTGTAAGGGTAAAATGGGTATTGCATATAAAATTTGATACCACTAACCTATAAAGTTAACCAAGGGTTATTTAGTGAGAAAGTTCATAAACTCACGGTTGTCTAGTGAATTTTTAGAAACTCAAGGTTGTTACATATATTTTGTATAATTGTTGTTTGGTGTAATTTTCCTAAATAGAAATATATTTACCTATATATATATATATATATATATATATATTAGAGCCCGGGGGGAAAAGGAGTGAGGCAAAGTAAGTTCACCGTCTATCTCATCTATTTTTATCTTTAGTTGTGAGTCGTTTAGAATCTTGCTTGGGTGTTCTGGGAGTAAGTCGCGACGGATAGTGCAGTAAGTCCAGACGATTAGACTTCCTTAGCAACTATAGATATAGGTAGATAGGAGATCACTATGAAATTATTTTTCCGATCATCTTCTTCCTTTAGTTCTAGTTCTAGGAACTCCTTAGAACTTAGAGAACAAAACAAAATCACTGAAGAATATGAATTTGAAGATTTTCAAGGATCAATAGATAATTGGAAACTTCCCAAATTTCAAAAGGAAATGATTTACAAAACATCAAATTGGAGTTTATTACAAACAAACTATGTTATTAAAACTGAAGAACATGATATACAATTGTCAAAACCTTTTGAAACAATCAAATTACTTTCAAAACAATCCATTACAAAATATAGGAAAAATGGGTTCAAATACATCCATTTAGGATTAGTCCAAGTAGGATTCAAAACATTAACCAGAGAAGGTTTGAAAACTTCTATTCTTGTTGTACTGCGAGATGGGAGATTAAAAAACTTTAATGATTCCATGATAGGAACCATAGAAAGTAGCCTATGTTCTGGTCCGATATTTTTTAACTGTTATCCAAATTTTGCAACATCTTTAGAAGATCCAAACATCCTGCATGCTCTGACCTTACAAATTAAAACCCATGGCTTTGATATGTTAGAAGGATCAATACATGTAGCTGTAATATACAGAATTCATTATAAGGTCATGAAAACTGCATTCAAAACAAAAGCTAAAATCCAAAATATAAAAGGAGAAACCTTAATGCTTCAAACTGACAACTCAAAATCAAACATAGTTGTACCAAAAACAATAAAATGGAATGAAATCACCCTTCCTGAAGATTGGACATTAGAAAATGCCTTACCTTCCTAGGAAGACAAACCGCAACCAATCATTCCAAACCCAAATACCAAAATAAGTCAAGTAACACAATTTGAAGATGGAACCATAAAACTGAGTTTTAGAAGAACTCAAAGCCTAAGACATTCTGATGATGCCTCAACATCCTCAACAATAGACTTAGGAAAAGTTTCAAATCTTCCCAAAACCATTTACTTAGAACAAAAAGATCAAAAAAGAGATTCAATATCTGAAACACCTAAAACATCATTTCAAGGTGCAAATTACAAAACCAGAATTCCTAAACCAGTTTATCAAAATTAATTAAGGATAAAATTTCTCAAATCAAAAACCAAATTGAAAATGAAATTTTTGCAGACCTCCCAAATGATTTCTAGTTAAGGAAAAACCATATGGTTGACCTACCATATGAGTACAAATTTGATGAGAGAAATATCCCAACAAAAGCCCATCAAATACAAATGAATTTAGAATTATTAGAACATTGCAAGAAGGAAATTCAAGACTTGGAATCAAAAAACCTAATTTCAAAATCTAGGTCACCATGGTCTTGTGCAGCCTTTTATATTACCAAAAATTCTGAAATTGAACGTGGAACACCCCGATTAGTAATTAATTACAAACCGTTAAATGATGCCCTAAAATGGATTAGGTATCCTATCCCAAACAATAAAGACCTTCTCCAAAGACTTCATTCAGCCCTAATATTTTTCAAATTTGATTTAAAATCAGGATTTTCACAAATTCAAATAAATCCAAAAGACCATTACAAAATAGCTTTCACTGTCTCTTTTGGTCTTTACCAGTAGAACGTAATGCCATTTGGATTAAAAAATGCACCTTCAGAATTTCAAAGAATCATGAATGATATTCTTAATTCGTATTCAAATTTTTGTATTGTATACATTGATGATGTCTTAGTATACTCAAATAGTTTAGACCAATATTTTAGACACCTTAGGACTTTCCTTAGCATCGCAAAAATAAATGGGTTAATTGTGTTTAAGCCCAAAATCTCTTTGGCCTAAACTAGGTTTAGGTTCTTAGGCCATTATATTGAGTTAGGAACCATAGTCCTAATAGATAGGTCCATAGAGTTTGCGTCAAAATTTCCAGACCAAATTCTACACAAAATCCAGTTCCAAAGATTCTTGGGTAGCCTTAATTACGTTTCGGACTTTTGTCCAAATCTAAACTAAATAGCCAAACCACTCCATGACCGTCTTAAGAAAAGCCCAAAACCATGGACCCAAATCCATACCAATATTGTAAAACAAATCAAGACCCAAGTTCAGTCCATTCCCTGTTTAAACTTGGCCAATCGAAACCTATTCAAGATCGTTGAAACAGATGCCTCAGAAATTGGGTATGGTGGCATACTCAAGTAGGCCCAGACCCATTCCTATGAACAGTGAATGGCCCAATCCAAATTTGAAATAGTAATCCAATACACTTCCGGACACTGGACCCAAACCCAACAAAATTATTCAACAGTTAAAAAGGAAATACTATCTATTGTTCAGTCCATTAACGAATTCCAGTCCGACCTTCTTAACAAAAAATTCCTATTAAGAATTGACCGCAAATCTGCCAAAGAAATCCTCAAAAAAGATGTCCAAAATATAGCTTCCAAATAGATATTTGCCAGATGGCAAGCCCTCCTATTAGTCTTCGATTTTGAGATCGAATATATAAAGGGAGAAACAAATTCCTTACCATACTTCCTCACTCGATAATTCTTACAAGGAAACCCACAAAATGGCACCAAAGAAGAAAGGCAAGGAAAAAAATCCAAGAGATCCTTGCACCCAAAATAATTCATTCGCGGTATGAAGCAACCGTTAAAGATGAAGCAGCAGCTTCATCCACCTAAATTGATGACACAAAGCAAAATGTTCAGAAATGGGTTGAAACCCTATCAAATTCTCCAGAAGTATTGGAAGCACTTCGAGAAATGGCACAAACTGTCCAGAGTTCTCCACCTAGACACTTAGGTACGTCTTCCAAAACTATTTTAAAAATCGAAGGAGGATCTTTATCTCCTAAAACTCCTTCGCAAAAGTAGATTTCTAAAATCCCTTCATTAGTTCTATAGAAACCAATTTCAAAAGAAAAGGATTTCAAAAAGAAATCTGAGTATTTTATAAAGCCTCATTTTCAAACAATTTCAAACCTTGAAGATGGGTTTTATCATCTAGATCCCTTAATTACTTTACAAAAAATGTTTTTTGGATATTGTTATAAACCATGGGATTTAACCAAATCTCAGGTTTATTATGAATCAATTCTTCAATTTACAAGTTCTGCCTCATTTAAACACTTCACCTTACCCCAAACCCAAAATGAGCCAGCCTATTTGACATGCAAAATACACAAGGTCATTCTTCCCGTGGATTGGGACAGAAGCCTTGAACTGCCTTGGTGGCTTCCCGATTCATACAAAACTAGCCTAAACACCAAACTTTCTTTCAATTATTGGGATTACTAATAAGCCTGGTATAATACTTTCTATACCGAAAACTCCAGAAAATCACATTCCTGGTTGATTTTCTTTCAAAACTTTACCTAGAAAGAACTTCCCTTCTGGTTCATCAAATGGTGGAAAGACTTCGGATCTATTCCAGAGATCCTACCCCCACAGGTATTAGAATCACTTGATACCTTCAAAACCCTTTTCCAACCCACACAAAAAGATAGGTTTTTCCCCTATATTCCATTTTAGCGCTAGATTCTTCTGCCCATGGGTCTTTGCATGGATCACATAAATTCACGAGATCGATGGCTTACCAACATTGGTTCGGAGGTTCAAAGTCAAATGGTGGAACAAGTTCCAAAAATTTGACAAGCTATCAAAACAGACCATCCAGAACTGGATCAAACAACATCAAAGCCCAACATCAAAACAACTTCAAGCCAGCCCATCACAAACCAAGTTCCTCGCCCAAAAGTCAATGAAAGTAGAAAAGCTTTCAGTTGTAAAGTCCAAAGATGAATACTTGGCAATTCTCAGTCAGGTATTATCACAAAATAAGAGGGAATCATCTTCGTCATCCTCAACTCCAACAATTGATTTCAGAGATGAGAATGAAGATGACTATTACTGGATACTTCCCAGTATTCAGTAACAGTTCAAATACAAGTATTTACGACAAAAGGCGTACCAAAGACATTTATGAATGACAAAACAAAGTGGTAGACAAGGAATATTCTGCTAACACAAAGGGACAAGTCAAAAGCAAAAGTGGTGTTGACAAAAGCAAAAGGAATCCGCAAGGACACCTTTCGGTGATGACTACTTTTGACCAAAGGTAAAAGCGAAGAGTAAAAGCAACTAAAAGCAAAAGAGAAAAGGAAAAAGGAATCAACGACAAAGTACATCATGTGGGAGACTTTTACTTTTCTAGGTTACTTTTACTATTTTCTTTTACAATTCATGTACTTTTTACTTTTCTTGTATACCTTTAAGTATACTTTTACTATTTCCTTTCGGTGGATCTTTTAGATCTACTTTTCATATTTTAACTATTAGGATCCCCTTCCATCTATAAAAGGGGACTTAGTGGTTCCTTTCAGGGGTAGGAAAAATTTTAGAGAGATTAATTCTCTTAGAAAGAACCCGATCACCTATCCTTACCTCAAATTAATAAAACTTCAAAAACTTCAAACTCATTTCAAACTTCTTCTTCTTCCTTTCATTCCCTTTCTTTATTTTTTTCCTATTATCTACTAATCCTTCAAACTTTTAGGTTTCTATCCTTCATATGTTTTGATATATATATATATATCATAATATTTTGAGATATTTATCTATAAATATATATCTATATTGATATACTTATAATTTAATTTTTTTTGTACATATCTTTCACTTTTGTTGTATATATCTTGTACCATCATTGAATCGATAAGTCTAACTAAGATAATATTTTGTTCACACAATCATCTTTAACCATTCTATATTTCTATATGATGAGCTTTCACTCAATGTCTATGATTTTTCACCATAATTCTACTAAAAATTATTGCTAAATTCAATACTATTCTCACGATTTTTCACCATTAATATATACTCCATCTATATTCAAAAGACTAGAATTTTGTATTTCAAGAATAATGTTTGGCTGTTTATACTTTTTCAATATATATTGATAAAAAATATAAAAATATAATAATTATATTTTTATATCATAATATATTATACTTTAAAAAATTTGTTCATAATTTATATTTGAAATGTGCACCAACAATCTTTTAAATACCGAAGGAGTGACTCTTTTACCATTTCTATAATTATCTTTTATTATTGTTATACATATTGCTCATCATTAATATAATAATATGTTATGATTGTTTAAATATAGTTTTAATTATCTTATAGTTTTTTTTCCACTATTGTATTGATATTTCGGCATATTTTTTTATCATTGAAAGAATGCTAATATGCATGTGTATGTGTGTACATATTAATACTCCAAAATAAAAATAATTTAAGAAAAAAATTAAACCAAAAGGATGACTTGTCACTGGCCATATAGTGTTGCGTTATGCTACAGGTGACATATATGGTTTGCATATAATTGCCCAATCTAAATGAAGCCTAATAGAAATGTCAATTGGTCGATAATTTTATCTAAAAATAATTCTCATACACAGGCTACATTATTTGTTAGGATAAAATATATATAATAAAATTATTACATATTTTAAATATATTTATTTATAATTTTATAAAAAATATACTATTATTATATTAAGCTAAAACTAGGTAGGCTCAACAATTTATGATTTTAAAGCTCAGCTTGCCAAGACTACCTTTTTTTAACAATCTAACCCCAACTACAATATGTTATCCTACTCGACGATCAAATTAAACCCTCTACATGATAATGATGGCGAGAAAGAGGTAGCTGATGAACTATTGGAAGATTGTAAATTTCTTCTATAGAGACAAAGGAGGAGATTGAAGAATTCCTACTACAATGGCAACAATTCATGATCTAGCTACTAAGTTGATTCCGTCTAAACTTGGCTTCCACATTGTCAACCTAAGGTTGCAGATAGTCCTTCTAAGGTTGCAACTATTAGAAATAATATCAGAAATAATATGTCTCATGTCTAACACCTTCTTCTATTATTTATGGAGGCTTGTTGCTTGATGGGGAAAGGGAAGAATGGGTTAATAACACCAACTACAACATATAAATAATAACAAATCAATGACACATGATTTATGTGGAAAAACCCTTCCAATGCGAAAAGGAAACAACCTTGATACACTTTGGTCCATTTATAAAATTGTCACTATGATAAATCTTTGATACAAATTCTAGTACTCAAGTGCTAACTAGATGCTACAATCATCAACCCAAAAATAGCATAAATAGACAAAAAATGCAACACTCAAAGAGAAGAATTTGTATCCCTAAAATGAATATGATGTAAACACACCCAAAATTCAATCTACAAGTCACAAAACAACAATCCCTTTTACATTAATCAACAAAAAGATATTAAAAGAAACCTCACAAATTTTCAACTAATACTAAATATAATAGGCCACTCAATTAAAGCCAAAACCAAAATGGATATAAAACTGATCTAAATAAAAATGTCCACTTAAATACCAACTAAATCCTGACCTTAAGAACTCAAAATCAATTCTCCGTCATTTAAAATTAAGATTAGTGTCCTAGAAATCTTTTATAAAAAAAGAAGAATGATCCAATGGTGAATGATTACAGATATTTGAATTGATCAAACTTGTGCTGAAGAAAATAATGTCAAATTTTTTGTGCTTCTCTCTCTCTCTCTCTCTCTCTCTGTCACATATGAGATTCAAATCTCAATTTTCTCGCAATTACTCACTTTCTCAAATCAACTTTACAACTGATATTTAACCTTCCCAAACTTGGGCCAATAATAAAAATAGCAAAAATAACCTTGGTTAAAAAAAAAGGGATTGACTACATAGGAGGGAGCCCAAATGCTCCAATAAATTCTCCATCTTTCGATTATGTGGAGGTGATTGCCATTCCAACAATCATACAAAAAACCTCAAACTTCCATATTGGTAAGGCATTTGTCAACATATCATTCCCATTATCATCAGTGTGTACCTTCTCAGCCTCTAATAGTTGAGCATCCAAAACATCACGTATCCAATGATATCGTGTATCAATGTGTTTTGATCTATAATGGAATGTAGGATTTTTACCAATATGTATAGTGTTTTGGTTTTCACTAAAGAACACATATCTTTCTTGAACAAAACTAATATGTCAAATAAATTTCTTTATCCATAGTAACTCCTTGATAGCCTCAATCATAGCAATGAACTATGCTTCGATAGTTGAAAAAAGTAACACATTTCTAATGTCTTGACTACCATGCCATTTCTCACCTTACAAAAGTGATCTGATAACCTAAAGTATATTTCCTTGAGTCAACATCCCTAGCCATATTTGAATCAATATATCCCTCAATGACTGGCTCATCACTTCCAAGACAAAGTCTTAAACTAGAAATGCCACAAAGATATCTGAAGATCCACTTCACTACATTCAAATACTCTCTACTAGGGTTAGAAATGAGCCTATTAACAACTCCAAACGCATGAGAAATATTAGGTATGGTACAAACCATAGCATACATCAAACTACCCACAATAGATGTAAGGAATGTTCTTCATCTCTTACTTCTCTACATCACACGAGGGACTTTGCTTAGAGCTCAACTTCAAGTGAGGAGCAAGTGGGGTGCCTATGACTTTAGCATTATCCATCCTCAATCTTTGAAGTATCTTCTTAATGTATTTTTCTTGATATAGCCACAAATTATTAGATCCTTTGTCTTGAATGGTTTTAACTCTAAGAATTTTCTTAGTTGGACCCAAGTCTTTCATGGAAAAAGACTTGTGTAACCATTACTCCAAATTCTCAATCTTAGAAGTTTTATTACCAAAAATGAGCATATCATTGACATAGAGAAATATAATGATGAAATCACCATCTTCAAATTTCTGCATAGAAACACAGTGATTTAAAGTAGTCTTATTATAGCCATGTTGTTTGATGATAGACTCAAACTTCCTATACCATTACCTCAGTGCCTATTTCAATCTATACAAACTCTTTTTAATCTTGCAAACATTGTCTTCCTTGCCTTTCACTTGAAAAACCTTCTGGTTACTCCATTTAAATCTCTTCTTCCACAAGAAAGTAGTCTTCACATATCTACTCAACCTCTAAATCAAGATTAGCATCCAAGCATAGCATAAATCGTATCAAAGACATTTTCACAATAGGAGAAAATATTTCTCCAAAATCAACACCCTTATTTTACTTGAAAGCTTTGACCACCAACCTAACTTTATATCGTGGGACTGAAGAATGGTCCTCTTGCTTCAAATCGTATACCCACCAATTCTTTAAAGCTCTCTTACCTTTAGGCATATTCACTAACTCAATGTATGGTTGTCATACAAAGATTGAATATCATCTTCCATTTTCAACTTCTTCATGAGACTCTGGCTCTCCTCCATTAGTCAATAGCACATACTCTTGTGAAGAGTGTCTGGAAGAAGGACTATGATCTCTGGTGGACCTCCAAAGTGGAGCTTTTGGTTCATCTACAACAGTTTCTTGGTGATCAACTACAACATCATTTGTTGTAGTATCAATATCATCATCATGTTGTTGCTCATCATGATCCAAATGCTAATCCATATCATATTGTGCTCCATGATCAACAAGTTTGTTGCATCTTCACTAGATTCATATCTGCCAGTTGATAATCACTCTCAACTCTGCTTTTCTTAGCTTTTTCCATGTCAGAAATGGTCTTATCTTCAATGAACACTTCATCTCTACTTCTCACTAGCTTTTTCTACACAGGATCATACAACCTATAGCCAAATTCATCATGACCATAATCCAAAAAGATGTGCTGACGAGTCTTTGGATCCAACTTTAAGCTCTCATTAGTGGGGACATGAATATATACCTTAAAACCAAACACATGTAAGTGATCATATAATACATCCGTGCCAAACCAAACTTTATTGGGAACATCACTATTTAGAGCAACTACAAGAGTCAAATTAATCACATGTGTAGTTGTAGGTAAAGCTTCACCCTGAAAAGATTTGGGCAACTTTGTCTTTTAAAGTACACATCTAACTCTTTTAATTAGAGTTCTAATCATCCTATCTGCTAAAACATTTAGTTGAGGAGTCTTTGGATGAGTCTTCTGATGTCGAATACCCTGCTGAATGCAATACCTATCAAACCGACCACAATATTCACCACTATTATTAGTATGAATACATTTTATCTTCTTCCCAATCTCTCTTTCAGTAGATACATGAAAGTGTTTAACCTACTTAAACACTTCATATTTTGATTTCAAGGCATCAACCCAAAGTTTTCTAGAATGATCATAAATAAAAGTGACCAAGTATAGTGCAACACCAAGAGATTTTACTTAATGAGACCACAAACATCTTAATACACCAATTCAAGAACCTCAAATCTTCTTGAAGGAAGACCCTTATGGAAAGAAATCCTACATTGTTTTTCCACCATACAATGAGAACACTTCTCCAATTTGGCATACTACAAACTAGAGAGCAATTTCTTCTTTGTCAAGAAGTTATGTTCTTTCTCGCTTATATGACAAAGCCTCTTATACCACAACTAAGATACATCTTTGCTTGCCACTGCACTCACATGATCACTAGAAATCAAAGCTTGTAAAAAATACAAGTTAGCACATTTTTTACCTTAGGCCATAACCAAATTACCTTTGGCGAGCTTCCATTGGCCTGAACCAAAGCTATTGCAAAAACCCTCATCATTATATTTACCAATTGAAATCAAATTTAGGCAAACATCTGGTGCGTGTCAAACATCCTTGAGGACAAGATTCGTCTCAAGATTAGTCTCCAAGTGTACATCTCCCATGAAAATCACCTTAGACAAGCCATCATTACCCATCTTCAAAACTCCAAAATCACTAGGAGTGTAGGAAGTGAAGAATTCCTTCCTATAGGTAATATGTTGTGAAGTACCACTATCAATAACTCAACTTGTCTCATGATTCACCATATCCAAAACATTCTCATCAACAACAATGAAAAGATCATTAGATGTAGCAACAAAAATATGATCATTATCATCATCATCATTATTCTTTTATTGCTTGGGAATTTTTTATCTCTCTTCCACTTGTAACAATACTTCTTGATATGCCCCATTTTACCACAATAATAGAATTTAAGATTCTTTTACTTACCTCTTGACCGATCACAACCCTTATCTCTACCCTTCTGAATTTTTCCCTTGCTTCTCCCCTATTTTTGGTGAATAAAACATTCGATTGTGAGAATGGCCTTAAGTCATTCTTTTTATCTCCCCACTCAGAACATCACTCGGTAACCTCATCATTAAGGATGAAGTTGGTAAGTGAGACTCGAAATGTCATCCAAGAATTTGGTAAAATATTAAGGAGTCACAATTATTGAACCTCATCTTCAAACTTTACACCTATACCTGACAACTGATCTAACACAGAAGTCATTCAAATGATAAAAAAAATCAAATAACCATCTTTATATTTCAAATTCATCAATTATTTTAAGAGATACAATTTATTGTTCCTAGTCTTCGAGGCATACATATTTTCTAGCTTACCCTATAGTATTTTTTGCATTTGTCTCTTTCTCAATGTAGTTAAAAACATTGTCCTCTACCCATTGAATAATACCACAAAATTTTTCATGATTAAATTGTCAGTCTTCATCAGTTTTATATATTGATTTATCCTTAGCAAAAATTGGTAGATGCAAACTTTTCACATGCAAGAGATCCTTTATTTTACCCTTCCATCTATGGTAATTAGACCCACTAAAAGAAGTCATTTTACTTGTATTATCCTCCATATTATTCTCATATACCACTTTGATGGGGGGGGGGAAGGGAGAAAGGTTCAACAAAACCAACCATAAAATAGAAACAATAACAAATTAATGTCACTCGATTTACGTGAAAAAAATCCTTCCAATGTGAAAAGGAAACAACCACGGGACACTTCAATCAACTTAAAAAACTATACCTATGATAAATCTAAGATAAAAATTCTAGTATTCAAGCAGTAACTAGATTATAAAATCATCAACCCAAAAATAGCACAACTAGACAACTATTACAACACCCAAAGAGAAGAGTTTGCAACCTTAAAATAAATCTACTTTAAACACACCCAAACTTCAATCTACAAGACAAAAAATAGAAATAAATTTTACAATATTCAACAAAAATATGTTAAAAGAAACTTCACAATTTTTCAGCCAAAATTGGGCACAATAGACCACTCAATTAAAGCCAACAACAAAATAGATCTGAAACTAACCTAAACAAAAATTCCCACTAAAATACCAGGAAAAAAACCTAACTTGGAGAGCTAGAAATCAAATATCCACCCTTCCTAATTAATATTGCAGTCTTGGGAATCTTGTGTCAAATAATTAGAATGATCTAATGGTAAATGACTTCAGATCTTTTAATTGATCAAACTTGTGTTGAAGAAAATTATGGCAGAATTTTTATGATTCTCTCTCTCTATCTATCTACCTACCTACCTACCTACCTACCTATCTCTCTCTCTCTCTCTCACACACACACCTACGAGATTCAAATATCAATTTTATTATAATTACCTACCATAAACTGTACAACTTATATTTAGCCTTCACAAAGTTAGGTCATTAATAAAATTGACAAAAGTAACCTTGGTTAAAAAATGGGATTTACTACATAGGAGGAATCCCAAACGCCCTAACACTATTGAGATTGGAAGCAAAGAAACCAGTATATTATGACGAATGCTACAGACAAATGAAATTACTTTAGTCGATTTATCAAATCATCCTCCCAAACTCCTCCTTGAAATTATTGCAAGGATGAATATATCAATATATTCGGTGGTTAAGACCTTGCCTTGTTCCTGGCTTGCCGTTATGACTTATGCTCTATTCTCAAAAATTCAAAAAGCTAATCGTAATAACCATTCGTGGTGGTGGGAGCGATCAATTCTAAGTTTTATTACCTATAATACTCATGCCTACACTAACACAATTACTCTCATTCAGGACTTGGAATTGGAAAATTTTGTTTCAATCAAGTTAAAGTTAGATTTTTTTAGGGATAGAAATTACCATCAAATGAACACTTGACATAGTTTGATGTGTTTCTAGAAGAGTGACAGGCACAAAGTTTCATATTATCTATCTAACCCTCTAATGATTGAGTGGGTGATGCTTCCAGTGCCACCACGAAGAGATGGATTCCTGACTTCTTATACTGGATTTCGATAGAGCCCCAATACAATCAATTCAAGGTTGTAAGAATTTAGGGGTAGGGATGATAGTTAGCATGCAATTTAAAAACTCTTGTTGACAACTATAGTACTGGTAAATAAAGGTATCGTTCTATACCAGAGATTGAGAGGGCTCACATCTATTTAACTAGCTCAAAAATAATAAAACTAAAAACTCTAAATCACATAGAATAAATAAATAAGAAAAACACTAATGGGGGTTTTAAAATTAGAAAATAATAAAATAAATAAATAAAATAAAATAACAAAAATAAAATAAAAATAAAAATAATGGATAACCGCAAATATGATAAATATGCTAGGAAAATCAAAATCCACCATTAGATTAAGTCAAAATATAATAATAATTTCTAAGTCATCATTTAATCATGAGAAAGAGATTTAAAAAGTAGTAAGCCAAAAGCAATTGCAGCTAGGTTAGATAATAATTCACCTAATAGTTTTGTGATTCTAACCTAAATAGTGGAACGTTTGGATACGTGTGGGTTGAAGGAGAGAAATACAGGTAGACATGCTTAGTATACTAGTTTGGGTACTTAGATTGACATGCTTCCAATCATACTTAATGCATTAAATCTAGTTAAATATAGGAGCCACTTGTTGCTACTATACTGCTAGTATTTAATAAAATTAATATTGGCGCTTTGTCATATTAATTAATTTAGGGAAGTAATATAAAGTTTATAGACTTACATATAAATTATTGCATATTCATATAGCCACCTAGCAGGCAAATAATCCTACATAATGTCACTATAAAAAAACTACAACAAGGAATGCACATATAAATTATACTTGACAGAAGGATATATATGTGTGTGTATATATATAAATGATAGCAATTAAAATAGAGTCAAAGAAAAATCTCATGAAACAAAGAAAAACATACTTTCACTATAAGGAAACCAGAATAAGGCATGCACATATAAATTATACGTGACAGAATCATATATATATATATATATATATAAACGATAGCAATTAAAATATAGTCATAGAACAATATCATGACATAAAGAAAAATAATATTATATATCAAACTATAATCTAATGTTTTAGTATATTATCTAGCAATAAATAACCAGCCAGTTATAATGATCAAATTAATGACATAGAAATATATATCAAAGATATAAATAAAAAATAGAGAAAGAAATAATCAGAATTAATTATGAATGAAAGATCAAAAATTTATTTAGATAAAAAAGTAATTAATTTTATATTAAATAAAATGTTCCAGATATACTTTTCTCTCTTTTTTCTCTCTCGGCTGACTTATTTTGCTGATCCTTTTTTTTTCTTCCTTTGTAGCCTTCCCTGTTGCACTCTAAATTTCTTCTGTTGTAGCCTTGTTTCATTTTCAACCTTTCTTTTATTTTGTGCTTCTTTGGTTCCCCTTCTAAGTTATGGCTCTACCTTCCTTTCTTCTTCTGCTAGTTTTTTTCTACAGCTGACTACCTACTACTAGCAGCCCTCCTACGTCTCCTTTTTTTCTTTATTTCGTTTCTCCTGGTAGCTCTCTTTTGTGGTTTGCTAGCTTCTCTCCATTTTTTGCGGCTGAAGGTTGCTACTTCACCTTTTATTTCTTGTGATAAAATTTCTTTCTAGGCCTTTAGGCCTTCGATCCTTGGGCCGTTGGTCCAAAGGCCACTTTATTTTTTTTTAACTTTACCTACAAAATAAATTTAGAAAAATTATTGAATAATCTTATACTCTAAATTTATTTAATTTATGTCATTTTAGCTCAAATAATGAAATTTATACAATTATTATCACTTAAGCATAAAATCATAATTATTCACATATATTACTCATATAAAAATACCAAAACTACGGTTAAAAGTGAATAAAATATGTCAATGTATATACTTATCAATACCCCCACACTTAGCTTCGTCCTTGTCCTTAAGCAAGTTATGATTCAAACCAAATAAAAATAAACTAACTAGCCACTTTTGTAGGTCTCATGATTGTACTTAGCATATGCAACAAGCTCTTTAAACCACTAGGTCACCCTTAGAGGACAAGTAAGGTCTCGTGAGGGTTTCGCAGATGATACACCCACAAAATCACACGTAATAAGAATTAACAATAAATAAAATAAAATCACACCTAATACCCTTAATCAATGTTGTCTATGAATATTTTGCTTTCATATGTCAATAATAGCAATCAACAAAGAATTTGCATTTGGAGATTTAAGGGATTACTTTCAACATATGGGTTATACATAAACATGACAGGCATGGACAGATCAATATTATGGATGAATATCTACTACGCCTTAGTCACATCAAGATACATTCTCACTATAGATACACTCTATTCTCTCTCTTAGATTCATGGCTACAAATGAATAGAAACACTCAGGTATAAGAGATAAGATAATAAATATAACAAATGATTCACATTTATAAATAAAGAAGGCTCATATTTTATGGATAAAACCTTATGAAAGATATCAAATACTTGCCAAATGGATTGAACCATATGGTTATATCTTGTGAATAATCTCCATCAGATCAAAGGTTTCTCATCTCAAGAAGCAAATAGGACTTACTTATTGGCTGTGACGGGTTTAAGGTATAGAAGAGTACAAAAGATTCTAAGATTGTGGTGCTTAAAAGGTCAAGAACTTGTAGACTCTAATAATTAGATGAAATATAAGCATTAACTCCACATCAATAATCAATAGTACACACCTCAATCTTAACACCAAACTAGAATAATGAGAAAAAAAAATATGAATGGAACTTTCTCAACATCATCTCCATATCTCCCTATCTTCCTAATGAATGGAAGTACCTATTGTTTAAGAAAATAAAAAGGAATTTTTTGGATGCGTTGGTTCAGTAGTTGCATCAGTGTCTTACTTTGGTTTTGTTTTAGATGTGTTGGTTCCATAGTTGCCTTAGTTCCGTAACTTGATATTATTTTAGATGTGTTGTTTTGATAGTTTCTCAATTTCTTACCTTGGTATTATTTTAGATTTATTGGTTTGGTAATATCCTTAGTGCCCTATTGATGCAAGAGTATCCCAATCATCCCAAAATAAAGATAATCTACTTATTAATTTTTCTAAAGTTTGATACTTTAAAACTCTTCTCATTTGGGTTAATAAGTAACTAGATTAACTAGCCTCCTTGCAAGCCATGAAAATACCAAACACTAGCCATCAACCCATGTAAATATGGCTCCATAAATCTGTTCTTTAATCGGCTCTAAATATGGCTCCATTTTAACTCAACCAAGCTATAACCTTATCTACCCCTATACTCCACCAATTTTTAACTGAAAATGACCTCCATTGTCAAAACTTTTCTTGTGCAAGAATCAGGGGCATTGGGAATGTAATTATGGGAAGATCAAAACCCTCAAAAATAGCTTAAATTAAGGTGAAGAAACCTCCATAGCCTCAACAAGCAAACAACCAGCTACCGAAGAGACCCTTCTATTTTCCTATTTCCTTTATAATCTAAGATTAGTTGAAGTATGTTGTTAGACTTTCCTAATATGTAGTTTATGTTTTCTAAGCCTTGTCATAGTGTGTAATGATAGCCATCATGTGATGGATGACTAGGTAGTGTTGAAAATTAATTAGAACTTGTTGATTGTAATATTATAACCTTAGTTAGCTTATGTTGGTACCAAATATGGTTGAGGGTGTAACCAATCTAAATATTATGGGTTATAATGTGTTTTTAAATCCTTAAGATCAAATAACACTCTTAAATAGAGTAGGAGAGGTTGGATTGGAGATCAAATTTGAACATTGAAAACACTCCTTGGTTGTCAAACGAAAACTCTTCCTCAAGATTAATGTGTAGTCTTGAGAATTACCCAAAATATTACACCATTTAGGCTAAGAGTTGAAATCTTAGTTGGTTGATGTAAGTAATTGGTTTTGAAGGCCTCAAGATTAAGTTACCCTTTCATATTTTCTTCATCTTCTCCATCCAATTTTTACTTTTGTTCAAAAGTTCCCATTTTCAACATTAACACTTAGCATGGTTCCATTTGTTTAGCAATATGCATCACCTACCTTGGTAGTTGGAATTATTTTGGATTTTTTGGTTTGGTAGTTTCCTTAGTGCTCTAAATTGGTATTTAAAATCTATTTAACTAATAAGATATGTCTATTGTAATTGGAGATGATATGAAGTGAACCAATATGTTTTAGTCTTGGGCCTAAGACTTGTTATTCAATAATTATTGCATGTGGTTATGGTACATGCTTTGTGCTTTAGTATGCCTTTTGAAATTGTGTAGCTATGTGCAATGTAGGTATGTACCTCTTGTGAGGTACTATGATTTATTCAATGCAAGGAAGTCATACTCATATTACTTTTAAATATGATTACCTAAAGGGTATAGAGTGGCTTCTGGAGTACTATATAGACAAGGAAGAGAGTCCTTAGGAAGAGATCCTATTTTTAGAGTAGGACTTTGGGTATAAGACATAAGGAAAAGGAGTGTTGTACCTTTGGATACCTGTTTTTGATGTAATCGATTTTCTTTGGACTCTTATGTCCCTTAGTGTTTTGATCTTCCATTGTTGTACGAAGTATATTACCCATAACTTATGTTTATGTAATGTCTCATACATCATCTTATTTACTTGGCTATGGTTTGTTTTAGCCTTAGCACTTGACATAAGAAAGGTGAGGGAACTAGAATTATGATAAGTGTGGCAGTAACATCCAATAGTTTGGTAATTAACACTTCCGCAAAATGAAATTTTTATGTGATAAAAAAAATGGGGTTGTTACAGTGTTGCATACCCACCCAAGTGTATTTTACATGATGCACCTGTGTGTATCATGTAATTTACCCAAAGAAAAATGTTAAAGACCAAACCCTCCAGTGTTCATCTTATTGAACACTCAATTAAGCATAATCATGACTACCCCAATCAAACACCTTTATACATAACAACCTTATAGATCACCTTCATATAGAACACCTAATTGATGACCAAAGTCATTTGATAAAAACCAAAAAAATTAATGAAAATATTAATTAAAACAATCAATCTATACACCAACAACTTAAAAATGTTAATGTAATACCTTGTTCTTAACTAACCCTAATTATGAATTGGTATTTTATGTGTATTTATTATAGAAATTATTATAGGATATTTTTTTGTTATATGTATTACTAATAATTATATATTAGGTTAATGCAATTAAAATATAATTATATAATTTTTGGACTGATAGTAAACTGGCCTAAACCTTTTATTGGCTAGACCTTTAGACTTAGTGTGTTGCATAGGGGTTCGACGATTAACTAGTTGTGTGGGAGGTCAACCAAGCTAATGTTGTTTATGTTATTTCAAGATTTTTGATTTTTTTTGATATAATATGATTTATATACCCAATATTTTTATATATTTGATTTTACACATTCTCATAAATTTTGGTAATTTTAGGGAACCATTTTGATATTTTTCTTTATTAATTCCTATTTATCTATCTTTCCTCCACTAAAAATTATTGATGTTTCCTCCATGTACCCTATCAAATATTTTCTTAATTTTATTCATTTTCTATCTATGTTAGTTTATCCTCTTTTACTTTTTTTGCATCCAATCTTCTTCACTTGCCTTCCCTATTCTTGAACTTAACCCCTCCCCTAACCTTAGACCTACTCACCATCACCTTTTCACCAAGCCTTGCACAAATGATATAAAAGAAAAAAATGTAGAGCCGTGGAGAAGGGAATGAAAAGGTAAAGGAGAAAAAATTGAAGATAATTAAAATTCATAGAAGAGAAGTAGGATGATGAGGAACGAGAGAGAGGATAAGATGGAAATGAATTGATGTATAGGGGAAATAAAGAGTCACATATATTAGGAGAGGAGAAGGGTTCTCTTTACCCTCTAACCCCATGATGGTTTTAATATCATAATACATATGTATTTATGTAGACATTGAATTCATTCATCCATCAATTATTGTCATTAGGTGCAATCTTTTTACCTACATGATTTTTGAAATACTTTGTTTGATGACAACATGAGCTCAACATATATAATTATGGTAGTCATAGAAAGGAGTGATAAGATGATGCCTCAAATGAGGAAGAAAATAGAAGTTGGCAACGGGATGTTGCTTTGCTTTGGATGTTTTATGTAATCTATGTTATCTATGATTTCCATTACCATAGAATAGTTGAGAAAATATTAAGCTTTATGTACCTTCCAATCAGCCTTACCTATATTATTCTATATTCTTATTCTCCTCATATTTAAATGTTGATTTTGTTTCTATAAAATATGAAAGTGTTGATAGAAAAAATGTGGAGAGGTTTTTTTATTAATAAAAATGGATGTCTACCGCTATTACTTAAATAAACTTTTATACTATCACAAGAGAGTGTGGGAAAAAATAAATATACCTAGTATCCCATTAAGAATAATAGGCCCACTAGTAATAAGGTTTAATAGTATAAGCTATAATCCCTCATTAAACTCATGATGCAACCACTAGAAGCATTGAGAGTTTGATAAATAAGAAACACAATTGTGAAGTAGAGTGTGCCTTGTTAAAAAATCAGTAAAATGAGCCAAAGAGGAAATGAACAATAAGGTACTTATCCTTTGGTGAAGAAACAAAATCATGATGACTAGGATGAAAGCCAAGTTAAGTAATCATAGTAAAGAACTTTTCAAGTCAAGTACATGGGGCTTTTTGAGACCACAAAGTGATTTTTGAATTCTATAAACCTCACTAAGTTTGTGAGAAAATTTGGGAGGAGCTACCATGTAAACATCTTCACGGAGCACCCCCATTTAAGAAATCATTATTGACATCCCTCTGGGATATAAACCATTGAAAAATAGAAGCTACTATATTAAGCATGTGAATAATAGTCATTTTTACAACACGAACAAAAATATCATCATAATTACAATACTCCTACAAGTAACCCTATACAATTAGTTAAGATTTATATTGTTTAATGAATCCATCATATCTTGTTTTGATTTTGTAGATCCAACAAAAATGGTTGGTGCCTTTTCCCGGTGGCAAGGGTACCAAATCCCAAGTATGATGGAAATCAATAAGTTCCTCAACCATAATAGCCTACCAATTTTTATCACAAACCCCTCTATAAAAGACATAGAATCAAGAAGATAATGGATAAAAGCTAAAAATGAATTAAATAAGCTAGAATAACAAGATTAAGTAAAATCAAGGATTTTATTAGAATTATGATGTAATACCCAAAAATTTAGCTAAACCTAATTCCATGCGATTTACTTCTTAACCTAATCCTAATCTCAGGAAATAATATTTTCACTTTACCCTAACTCACTAACCCTAACATTTTGTCCCAATCCCGATTGATCAGTAATTAAACCATCCTAATATCCTAAATTAAAATATATTAACCTAATTCTAATTCAAAAACCAAACCTATTATCTCATTTTTTTCTTTTCCTTTTTCTCCCTTCGGTCGATCCTTATCTTTTCTCCCTTTTCCCCTTCTTCCTGCATGAAACATTGTCCTTAGACAATGCCTGCCATCACCCCCATCACCTATTGATCCATTCCCCATCTCCTATGAAGGTAGGATTGGGGTTGAAAATTTTCACCCAATTACAGCCATTTTCCCCATCTTTATGCGTGTATATGCATATATATGCCCAGGAATAACTACCATAACCATCTCTTTTCTCTCCTATTTGTTTTCTACAAATATCCCATCACCAAAGAATTATATTAGTCCTCATTTTTCTCATCCTCAACGTTGCCAAAAAATCTAAAAAACCATCAATGACAGCCCTCACCAAAGCACCCTCACCCCTTTTAGTCACTTTTACCATTCCTATCCCCAACCAATGGCCATTTCAACCGGTGCATCACCCCACCTTTCAAGAGAACACCCCACAGATACCTCCTTCTTTTCCTTTCCTTAGTTTTAGCAACAACAACCAAACACCACCCCACCATTTGGAAACTTTCACCGCAGTCTACATTCCACCTTTGGCCCTTCCAATCGCACCACACCCCTTGTTTCAACCAAACCAATCGGTGCCCACCACCCTCCTTCAGCCTTGCCTACCATTGCATCTCTCCACCCTTTGGCTCCTTTAGTCGTTGCTCACTCCTAAAAATGGTAGCTTGTATCATTGCCACCCCCTTGGCTCAACACTTGTTGTCATTCCTCTCCTTTTGGTTGAGAAAAGTTTTCCTAAACAATCACCTTAGGTGGTTCAGTTTTATTTCATTCTTTCACCCTTCCATTTCATTAACATCTCCTTAATTATGTGGTTTAATCCTAATGGTATTTTATTAAGATTTCTTAGGTGATTTTTTTGAGGATCTAGAAGAGGTAGAATAGGAATGTGTGCTTAGAGACTAGAGTTATTTTTGTAAGGATACTTGTCATTATAACTCTCCCAAAATTCATTATTAAAAAATTTCTTTTAATGAAAAGGTTTAGCGGAAGAAAAATAATAAAACCGTAAATTCTGGGGATATTACCACCACACTTAGTAGCGGACCGGTTCACTCCTACCGTTCCAGTACCAAGTACTAAGGCTGAAGAGGTTTATCATCAAACACAAGTCAATACTTAAAGTGATAATTCATAAAATAACTGAATCGTTCATCATATAAAAATCAGACTGCGGTTGAAAGAGTTATAATCCAAGGAGTAAGTAACCAAAGTTTCCAAAGACTTAAAATATCGTACGATAGAACATAACTAGAATAAAATGATACATGATAAAGTGAATGAAAGATATAATTCGACCAGGTCACTCTCGATCCCCAAGCCAAGTCCAGGCTCAACTCTTAGCCTCACCTGATGCCTCGTAAGTGTCGTAGGTATTGAAGATATCATCTCCCACCTACACAAACTCCGGTGGGTCCTCTGCTCATGGGAATAAGCAGCACCCATGAAATGGGTGGTCAGTATGCTATGTATTGAGCAAGGTAACCAAGTAGCTAAGGCCAAACATATAAGGCATATAACACAAGCATGAACACATAGACAACATATGATAATACAAACAATGAAGGCCGTATTACAGTCCAGATAAATTATTCTTTAGATTCATGGTCAACATAATCATTTCACATACACTCTTTATCAATCCATACGAGCGTGGGTACCCCACTATTATAGCCGGTGGACCGAAAATAATGTAGGGCAAAATGCTCCTAGCCACTATTATTCACCGGTGGACCGGTCTCCAAGGCACCCCGGCTCCTGGCCACTATTATTTGTCGGTGGACCGGTCTGGACCCGACTCAACAATCTTTCTCTTTAAATGGTTAGTATCTTATTCGTGTCTTATGAGATAAGTGTTTCACCCTTGAAATGCATGTAACCAACCTTATACTTCTATCCTCTCAAGAGGGCTCATCCCATATCTTGAGACTTCTGCGCCTCCTATCACACCCCGATATCCATTCCTCCTTCCATTTACCCATAGTGAAAGCCTAACTCCTAAGGGTGTGGGTTAAGGCCCATCACCTTATGACATCCAAATCCACATACTACCACTCTCCGGGGTTTTCGCTTGAAACCCTAATTGGACCTATGTGGCCCAACTTCCTCTTACTTATACTACCATTATTCCTTTTATTACCCAACACCTCATCTCATTTGGATTCAACCCAAATCATATCACTTTACTCACCGATTACGCATATAACCGAGAAACCCTAGTTGGCCACTCCAAACCCTAGCACCTTCCTTCCCTCACAAGTCACCTCTCTATTTTTCACCTAACATCTCTTCTTTCCTATTGCATACATACTCATCCCTCATATGATAAGCTTCCACTCTTATCCCATACTCCACTCTTCCTCAATTATTTTTACCTTCACATTTTCCCTTAGATTAGGGTTTCCTCCCAAAACCCTAATCAGGTCCCTTATACACCCTTATACCAACCTACATACTATTTTTACCCCAAGTCTCCAATCACTTCACAAATCTTCCCTTACCTTACTTACGCCCTAACACAACTTTTCTCACATAAAGATCACCCCAATGCAGACTCCATCCATCCCACGAAAACCTTAGAAATTTCCTATGCAAGATTCACATCACTCGCTCATTTGATCATAGCTTCCTTTTATTTCCCCCTTATGGATTATGAGGTAATATGGTCAATCTCATGCCCCCTTAGTCAACTCACTTCCCATTTCCCCCTTTTAAATATCCTTTCACCCCAAATCATATTATTAAACATCCTAGCATGCATGTCTTAGATAGTCAAATCATATAATATCATAAGCACCACATATATAATCATCATACACATGCTATAAGGAATTCACATAAGCATACATCAACTCCAAGCTGTGCCACAATAATTAGTCATCATAATCATAAGTACACAACATAACATAACATGTGGCACTCAAGACACATAATACACACATAGTTGTTCTTAGTTACATCCTTACCTAATACTATTTTGGTCTCGGAGTACGTTCCTACACCTCCTTAGGGTTTTGACTTGATTCACCTATAAAAGGAAAATACTATAGGTTTATCTCCCTCTTACCAAAATTATTATTATTCCTACCTTACCCTTGTCATAACATATTATTAGGGATAAAAATGATAATAGTAGTTTTATGAGTAAAAGTAGGGTTATTATTCTTAAAGTAGCTAATCATGCTACTACTAATCAAAATAGGTCTTAGTAGCTACCGCAATTTACATTAAAGTAATTATAGCAATATTCGTATTATTAAAGGTGCTAGCTTCAATATTATTAATGATAATAATAATAGTAGTTGTAGTAATAATACTAATATCAACCCAAACCCTAGTAGTAGTAATAATAATAATAATAATAATATTAGTAATATAAAAGTAGTCCATAATGATACTAATAATAATAAGGCTAGTAGTGGTAGTAAGGTTAGTGATTATGAAATATTAACAATAAGGACAAGGTAGTAGTAGTAGTAGTAGCAGTAGCAGCAGCAGCAACAGTAATAATAATAATAATAATCATGATAATAATAATAATACTAAAGTTGTAGACCATTAATAATAATAATATTAGTTAGAAATATTTCTAAATTTAGGTTAGATAATAATAATGATAACACAATAATAGTAGTAATAATAATAATATTAATAGGAATAATACTATTAATACTACTAAAAATTACTAACATTTGTATAAAAAAAGTTTAGGGGTTGGGGAGGTTAGAGTACCACTTAGAGATGGTGGTGGCACCGGCGGCAGCACACGGCGGCATCGGTGGAGGGAGAAGAGAGGTGGAGAGTTGGTTTCATAGACTATAAGAGAGGGAGTGAGGGGGTGATTGAGGTGGTGGTGGTTGCCTCAGGTGATGAGGGTTGGAATGAAGGTGGTGGTGGAGCCAAAGGGGGCGGCGCACGGTGGTGGGTATGGTGGCCGAAGGTGGTGGAGGGAGGAGAAGGGAGAAGGAGAGGGTGGAACAGAAAAAGGGAGGTGTGGGGATGTAGAGGAAACTCCACTGGTTGTTATGGAGGGTAGAGAGGGTGGTTGTCGTGGCAGAATCGATGATGGGCGGCGGTGCGAAGGGCCACAATGGTTGATGTGGGGCTTATTGGGAGGGGGACTTTACAAAGCCAGGGTGGCTCATGCATGGCAAATCGAGGGTGGAGGAAGGCGTAGTTGGGTAGAAGGTGATGTAGGGGTAGCCCTATGGGTGGCTCAGGTGATGATAACGGGGCGGTTGTCTAATCGAGAGGTGGCGTAAAGGGCTAGTTTTTTGGGCTGTGAATCAAAGGCTCGATTATGGCTGCCTATGGGGTATTTATAGACCAAATGGAGGGGAAACGATAGAGGAGGAAGAGGACAAGAGGGGGTAGGTGAGGCAGGACCACCGGCCGGCGATGGCAGGTGGTGTTTGGTCAGGAGGAGAAAAAAAGGAAAGGGCAGGCGTGTGTGGGGAGGGAGAATACTTGGTTGGGTCAAAAATGGGAAAGAAAACGATGGGGGAGAGAGGGAAGGAAGGCAGAACGCCATGCGGTGGTGGCCAGCAGAAAAAGGGCTGCACGGTCGGGGTGCAGGTCGCGCAAGGGGGATGGGAAAGACGACGGGCCTGGATTGGGCAGTCTAAGGAGAAAAAGAAAGAAAGAAAAGGGGAGGGGAACTGGGCGGTCGATAGGAAAAAAGGAGGGGGTGCAGGCCCTAGGCTGCGTGGGACGAGAAAAAAAAGGGGGATTGGGTCATGTGGGCTGGCCTAATCTAGGGGAGAAGGGAAAAAAAGGAGAAAAGAGGGAAAAGAAAGAAAAAGGAAAAAGAAGGAGAAAAAAGAAAAGGGAAAGTAATGGGTTGGTTAGGTGTTTAGGATATTTTAGGATTTTTTATTATTCAAAATAACAACAACAACAACAACAACAACAACAACAACAACAACAATAATAATAATAATCTCTTTTCAGGTTAATTTGGGATATTTTAAATAATTCTTTTCTGAATTCCATTTTACTTAGCAAAATGCCCCAACTTTTCCTAAATAAATTATTTATTATTTTCTTCTTGATTTTCCTTAATTAATTCCCTTTTATCTTAATAAAATAACTTATTTAATTTATTTCCCTAATAAATCCTTATTTTGCCATAATTCTCTAAATTAGGGTTTTGGGGTATTTCAGTTATGGTCTAGGATTTTTGTTGCTAAGTGTTATGCATGCTTTTATGATATAACATGTTATTATTATAATGTGATTTAATGTATGATTGTTAATGGTATTGTATGAGATTTGATATTATATGATGGAAAAAATAAGTTAAGATTTTGTGATATCATACGATAATAGTATGTGTGGAAACCCTCATTGTGATATATGATTGTAATATGGTTTATTAGGATATGATGAGTGTGAAATTAGTATAATAAGGTATATGGACACTACTACAAAAAGGGGAAATAATAATGGGATATTAATAATGGTGATTAGGAAACCGTTGCGAAATGTGTGAAAATTAATGCGCGGGACATTGTTAATAACAGTTATAGTTCAAATAGTTATTAAAACCCCAACGCTAAAAATTTACACAGTAGTTTTACTAGCGGTATATGGAAAATCGTTATTAAAAGCTCATTTAATAACGATTTCTAAAATAACCGTTGTCAAAATCCTGAGAAGTTTTAATAATGGTTATTACAAGAACCGTTATTGAAAGATGTTTTAATAATGGTTCTTATAATAACCATTATTAAAACTTCTTTTAATAACAAGAACCATTATTAAAACCCCACGTTCTACCTTTTATTTCATTTCGTTATGTTTCGTGCCAAAAATTTCAGACTCTACACCTTCCCTCTCTTACTCTCCTTCTCTTGCAAACCCTCGCACCACCACACCGTGTGCACCTTTTATTTCATTCAGTTTTGTTTTATGCCAAAAATTTCAGACTCTGCACCTTACCTCTCTTACTCTCCTTCTCTTGCAAACCCTTGCACCACCACACCATGCACCACCACTCTAGCTCCTTTCAAGTCAGGGAAACCACCACTTGTTCTCTTTTGCACCGCCAAATCTCCTCTTCCTTGCAGCACCACACCTCTGCCATTCTCAGCTTTATATGTGCTGTCATTTTTTCGCACCTAGCCATCACTTCTTCCTTTTTCCTTCGCCATGTTCGTAGGTGGTCTCCGCTCTCCTCTTGCTCATCGTCACTCCTTTTACGTATGTTTTTGTTCTTCCGCGCGTAGCTTTTTCTCTTCTTATATATATATATATATATATAAATGCATGCATGTTGATAAAGGGTTGTGTTCTTTGTTATTGAAAAATTGCAGTTTGTTGTTGAAAAATGTGTTGGTGAAAAATGTTGTTGTTCGTTGTTGAATTTGTCGTGGTACTATTATATATTAACATATGCATGTGTTGGCCTAGACCTTTACATATATATATATATATATATATATATATATATATATATAACATGCATGAGTGCTTCATTAAGAAGCTAAAGAAATAAAATACTTTAAATTATTAGTAATGTCACTCATAAAAACTATACACACACACACACACACACACATTTTCAATAATAAGTGTATGACACTACTATAAGAAATAGGAAATTTCATATAATGAAATAAAGATATATTTTACATATGCACATCATTAAATGAAAATTTCAATTAGAGATACATATGTTAATGACTTTTTTATTTGATGAGGATTAAATAGATATAGAAAATAAAGAATATATAAAAGTGAATAATTAAATAAAGAGGAATAATTGTTTATAATAATAATAATGATAATAATAATAATAATTTATAATAATAATAACAATAATAATATCATATTTATTAGGGTTTAATTATAGTTACCTAGGTTGAGGATTAGGGTTCATTAGGTTTAGGGTTAGGGTTAGGGTTAGGGTTTAGCATTTATTATACTAAATATAAGAGTGAATAATTAAATAGAGAGGAATAATTGTGAATAATAATAATAATAATAATAATAATAATAATAATAATAATAATAATAATAGTAATAATATAGGATTTATTAGGGTTTAATTATAATTAGCTAGGCATAGGATTATGGTTTAATAAGGTTTAGGGTTTGTTTTTATTATAATTTATTATGGTTAGTGTTAGGGTTAGGGTTAGGGTTTCTCGTTTATTATACTAAATATAAGAGTGAATAATTAAGAATAATTATGTATAATAATAAAAAAAAATAAAAAAAATAAAAAAAAAATAAAAAATAGGATTTATTAGGGTTTATTTATAGTTAGCTAGGTTTAGGATTAAGGTTTTATGAGGTTTAGGATTAGTTTTTATTATAATTTATTAGGATTAGGGTTAGGGTTAGGTTTAGGGTTTTGGTTAGGGTTAGGGTTAGGGTTTAGCGTTTATTATACTAACTATAAAAGTGAATAATTAAATAGATAGGAATGATTGTGTATAATAATAATAATAATAATAATAATAATAATAATAATAATAATAATAATTTTAATTTTAATAATAATAATAATAATAATAATATAGGATTTATTAGGGTTTAATTATAGTTAGCTAGGTTTAGGTTGTGGTTTAATTAGGTTTAGGGTTTATTTTTATTATAATTTATTAGGGTTAGGGTTAGGGTTAGTTAAATACCCCAAAATCCTAATTTCGAGAAATATAGTTAATTAAGGATTTATTATGGAAATTTATTAATTAAATTATACTATTAAAATAAGAGGGATTAACTAGGGTAAAATAAATAGTAAATTAATAAATAATTTAATTGAAAAAATTTAGGGTGTTTTGCTAATTAAAATGAAATTTAGGAAAAATCTCTCAAAAATCCTAAATTAACCTAAAAAAGGGAATTTAATTATTATTTTATTAAAATATTATTATTTTTAAATATTCCAAAATATCAAAATATTCTAAATACCCCAAGCCACCTATTTTTCTTTTTCCCTTTTTTCCTTTTTCCCCTCTTTTCTTTTCTTTTCTCCTTTTTCCTTCTTCCTTCTTTTCTTTTTTTTTTCCTTCCCTTCCCCTACCTGGCCCAGCCCAGCCCTGCGGCCGAATTCCCCATCCCTTCCTCTTTCACGGCCCAAACCCGCACTACACTTCCTTCTCCCCCACCTGGTCCGGCTCCCCCTTTTTCTTTCTTCCTCTAGATCACACGGTCCACAACACGCCCAATCCCCTTCTTTCTCCCCTTCTTCCCCTCTGCACCATCACATGTAGGGATGTAAACGGGGCGGGTATACCCATACCCGTATCCGTACTCGATAAAAAAATCTGTACCCGTATCCGTACCCATACCCAAATGGATATCCGCTAACACATCCATATCCGTATCTGTTGGATATCCATTATCCAACAGATTATCCGTTTACCCGTTAATGGATATTATCCAACGGATAAATCCATTACCCGACTGATAAACCCATTTATAGTTAAGCCAAATGACAATTTTAACCTTAATTTATACTATATTTATTTTAAAATTAAGGGTAAAAGGGTAATTATATATCGGGTAAATGGGTACGAATATGGATACGGGTATGGTTATGGGTACGGGTAGGGATATCCCATACCTGTATCCATACCCGAACCCAACGGGTATTTTTTTTCCATCCTCCATATCTATATCCATATCCATTTATTCATATCTGTCGGGTTTCGGATAAAACCCGCCCCGTTTACATCCTTAGTCACACGCCATTCTGCCACCCCTACCCTCTTCCTTGACACCCCCTCTCTCCTCCACCCAATCACAGCCCATCTCTCTCCTCACGCATGACTCTCTCTCCTCTCATTTTTTCCTTCCCGATCAGCCATCCTGTAGACTTTCGCAAGTCTTCTATGGCCATTGGGCCGCCGGCCGGTGACCTTCACCCTTCCCCTCTATCCTTCCCCTTCAAACTTAGCCTATAAATACACTCATCCACCCCCATTCAATCTTTTTTCTCTCAACCCAAAATTTCCCTCCATTGTGCGCTACCACCTGTTCAACCACTGCCTGAGCCACCACCCAAACCGCTCCCTGCATCACCCCACCAAATAGCACCCTTCACCACCCTCGATTTGCCCTGCACAAGCCACCCCAACTGTGCAGAGTCTCCTTCCCGATCAGCCACACCCTAGCCACCGCCGCCCTTACTCCCCCGTCCACTGCCACTCTGGCCCCAAACACTACCCCTTATACCCTTTAAAATTACCTGCAAACCTTCCCCTACCCTCTGTTTCCCCTTCCTCCCTCTTCACCACCCTCGACCACCACAACACCGCTGGTTGCGCCACCACCTTTGGCTGTGCCACCACCACCTCTCCAATACTCTCCAACTAGGCATCTACCATTACCTCAACTTCCACCCTCATTCCTCCTCTCCTATCCCCAACATTCAACTATCACCCTTTTATCCCTCTCTCCCACCACCGCCGCCGCCGCCGGTCACCACCAACCTTAGGTGGTACCCTAACCCCTCTCAACCCCTAAGCCCTATTTATGCAATCCTTATTCTCTTTATTTGTGTTATATCATCATCCTCATTATTATTATTATTAATATGTTATCATTATTATTTATTATTACTACTACTACTACTACTACTACTACTACTACTACTACTACTACTACTACTACTAGTTTTGGCATGTTATCATTTTGTTGCTATAAAAGAAAAATATTCAAACCTTAATATTATTATTTATTATTCGAATATTACTATTACTAATATTATTCCTAATGCTTTTATTATTAACATTGTTAATATAGTTATTATTATTATTATTATTATTATTATTATTATTACTATTACTATTACTATTACTATTATGGTAAAAATATTCGAACCCTTATATTATCATTATTTCAAGTACTATTATTATTATTATTATTATTATTATTATTATTATTATTATTATTATTACTATTATTATTATTATTCCTAGCAATATTACTATTTTGTTAAGTATTACTATTATTATGTTATTATTATTTTATCCCTAACCCTATTATTAGCCTTAGTCTTAAAAATACTAGGGTTTCTATTACTATGAGTATTAGTATTACTATTATTATTATTATTAATATCACTATTTTTGCTATAACTAGTGTTAGTACTATTATTAGAAGAAATAAAGCTGTTAGATTTAATAGTATAAATATGGCTCTAAATATTAACATAAACCTATTTTGACTAGTAATAATCTAATAGGCTAACTTGAGGATAAAAACCCTATTTTTCACTTGTAAAGTTTCCTTTAATGATAGTAATCATAATCTTAGAATAAAATAGGAAATAATAGTATTTTTGGTAGGAGGGAAACTAATCCTTAGTTTTTTCCTCTTATAGGTGAAACCAATCTAAACCCTTAGGAGGCATAGGAGCATACTCCAAGATCAGTGACATGCTAGGTAAGGATGTAGCCAAGGCCCTATGTGTGATATGTGCCTTATATGCCTTGTATGCCATGTATCATGATATATTATGTATCTTATGTTTATTATTATAACTGTTTTGTGTGTAGCGCAGCTTGGAGTTGAGGTATGCTCATATGCTTCTTATGGCATGTATTTAATATGTATATGTTGTGAATTGTGATATGATGTGGTGTAACCCTTTAGGACATGCATGCTAGGATATTTAATATGGTAATATGGGATGGAAAGATGAAAAAAAAAGATGGGAAAGTAAGTTGACCAAGGGAAAGTGAGTTGACCAAGGGAAAGTGAGTTGACCAAGGAGTGTAGGATTGACCTAAATATCCTGTGATCCATGAGTGGAAGAATAAAAGGGGGCTCTAAATAAAATAAAAGAGTGGGTGAACCTTGTAGGGGAGAATCTAGGGTTTGCATGGGAATTTTAGGGTTTCGCATGAAAACTTTGAGGGTTTGCATGGGATGGATAGAATCCACATGGGGGTGAACTTTACATATGGGAAGTTGCCTTGGGGTGTGAGGAAGATAATGTAAGAGTTGTTTGGGTGATTGGAGGCTTTGGGTAAAACATAGTACGTGGGATAGTATAAGGGTGCATAAAAGACCGAGCTAGGGTTTGGGAAGAAACCATAATATGAGAAGGTGGAAAAAAGGAAAAACAAATGAGGGTGAGTGGAGCATGAGATGAAGATCGATGGAGGATTATCATGTGTGGGGTGAACATGGGTATCATGGGAAAGCGAGAGTGGAATGTGAGAAATGGAAGGGTGACATGTGGCAAGGAGGATGCTAGGGTTTGGTATGGCCACCTAGGTTTTTGTGGGAACACGTGTATTTGGGGGGTAAAGTGAGATTATGAGGGTGAATGTAACACCCTAAAATTCACTATTTTTTTAACGAAAGCAATTAAATTAAAACCTATGAATTTCGGGGATGTTACCGCCACACTTCGTACCAGACTGGTTTACTCCGACCATTCTGGTACCAAGTGCTAAGGCTAAAAGGAATTTAATAATCAATATAAATCAAATCTAATCAATACTTCAAATAAGCATTAAACGACGGTAAAATAGAAATCAAAGTGCAAAGTCAAAGAGTTACAAACTAGCGTACATAGTCAAAGTTCCTTAAAAGGAAATAAGTTTAGAGACGATAAATGTTATGTCTTATAAAACCAAAACAAAGATAGAAATTTTATAAATGGGAAGTCCGGCCACGCCTCTCTCGATCGACGAGCTGGTACATGCTCAACACTCGGCCTCACCTGATGCCTCATGAACATTGAAGGCATCAAAATAGGCATCACTCACTTGCATAAAGTCAGAAGGCCCCTCTGCTCATGGGAATGAGCAACACCCATAAAAAGAGTGATTAGTACGCTACGTACTGAGTAAGGTAACTGTGCACTAAGATTAACATAATAGTCCAACATGATAACGCAATAGCATACGATCATTCAAGTAAATACATAAAGGCGCATTATTATTCCGAATTAATAAATTAATTAATCTCTTATCAGAACTCATTTCACACCATGCCTTTTATCAATCCATGCGAATATGGGAACCCCACTATTATAGCCGGTGGATTAGTCACATATAGGATAACATGCACCTAACCACTATTACAGTTGGTGGATCAGTCACTTATAAGGCAGGACGCCCTAACCACTATTCCTTATCGGTGGATCGGTTTGGCTCCTAATCACATGGTGTTCCACTGTAAGTACTTAGTGTCTTTTATGTGTCTTAGAAAACTCAGGGTTTAGTTTATTGAGCTTGGGATCCCCCACTATTCTAGCCGATGGATCGGTCACATATAGGGCAAAATGTGCTTGACCACTATTATAGTCGGTGGATCGGACATTTATAGTGCGGGACGCCTTAACCATTATTCCTTACCGGTGGATCAGTTTGGGACCAACTCAATAATCTTCCACTTTACATGATCAATGTCTAAAGTGTCTTATTCAGAAGTTTAACCCTAGACATGCATGACTAATTCCCTCTACGCTTATCCTCCAAAAGAACCTGTCCCACATCATAAGACTCATGCATCTTCTAACTTGGCCCAACACCCTTACCTCCTTTCCTAACTCCCACTAGAAACCCCTCTCCCATGTATGTGGGTCAAGGTCCACTACCTTACACTTCCAAGTTCACTCACCGTCTCACTCTAGGGTTTTATTCTAAAACCCTAATTTATGTCTAAGTGGCCCATTCTACTCCACCTCACACAACCCAAATCATTTTAACATTCCACACATCACAACCCTCAGATTACACCCTCATCATCACATTTTACTCACAGGTACACGTGTGACCACGAAACCCTAAGTAGCCACACTAAACCCTAGCTGACCACACTAAACCCTATCTCAATCTCCTATGTACCCTTATACTGTCCCACGTATTGCTTTTTATCCAAATTGTTCAAACACCCAAACCACACTTCCATTACCTTCATCACACCCCAAATCAACTTTCCATATGTAAGATTCACCCCCATGCAGAATTTATAAATCTCATGCAATCTTTTAAACTTTTTTATGCAAACCCTAGACTCCCACGTGAAACCTTAGATCCTTCCATACAAAACCCTAAATTCCTTCATGCAAAACTCCTGATTCTTTCACGCAAAACCCTATATTTGTTCACTTATGGTCACACAACATTTAGGTCAAATCTAAATCCTTTCACTCCATGTTATCACATCACATAACCTAGTATGCATGTCCTAAAGGGCCACATCATATCATATCATAATCATAGCTTATACATATTATACACATACCATAAAATAACACATGAACATACCTCAACTCTAAGCCACACTACACATAAGATAATTATAACAATACATATAAGATGCATCACATATCATAGCACATGGCATACAAGGTATACAAAACACATTACATACATAAAGTCTTACCTACACCCTTACCTAATACAATACCGATCTACGAATACGCTCCTACGCCTCCTTAAGGTTTTGACTGGTCTCTCCTATAAGAGGGAAAAACTAAAGATTAGATTCCCTCCTACCAAAAATAATATTATTTCCTAATTTATTCTAAGATTAGGGTTTTAGATAAAATAATAATATAATAATAGTAACGCTAACTAAATACTAATTTTGTTAAGGATAAAAGTAATAATAGTAATATTGAAAAAGGTGATACTATAAGGTTTGAAGATTTTACCTTAATGATAATAATGATACTAGAAATAATAATAATAATAATAATAATAATAATAATAATAATAATAATAATAATAATAATAATAATAATAATGAAAATGACATAATCCGAAATATATGTGAAATAAGGGCTTCGACCCTTCACCAAAATAATAATAATAATAATAATAATATTATTATTATTATTATTATTATTATTATGAAATAAAAATAATCATAATGATAATAATAATAATAATGATATTAATTGAAAATAAATTAAAGTAGGGTTTCGACCCTGCATTAAAATAATACTAATACTAATACTAATACTAATAATAATAATAATAATAATAATAATAATAATAATAATAATAATAATAATAATAATAATATTATTATTATTATTATTATTATTATTATTATTAATAAAAATAAATAAAATAGGGATTTGGTCCTTAATAGTGATAATAATATTAACAATAATAATAATGGCAATAATAATAATAATTAATAATAATACCAAAAATAATAGAAATAAAATAAAATAAAATAAAATAAAGCTTATATAATTAGGGTTGAGAGGGTTTAGGGTACCACCTTAGGTTGGTGGTGATAGGCAGCACCGGCGGTGGCCGAAAAAAGAGAAGAACAAAGAGAGAGTTGAGTGCTAGGAAAAGGAGAGGGAAAGAGTGTGGAAGTTGGGGTGTTGGTGGTTGCATACATGGAGAGGGGTGGAATGAAGGTGGTGGCGCACAACGGTGGTTGTGGTGGCCGAATAGGGGAGGAAAGCAAGAAAGGGAGGAGGAGAGGGATGAAGAGGAAAAGAAGGGTAGGGGAAGGTAGAGGAAGGTTTGTAGGTGTTTTTGAGAGGTGTAGGAGGTGGTGGTTACGGCGGAAGTGGTGGCTAATGGTGGTGCGAAGGGCGGTGGAGGTGGAAGGAAGTGCTGGTCGAGACGACTACTTTACACGGCCATGGTGGCTCATGCAAGGTAAATTGAGGGAGAAGGGAGGTGTAGTTAGGTAGAAGGTGGTGCAGGGGTGATTCTATGGGTGGTTTGAACGATGGCATTGGGCGACGTCGACAGAAGGGGCATGTGAAATGGCGGAAGCACTCGGGGAAAATTTTGCTGGGCTGTGACAAAAGGTTTCGATTTTGGCCGCTTAAAGGTATATATATATAGGCTAATTAGAGAGGGATAAGGTCAGAGGATTGACTGGAAAATAGGGCAGTTAGGAGAGGGCATCGGTTGGCGACGACATGCCAGCATAGCTTGATTGGGGCAGGGGTGATTGGCTAAGAAAGAGGGGATCGTGCGTGAGAAGAGAGGGAAGTGGGTTGGGTTAAAGTGGCCAACAAATTGGCAAGGAAGAGAGGGGAAAATGGCCGGTCAAATCAGGCATGGCCGGTGGCGGAATCTTGAGGGCAGTTGCAGGCTACGATGAGGAAGAAGAAGAAGAAGGAGGAAGAAGACGGGGTGTGGACCGGTGGTCCAGGAAGAAAAGAGGAAAAAGAGAAGAAAGGAGAGCCGACTGATCAGGTGGCTGGGGAAAAAATGGTGACGAAACCCGACGTTCTAGACTGGGCTACGCCGAAGAAGAAAAGAGGGAAGGGAAACGGGCCGTGGGCTGGCCTAGGTCGGGGAAATGAGGAAGAAAAAAAGAAAAGAAGAAGAAGGAAAAAGGAAGAAAAAGAAAGAAAATAAAGAAAGAAAGAAAAAGGAAAAAGGAAAAAGAAAAAAAGGTGGGTTGGGTTATTTGGATTATTTTTGTAATTTGGGATATTTAAAAATAATAATTTTTAATTCCCTTTTTAGGCTAATTTAGGGTGTTTGAAAGGTTTTTCCTAAATTCTATTTTAATTAGCATATCACCCAAATTTTTCCTAATTAAAATATTTATTATTTTCTTCTTGATTATCCCTAATTAATTCCATTTTATTTTAATAAAATTAATTTATTTAATTAATTTCCCTATTAAATCCTTATTTGACCAGTTTCCGTGAATCTGAGAGGTGTGATGTGTGGGGTGTTAAAATAATATGGGTTACATGAGGCAGATGAGGATGGGCCACCTACGTCGAAATTAGGATTTTTTGAAGAAAACCCTTGGGAAGACTGTGAATGGGCTTAGTGGTGTTAAGTAGTGGGCCTTGACCCACACACATAGGAGTTGGGCCTCCAGTGTGAGTAGTGGAATAAGGAAAGGATGGTGGGGAAGTTAGGAGGTGCAGGTGTCTCAAAATATGGGATGGGCCCTCTTGGAAGGATAAACGTAGATGGAGTTGATCATGCATGTCTAAAGTGAAACTTTTTGAATAAGACACGGTAAAACGTTAATCATGTAAAGCAAAATATTATTAAGCCAAAACCAAACCGATCCACCGGCATAATAGTGGCTAGGTGTCAGGGTGCCTTGGAGACCGATCCACCGGCATATAATAGTGGTCTGGTGCGTTCTATCCTGTAAGTGACCGATCCACCGGCTATAATAGTGGGAGATCCTAAGCTCAATAAACCAAACCCTAAGTTTGATAAGACATATAAAATACACTAAGTACTTATAGTTGAACACCATGAGAGTTGGGGCCGGACCGATCCACCGGTATAATAGTGGCCAGGAGCATCTTGCCTTGGAGACCGATCACCCGACATATAATAGTGGTCAGGTGCATTATGCCCTGTATGTGACTGATCCACCAGCTATAATAGTGGGGTTTCCGTACTCGCATGGATTGATAAAAAGTATGGTACTGATTAGAGATTAAATAATCAGTTTATTCGGACTACAGCTTGGCCTTTATTTATCTGAAAGATTGTATGACGTTATGTTATCGTGCTTGTATTATCTGCCCTTATGTGTTGGCCTTAGTGCATGGTTACCTTACTCAGTACATAACATAGTGTCCACCCGTTTTATAGGTGATGCTCATTCCCATGAGAAGAAGGCCCCTCTAACTTTGTGTAGGTTGGTGGTACTATTTTTGATGCTTTTGATGCTTACAAGGCATCGAGTGGGCTGAGTGTTGAGCATGAACTTGGTATGGAGATCAAGAGTGGCATGGCCGGACTTCCTCCTTATGTTCTTCTTTTTTGTATTAGATTTCCTAGACTGAACTTTTATCATTTTATAGACCTTATTTCTTTTAAGGAATTTTAACTATGTATTCTGAATTGTAACTCTTTTTCACGCACTATGATTTCTATCTTATGACTGTTTTAATACTTTATTGAAGCCTTCCTTTGAGTTTAAATTATGATGGTTGTTAAATTTCCTTTAGCCTTATGGTTAGTATGGGAACCACCGGGGGCTGGGCTTATATTGATCACAACGGTAACATCCCCGAAATTCACAAGTTTTGATTTAATTGCTTATGCTAAATCTTAAATAAAACGAAAAATTTTCAGTAGTGAATTTGGGGGTGTTACAGTTAGGATTAGGATTTATCATTTATTATACTAAATATAAAAGTGAATACTTAGATAGGGATGAATAATTGTGTATAATAATAATAATAATAATAATAATAACAATATAAATTAAACCCTAGGAGCTCTCTCCTCTCTCCTCCTCCTCCATGGTTCGTACGAGGAGTGCTATGGCTGCCAAGAAGAAGAAGATGGCTTCAGGGAGTCCTTCAGTAGGGTATGGTGGATTGGTTCGTGCTCTGGATGGTCAGGGTTCTGATGTGTTGCCTGCAGATTCATCATGCAGAGTGCATGCAGACCTTCACGTCGATCAGGTTGAGGGCGGTAGGGTTTTATCGCCTGAACCGATAGTAGTTTCTTACGTTGCTTTGCCTTCCCCTGTAGTTGGACTTGCTTCTTCTGATCGGGTTCTTGCAGATTCTTATGTCCTTCAAGATGCGAACATTAGGGTTTTAAGTTTAGAACCCTTGGATAAGAGTGAGTCAGTTCCTCCGTCGGTGCACCCTGAACAGAAGCTTTCACGTCCTACGGTTTCTTCTTGGAAAGACTTAGTGGCTGGTAATCGGGTTCCTCTTCAAGGTGCCTCGTTAAGCTATATCCCTCCTGAGAGAGTTGGGGATAGGATCCAGGTTACCTTTCAAAAGGACAAAGTGGATTTGAATTGTCATGAATGGCAATGGGCTGTGGTTGGTTATGTACTTGGGTTTCGACCAACAATGTCTCAGCTTGTTGGTTATGTTAAAAGGAACTGGTCTGTTCTTCGTGAGCCAAAATTTTTTCTACATGAACAGGGTTTTGCGGTTTTCAAATTTGAATCCCAGGACGATAGGGATTGGGTGTTATCAAAGCCTTATTGGACTTGTTTCAATAGACCTTTTATTCTTAAGGCTTGGCATCGACGGTTTCAATTAACTAAAGAGAAGTTTCAGTTTCTGCCTTTATGGGTTAAGCTTGTTAATCTTCCTTTAGATTACTGGGATGTGGATTCTTTGAGTAGAATAGGAAGTGCTATAGGCAGGCCTCTTAAGTTGGATGGTATAACTGCTTCGAGGGATCAAATTTCTTTTGCTCGCATGTTGGTTGAAGTGGATGTGTTGAAGAAACTTCTTGATTATGTAGATTTAGTGGATCCTGATGGTGCTGTTCTGTCACAGAAGATTATTTATGAATGGCGGCCTAGTTTCTGTAATCATTGTCAAGAAGTAGGTCATTCTATTGATAAGTGTAAGAGGAATCCTAATGTGCAGGGAGTTGATCAGGTTGTTGTGCCTGTTCCTAGAGCTGCAGGTCCATCACAAGGGGAGAAAGGAACTTCTATTTGGCGTAAGGTTTCTACCAGGCCTTCTGGATCTCAACAGGTTCTTAAGGAGGGTGCGGTGGACCATTTTCCTGCTCCTGTGGATTCTATTCAGCGTTGCTCTCCTAGCCTTTCTGTTAGGACTAGCTGTCCTAGTATGGATCACTAGGTTCCTAAAGGCCTTTCTTCCTGGGATCATAATCCTATATCCTCTAATAATGTTAGTTCAGGGAATAGATATGCTTGTCTGTCTTTCTCAGATGTTGGTTTGCAAGATGGTGCAGATCCAGTAGATCTGCAGGCTGGTTTTCTTGATTCTAATTTGGCTCTCCCATCAAAGTCTAATGATAGGAGCTTGGAATGTTAGAGGACTTAATAAGTCCTATAAGCAGAAGGAGCTTAAGCACTGGCTTTCAGTGCATAAAGTGTCCTTTTTTGGTCTTCTTGAAACTAGAGTTGAGAGTAATAAAGCTAATGGGGTCCTACATAAATTGGGCTCTCATTGGAGCAGGTTAGATTATTATCTATCCCATCCTAATGGGAGAATTTGGTGCATCTGGGATAGTAGGGTGTGGGATGTTCATCTTCTTTTTAGTAGTGAACAATTTCTTCATGTTTCAGTTTCTGCTATTCATTCTAGATGCAAGTTCTTTGCTTCTTTTGTTTATGGTTTTAATGTAGGGTGTGAAAGGAAATCTCTTTGGCAGGCCTTAGTGGATTATCAGGTGGGTGATGACCCTTGGATTGTCATGGGGGATTTTAATGTGGTTTTCCAAGCTGCTGAGAAATTTCAGGGCAATTCCATTAATTCAGCTGATGTCACTGATGTTGTGGACTGTTGCAATTCTATTTTATTGTTTGATCTTGTCTATTCTGGCCTGAGGTTCGCCTGGTCCAATAGGATTATGGGAGACAATTTAATTATGGCTAAATTGGATTGAGTTATGGTTAATACTCCTTGGTTAACCAAGTTTCCTATGTCTTCTGCCCAGTTTAATGAAACTCTTTTTTCTGACCATAGTTCTTCTTTGGTCAAACTGGATTTACCCCCTCCTCAATTTTATAGTTCTTTTAAGTTCTTTGATATGTGGACTATGCATCCTCATTTTCTTTCTTTGGTTGCTGAGTGTTGGAAGAGCCTTCCTTATGCAGACATTTTTCATATGTTTCAGCTTAATATGCAGCAGGTTAAGACAAGGTTGAAAGTCTTCAATAAACAGAATTTTGGTGATTTGTCTTCTAAAGTTCAGAAGGCAAGGGAAAGGTTAAAACAGTGTCAGGAAGATTTATGTTTGAATCCTGCTAATCTTGACCTACAATATGAAGAGAAATTCTCCCTTAAACAGTATGAATTATTAGCCTCTTGTGAGGAAAGTTTTCTTAGGCAGAAGTCAGGGGTCAAATGGCTGCAGCTGGGTGATTCAAATTCTCACTATTTTTTCTCTATTATGAAGGCTAGACAACAACACAATTTTATTAAACAGATTCAGCTTGATTCAGGATAGATCTGTTCAGACATAAATGGCATTGATCTAGCATTTGTGGAGTTTTATAAGAAGCTTCTGGGGCAGAAGGGTGATGCTACGGGTTTAATGTCAGAACAGGTGCTGAGGATTGGCCCTTTAGTTTCTATCCAACAGAAGCAGGATCTGCTTAGTCCTGTAACAATGCAGGAGGTCAAAATAGCTCTATGGTCTATAGGAAATCTTAAAGCTCCAGGCCCAGATGGTTTTACTTCAGGTTTTTTTGAAGCTTCATGGAATGAGGTATGTGAGGACTTATTTCAGGTTATAAGGAGATGTTTTCAGACAACTGTTATTCCTTCCTTTATGGGTATGTCTAAATTGGTTCTCATTCCCAAGCTGGTCAATGCTGTTAAATTAGCTGATTTTAGACCGATTGCATGTTGTAATGTGGTCTACAAGATTTTGGCTAAGATCATGGCAGGTAGACTACAAAATGTTTTGCCTTTTATCATTCATCCTTCACAGTCAGGGTTTGTTAAGGATAGAAGGATTGGAGATAATGTGTTATTGGTTCATGAACTATTGCATATGTATAATAGAAAGAACATTTCTCCTAGATGTATGCTGAAGATTGATATGAGGAAAGCATATGATTCGGTGGATTGGATTTTCTTGGAAAAAGTCTTCTTGAGCCTTCATTTCCCCCTGAATTTTGTTAAATTAATCATGATCTGTGTTTCATCAGCTTCTCATTCTTTATCTATTAATAATCGATAGCAAGCTCCTTTTAAGGGTATGAAAGGGTTGAGGCAAGGGGATCCTTTATCCTCTTTTCTGTTTGTTATTTCTATGGAATATTTGACTCGAGCCCTCCAATCTTTATGGGGTCAAAGAGGCTTTCATGGTCACCCTAAATGCAGGAAGTTGAAAATTCTTAATCTGAGTTTTGCTGATGACCTGCTTATTTTCTGTATGGCTGAGGTCAGTTCTGTTATGGCTATTAAAGAGGTTGTGGATAATTTTTCCTCTAGTTCTGGCCTACACATCAGCTCTGCAAAGAGTATGGTTTTCTTAGGGGGCATTTCTCAGCATTTGAAACAGGAGATCAAATCTGTTTTTCCCTTTCAGGATGGTTCTTTCCCTTTCAAATATTTGGGAGTTCCTATTGATTCTTCCAGGCTAAAGGTAGCTGATATGATGAGTTTGGTTCATAAAATTTCTAGTCGTATGCAACATTAGGCAAATCGACTTGTTTCTTATGCTGGTAGACTTCAGCTGCTGCAATCTGTTATTTCTGGTATTACTAATTTTTGGAGCCAGATTTTTGTCCTTCCCAAGAAAATTATTCAGAGAGTGGTGGCCATGTGTAGAGCTTTTCTCTGATCTGGTAAGTGTGTAACATCTAAAAAACCTTTGGTGGCATGGAGAGTGGTTTGTTTGCCTAAAAAAGAAGGGGGATTAGGCCTTTTGGATTTATCTACTTGGAACATAGCTGCTGTTGGAAAATTGATTTGGCACTTGTTTCAGAATAAGGATGCTCTATGGATTAAATGGATACATGCATATTATATCAAAAGGCAGGGGTTCTTTTCTTGCACTTTACCATCCACTGCTTCAGGCCTTATGCAGAGAATTTTTTCTATCAGAACAACTATTTTTCCTGCTGTTCAGAGTTGGCATAGAGATCATGTGTATTCTATAGCAGAAGTTTATAATTCCATAAGAGTCTCTGCACCCAAGGTGCCTTGGAGAAGGTTTGTTTGGTCTAGTTTTGCAGCCCCGAAACATAAGTTTATTCTATGGTTGGCAGCACAATCCAGGCTTCCCACTAAGGATTATATCAGCTCTTTCTTGCCTTCTATCAACCAGAAATGTTGTTTTTGTGATCAGAATGAATCAGTGCTGCATATTTTTTGTCAATGTGCTGAATTAAAGAAGGTTTGGACTGCTATAAGCAGAACAGGTGGATTCAAACTCAGATTTGGCTCCTTGGAGAGAATGTTTAATTCCATGGATAGAAGTAGACATAGAAAGGATGGAGTTGCCCAATTTTATTCTAGTTTTTATGCTGTTGCATTTTATGAAGTTTGGAAAGCTAGGAATGGCTGTATTTTTTCTAATAGAACTTGGGATTTGAAAGGGGTCGCTTTTAGGATTTCCTTGATTATGTCTTCTCTTTGTCTTTATGCTAGTCGTAAGGAAAAGTTTATTAGGTTGATAGGAAGGGTAGATTATTTCTACAACCTTATTTGTACTTTATGATTATGATATAAATTTTTTCTATTTAAAAAAATAATAATAAAAATATAGGATTTATTAGGGTTTAATTTTATTTAGCTAGGTTTAAGGTTAGTTTTTATTAAAATTTGTTAGGGTTGGGGTTAGGGTTAGGATTAGGTTTAGGGTTTCGGTTAGGGTTAGGGGTTTAACATTTATTATACTAAATATAAAAGTAAAAAATTAAATAGAGAGGAATAATTATGTATATAATAATAATAATAATATAGGATTTATTGGGTTTTAATTATAGTTAGATAGGTTTAGGATAATTATCTTACGATGTTTAGGGTTAGTTTTTATTATAATCTATTAGGGTTAGGGTTAGGGTTTAGCGTTTATTATACTAAATATAAAAGTGAATAATAAAATAGAGAGGAATAATAATAATAATAATAATATAGGATTTATTAGGGTTTAGTTATAGTTAGCTAGGTTTAGGATTAGGGTTTTATGAGATTTAGGTTTAGTTTTTATTATAATTTATTAGGGTTGGGGTTAGGGTTAGGGTTAGGGTTTGGGTTTAGCGTTTATTATACTTAATATAATAATTAATATGTGCTCTTATAAAAAACTATTATATACATTATTCTCAACTCTACTTTTAATAGTATCATATTGTTATACTTAACCTATATATATATTATCTTATTAATATCTACTTGATTTTACTATGCCTATCTTGAACGATTTGATGATAGTTTGATGTTCAGCCGGTTTTTTAAATATATAACTAAATATTATGTCCTTATTTTAAATAGATTGATGTTGTTAGCTTTACATAGTTGGTTAAGATTTGGTAGAATATATTTATGATTTGTCTAGCTAGTTGGAGATCAGTTTACATAATCTGTAATTTAGATCCTTTCTAGAACAATGTTGATGATAAGATTTAGTGGTTCTCATTTGTAGGTATTGAGATAACATACCCTCCACCATATCTATGCATGGCGCCACATGCTGATCTATGGACTCATATCGTATGGTTATACAATGAGTTAGGTCGGTTGTATGCGAGTGGCGCATCCTATCACCCCTTCCATTTTAGATCGTATCACCTACTATTGACCCTGCCTTAGATAGAGCCATGGGCATTAGCTGCATCTACTTTTTTTTCATTGGTTTGTCCACCACATAGATGCACCACAACTAAGATTTATTGAGGGTGAGGTGTTTTCCAGAGAGCATGATAGGATATCGAGAGAGCTGATGGTTATTGATGATGAGTGGAGGTTTGTCATAGCTTGCCTCTAAGTATCCACTCCAATTACCCTAGAGTATCCATGACTAGACTATCTAGCGACGATGTCAAGGATTAGATGACATATCGTGATGAGTGGACTTTGAAAGTTATAGTTATTAGTTGGGCTCGACGAGGTTACCAGGGGATTTAGTTTTACGGTTATGAGTTTTTCTTTTTTAGATGTTTTGGCTGTAGCAACCTTTTGATGTATATAGTGCTGCTATTACTTTAATCCCGTAGTATGTATATCTTTTGTAATTTTAACCATTATACAATGTTTTTCTATGTATGTATGTATGTATGTATGTATGTATGTATGCATGTATGTATGTATATATGAACTCTTTCTAAGTATGAGCAATTTGAGTATTAATATCTTTTTGGAAACATAATTCGTATATATATACATAATAACATGATACATTTGAGATTAATTCTTTCTAATCATGAGTGATTTGTTAATTATTAAACTTATAATTCAATTGATTTTTAATAATTACTTTTGTGTGAGATACATCTAGATTAAAAAACTAGGGATCAAAAATGGTTGTCTACAAATCATTTGTCTAGAGAATATAATGATGGAGTGGAGTTTTTCATCAAGTTTTTAGTTGAATATGCTTGGGACTCTAGTAGAATAGTCTATCCTTGTTTGAACTGTGCTTATATTCAGCGTGTCAATGCTGATGATTTGAGAGATCATTTGTTTGTGTATGGAATTGATACAAGTTACACTTGTTGAATATGGCATGGTGAAACAAAGTCTAAATATGATAATGATTATGTTAGGAGGGATAGTAGTGGATCATCATTTGAGAACTATGAAGGATATTTGTTAGAGAATATGACGCAAAATATTGAGGAAAGTATTTGGGATTTTCCAAAAATGTTCGAGAAGTTATTGAATGACTCAGAGAAACCTTTGTACGATGATTGTAAGAAATTTACTCGATTATCCGCTACTTTAAAGTTGTACAACTTAAAAGCATGTAACAAATGGAATGATAAGAGTTTCATGGAATTATTGACACTTGTAAAGGATATCCTTCCTAATGACAATGTTCTACCCGATCGTACCTATGAAGCGAAGAGGATTCTTTCCTCTATGGGCATGAATTATGAGAAGATACATACATGCCCTAATGATTGTATTTTATTTCACAATGACAATGCGTCTTTGGATAGTTGTCCTAATCTTGAATGCAAAACACCAAGATACTTGATGAATAAGGTGCTCGCTAAGGTGTTATGGTATTTTCCTATAATACCAAGATTAAGACGGATGTTTAATGATGTTAAAGATGCGAAGAACTTGATATGGCATGCTGATGAGTAGATAGATAACGGGCTTCTTAGACATCCATCTGACTCTCCACAATGGATGATGATTGATAGCTTGTTCCCTCAATTCGGTAAAGAAGCAAGAAATGTGTGCCTTGTGCTTTTAACGGATGGAATGAATCCGCACAATCAAGGAACCTACAGTTTATGGCTGGTGATTTTTGTTATGTACAATCTACCTCCGTGGCTCTATATGAAACGCAAGTATATAATGTTGTCTTTACTCATTTTGGGGCCAAACCAACCAGAGAATGATGTTGATGTTTATTTGGCACATTTGATTGATGATTTGAAGTTCTTGTGGGATATGGGCATTAAATTATTTGATGCGTATAGTGAATAAAATTTCACTTTGAGAGCAATGTTATTCTGTACTATTAATGATTTTCCGGCGTATGGCAACTTGTTAGGTTATAGTGTGAAAGGCCATTACACATGTTCGATATGTGAGGAGAATACTTCATTTGTTCAGCTAACACATGGCCAGAAGACTGTCTTCCTTGGGCATCATAGATTTTTACCGAATAATCATCATTATCGTAGGTAAAGAAAAGCGTTCAATGGCTTCCGAGAAGAAGGGTAGGCATCAGTCCAATTGATGAGTCAACAAGTGTGGCTGAAGATGAAACATTTGAGCGTCAAGTTTGGGAAGAAGAATAAAGATAAGCCTCCATCAATTGGGTGGAAGAAGATGTCAATATTCTTCGACCTTCCTTATTGGGAATCTATGTACATGAGACATGCCCTTGAAGTGATGCATATTGAGAAAAATATATGTGACAGTCTTGTTGGTACATTACTTAATGTTCCACGAAAGACTAAAGATGGGATTAATGATTGAATGGATATGGAAGATATGGAAGAAATGGGTATTAGATAGGAATTGGCACCGCAAGACAATGGAAGAAGAACATATTTACCACCGGCATGTCATATTCTTTCTAGAAAAGAGAAAATTTTATTTTGTGAATTCTTTAACAGTATCAAGGTTCCAGAAGGGTATTCTTCAAATTTCAGAAGGCTCGTGTCGATGAAAGAGTTGAAATTAATTAACACAAAGTCTCATGATTGTCATATTTTGATGCAGCACTTGTTGGCGATAGCTATACATGGAATTTTGCCAAAGTGTGTTCAAATTACTATCATCAAGCTTTATTGGTTCTTTAACGCCATATGCTCTCAATTCATACATCGTGATAGTTTAGATGCCTTACAAAGAGGGAATGTGATTACTTTATGCCAGCTTAAAATGTATTTTCCACCCTCATTCTTTAACATTATGGTACGTCTAACTGTTCATTTAGTTTATGAAATAAAAATTATATGACTTGTTCATGGGCACTGGATGTACCCCTTTGAATGGTTTATGAAGTTGATAAAAGGTTTGTGAATAATTGATATCAGCTAAAAGGATGTATTGTTGAGAGTTACCTTGTGGAAGAGGCAATTAACTTTTGCACAAGGTACTTGTCAAATGTTGAAGCTCTTTATATTCTTAAGTCTCGATATGCAGGAAAAATCAAAGGACAGGGTATTAGGGGCAAACAATTTGGATGTGTAGACCCTGACATATTTTGTAAAGCACATCTATATGTATTATACAACAGTGATGATGTGTAGCTGTATATTGAAGAACATATGCTTTCTTTATGGATTAAAAATCCATCAAAGACTAAGAAATAGATAATCGATAAACATAATCTTTCCTTTATCGATTGGATAAGAGATCGCATCATTCCACTTATCGGACATTCCCCAACTTCAATTTTCGAAACCCTGCATTAGTTGTCTCTAAAACCTCGTTATGAAGTTTTTTTCATATATCAGTTATGTGATCAATGGTTACACTTTTTATAAAAAAGAACAAGATGAGAAGAGTACAATGCAAAACAGTAGGGTAACTCTGGTGGTTGAGGCAATGCATGTTTCTAGTGCGAAAGACAAGAATCCAACCTATGCAGATATTAATTATTATGGTGTGATTGAACATATATGGGAGTTAGATTACACTATATTTAAAGTCCTTGAATTAGGCTTCAAATGGGTTGATAATAGCTATGGGGTTAGATATGAAGATGGATTCACATTAGTAGATCTCAATAGGGTAGAGCATAAACAAGATCTATTCATCTTAGCATCACAAGCGACACAAGTATTTTTTGTCACCGATCCTACTGATAATAGATGGTATGTGGTACTATCTATGAAGAGAAGAAATGCCAATGAATGTGAGGATGAAAATGATGCCAATTAGAATAAAGAGTGTGTCTCAGCTGTGCAAGCAACTCAATTATTGAATGATGATAAATTAACGAGAAGGAAATATATGTCAAGGATGATCATCATGAAGTAATATATGTATCAGATCTTGAAACCAATCCTAAAAAAAGGGGGAAAAGAAGGAAAAGAAGGTAATGAGGGTAATAATATTATAACATATGATATGTGTGCTGGTTTTTTTAAATGCATTTTTCATCCTTCCTCATTTGATATTTATTGTATCGATAATTTTGTGGTACATTATGGTCAATACATAATATTCTAACATAATTTATTTATTGATTTTATGTAGAGATATAGCCAAAAAATAATTGATAGGGACAGTAGTGATGAAGAAGGGAAAAGATGACCTACTATTATAAGAATCATCACGGACGTGCGGAATAAAGGAGAACTAGTCGAGTTGGGATGCAATACTTACAATCTTCCCATCGGCCCTTACGCCGACATGTTCTTGACGTACATTTCATTCTTCACCTGTAATCGTGTTCCTATCCCTTATAATAACTATAAGTAGGTTCCAAAGGGTCACAAGGAGCATATTTAGTAGGAAATCACATTAAATATGATATTTTATTTAATCATTTTTGTATGTCAAATATTATTAATTTTAATACATTAACATCGATATACATCTATATATCTTATTTTGTAGAGAGTCTTCAATGTCCCAGAGACTAGGAAGAAATGACTTCTTAGACATTGTGGGGAACGTCTAAGAACATTTAGGTCATAATTAGCTCGTAGAAAAATGTACAAAGAGAGGGTTGGTTCTCTACGGTAGAACCCACCTAAACGATATGGTTTCATTGATCAAGAAAGTTTGAACCAATTTATTGCATATCATCTTTCAAAGGATTTTAAGGTATTTGTTAGATAATAATTAAACTTTCTGATTAACAGTATTATGCTTAATATTTAAATAACCATGTGTCTATATTTTGGCTTTTAACATAGGAAAAAAGTACCAAAAATAAAGAGATTGCTAAGAAAAATAAATACCGGCATAATATGGCTCGCAAAGGCTATGCAGGCGTTGAATAGGAGTTGGTATGTGATTTTGATTTATCTATTTACATGTAAAAGTTGAATTTTATAATAATATTCTTAATTAAGATTATTTTTTGATTTATAGGTCCTAGCCTAAGACTTGGATCCATGTATCTTGTCCATCAATATTGGTACATTATGGAAGAAGGCTCGAGTAACAAAATATGGATATATTAATGAAAATGTAGATGTTGCTGCCAAAAAAATTGTAAGTTTGTAGATATCAAGAACCCTACTCAGTTTTCTTTTAGAAAAATATTATATTATGCTTATTCCTATAAGCTAAATTTTTATATATTGTATACATTACAGGACGAACTTGACATGTCAGATGCTGTGGAGGAGATGTACCAATATAATACTATGTCCCAGGCTACAGAAATTGTAGAACACCCTGAAAGACATAGGGGTCTTGGATTAGGTGTTACGAGAATGAACATGTGTGGTCGATCTCGTAGTTCTCGTAGTACTAACGAGCAAATGGCTATCCTCACCCAGAATTTGAACATGGCATTTGAACGGATGGTAACAATGGAGCAAGAGTTATCATTTATTAAATCTTAAGGGTATAATCCATCCAATTCATTCGACTATGATCAGCGTCACATATCCAATGTAAATAGCGTTAGAGACAGTTGTGAAGCTGATGCACGTCTTTATTCTCTTCTCGAGGTAAGCATTACAAACTATGAATTGTTATTAAGTGTATTCAGTTTAATAAATAATTAAGAATGTGTAATATTTTATTTTAGGGTTTGCATAAATGTGACTTGTTAGTGAATGACCTTTCAACACTTTTGGCGAAAGTAAGGGTACGCATCAGTTATAGTACTCAAACGCAAACGGTCCACGGGCATAATTGCCCTAAGTACAAGGCCAGTGAGTATTAACACTCTAATCATAGTGCGCCCTTACCTTGTTATAAGGAGGGCGATGAGGCAGCCACAATGCTAGAACCTCATGGAAGCTTCGTGCCTTAGCCTGTGGATCAAATACGTCTCACTACTAAAGAGGTAATCACATTCGACATCATTATTAGACCTTATTTATTAGTTACACTATTTATACCTTTTTCATATATATATATATGCTCAATACATATTTTGTTTATTATTATCAATTAAGGAATAAAAAAAGAAGACTGCTCCTACTAATAAAACCAAGAGAGGTACTAGTAGAACGAGCAGCACAAAAGAGGGCGCTGCTAAAGGAAAGAGAGCTAAATATGAAAAATCAATTGCCCCACAAAATATTTCTTCTTCAGAGAAGAGACAACCTCCACCAGCACTAGCTTTATTGTATTTATATGCCCAAAACTAGCTTAGGGACAATTATATTTTCATTGATTGTCGTCTTGAGTATGTTGGGAGGGACGATACTACTTACATGGTATCAAGGATTGACATAAGAGACATTTTTAATCAGGAATGGATGTCAATCAAGTGTGTTGTCGTCTATGTCACATAAGTATTGTTTCATATTTAAGATTTTAGTACTTCTTGTACTATTGGAATTTTTATGACCCCTTATATGAGTTATTAGTTATTAATAAATATGCATTGTTATTTTCGTCCATAGGTTGGTATCTAGTCATGCTGCGATGGAGGGAATGTTTTCCTCTATTGTGCTTGTGTGCCTATACTACATAGCTGACACTACTACAATAAGAGAGGGTAGGCACATAAACTATTTAGCGGATCACATTTTGATTGAGAGACACAACAAGCTTTATCTCATTCCTCACCTCACAAATGATGATTGGGTTTGTACGCCGTCCAACCTGATCTTAATAAAGTCTATTTATTTGATTCCCTTTAAACCTATGACGTGCCTTTTGACTTCGCTCATCGTGGTGGGAAGAAATTTATCGACATGTTAGTATACTTTTCACTTCTTACTTCATTAGCTTATTTATGCATATATTCTACTTTCATTATTTGAGGTATATATACTTACAATATTATGTATCCAACTCTATTTATTAGGGCACTACAGACGACGTATCAGAGGAGAGGTGGGAATGGTATCCCATACCCTAAGAGTCTTCAATATGAGCCTATAATGGTAAGTAGGAAGACAACTATTTTGTATTCTATTTTAATTCAAATTAATATCTAATAGTTAGAGAGCTTAATGAATTCAATTGACAATGTCCACAGTAGTAATATGGTGATGATTGTGGATACTATGTATGTAGAGCAATGGATCTGATAGTCCAAAATAGATGGATCAACATAGATCCAAGCCATATATGTTTTTTTTTCCACATTTTTCCATTAATGAATCATGATATATATATTTGGTACTTGACCTAAGTGCTAACTGTATATTAATCAAAATTTGGGTGTTGTAGCTTTTCACCGATGACTATACACGAGACCATAAATACAATGTTGATGAAATTGATGAAGTTAGAGACCAATAGGCCAATCATGTGCACTCATATATTCGGTATTAGTTAGGGATCTATATTCTACATGCATGTTCACGTTTGTGTTTCATCTATGTCTTTTGGTCTTCTAGGCTATGATGTATAAACTTTTGACTTTGGAGTGTAGAGCTGCCTAACTGTGGTACGCCTACTAATTTTCACTCCTCGGTATGCACAGTGTATTCAGACATACTAATTAGAGCTTGTTTGAAAATATGGAGTATCATTTGGGAGGAATACATGCATGTATATACAAATTGATGTTGTTTTACATTGCAGATTTGGTAAATATTGGAACATACAACAATATATGTGAGCTGGAACAAAACAACAAAAATATAAAAAAAAAAACATTTAGTTTTAATATTGGTTCTTAATGAAACCATTATTATAGATGTTTTAATAACGGTTTCAAATAAGAATCATTATTAAAACATAAGTTTTAATAACGGTTTTAATAAAGAACTGTTATTAAAAGTTTGTATTTAATCTCAAATTTATGCTCATTTAATATGTATTAGGGTGAATAAATGCATAAACAATTAGTGAAATCCTAATTAGATCATATTTTAACAATAGTTTTTGTAATAACCGTTATTAAAACTTTATTTTTTCATAATGGTTTTGACTTAAAACCCATTATTGAAACCTAGTTTTTAACAACGGTTTTACTTGAAAACCGTCATTAAAACCTGGTTTTTAACAATGGTTTTGACTTGAAAAACTGTTATTAAATACGAAGTTTACGCACGTATTCGTTGTTTTTTGTATATTTTTTATGACAGTTATGAACCGTTATTAAAGATTTAATAACAGGTGATTTAATAACGGTTCCTAACTGTTATTAAAACCATAAAATAACTTTTATTAAAACCCCTTTCCGAAGTAGTAGAAGATAAATGGAGGATTTGGAAATAATGTTACTAAACATATAAGATTTTCATAAAATAAGGGTTTTGTTATCAACAATGACATTTTGATCAATATGGGTTTCATAGGAGAATTATTATATTTTAAGGTGTTATTAGATATAAAATATGCTAAGTAATTTTATAAGTGTTTAGAGTAGTTTTGATTTAATAAAGTATGAAAGTTATTTGATTTAGGAATAGTGACCCTAAAATAAGAAGGCTATTATCACATAAGTAAAATGGTAGAGCTAGGCTACAAAATTTGAATATGCTATTAACATTAGTGTTTTGGGAATTTCTATTGAATCAGGTGATTTTTTGAGCCCTATAGAAAAATTTATGATGCACATGTATGATTAAGGTTTATATACCCTAGGAATAGTAACTTTTAAAATAGGATTATTACTGCATGTACAAGACCCTAGATTTAGGCCTTAAAATTCAAGTATATTAATGATAATAATATTTGAGGAAGAGGTGCTAAGTTTAGTTATAACCTAAATGTAAAATTAGAGTTTTAGGGGAATATAAGGGTCTTACCCCTAGAAAAGGACCTTATGATTTAGTGATGTGCCTTAACTACTTCAAATATGTTTTGCAATTATGAAATCTATCATGAATAAAAAAATTAATCATTTAAAGTGAAAGATCACGTGAGTCAGGTGGAGGTATTTTCTAGGTTCATTATACTAAATGATAATAGTGGCTTAGGAGCATTTTCCTAAGAGGTGCATTAGTTTGTTTTGTCAGATTAAGAATAGTTGGGCCCTAAACTCAATGTGAAAGATAGTAAAATTTGAGATAAGTAACCCAATGGATAAGATATTAATGATTTAAAGTGGAAGAGTACGTGAGTCAGGACTAAGGTGTTAGGTCCGTTCCACCAGATGATAATAGTGGCTCTGGTGTGTTGTCCCTGAGAGGTTCTTCATACCATTTGACCAGTTTAAGAATAGTAGCTCAAGAGAGTTTTTCCTTAAGAGATGTTGGGTCCATTATATTGGATGATAATAATAGCTCAGGTGTGTTATCCCCGAGAGGTGCTTCAGATCGTTGCACTGATTTACGAATAGTGGGGTCCCTAAACTCTACGTAAATCAAAGAATAAAATGGTTATATCTAATAAAGGGGCATAGGTTAATACTTACCTTATGATATTTTATGTGTTCGCATGTGTACTTATTCTCTATTGTGAATACATTTACTTAAGCATATATTTGACTCAATAATATTGTCACCTTGTTCCATACGTAGCATATTAACCATCCATTTCATGGGCGTTGCTCATTTCCATAAGTAGACGAGCCCAATGCTTTTTTGTAGGTCATTGAGGATCAATAGGATGGTTTTGTTGCCTATGATGAATTGTATAAGGTGGATTCAATACTACGGTTTGGGCGAAGATTTATGTTGTCCGGATGATAGTTTACTCGAATACCTTTTTGGATTCTTAGATCTATGTTATCCCTTTTCATTGTATTTGTTATTGTACTCGGAGTAAACCTCCAAACTTGTATTTATATTTATAAAGTTTCTCTTGTTTTATATATATCTTGGTTCATATTTTATTGGTTTTATCCTTGTGATTGATGTGGGGATGGTATGGTAAGACAGACTTACAGTAATAACACCCAATATTTTGATTTTAATCTTCCATTGTAAATAAACTTTTTTAGTAGTAAAATGTGGGGTATTACATTTGATCACGTGTACACCATTGAATAGGAAGGGGAACCACAACCTTATATGGTGAATGGTTTGTAGTAAGGAAAGGATTCATAGGATCATTAGAAACCAAAGTACCTGAATATGCTTAGTTGTTAATGTGAGGCTTACAATGAGTGTTATTTATGGATAGGGTAATAGTTGGAGCTTTTATAAGACTTTATCATATCATAAGGACTATAAGGATAGAAAATAATGTCGTATGCTCAATGAAAACAACATGGCAATTAAGAGACATATCATTTGTAAGTGATAAGATTAAAACTGCAATATCCCTTTTAACCGACACCATAACCCAATTAAAAAAAGTTATAGTAGATTAGGGTGATAATTTATCATGCTTGACTTGTGGTTGGAGCACAAAACAGGTAGAACCAATGACACATAGGGAGGCATAATTAGGATCATATCCATGTAAATTTTTAAAGGGTGATAAAATTGGGTTGCAAGAGATAGGAATATACTTAAAAATAGCTTCTCCCCAAAAGAAATTTTGAACATTAACATATAATAGCAAGGAACAGGTTGTCTCAACAAGATGTCTATATCTTCTTTTTTGCAATGCCATTATGTTTGGGGGTGTTGGTACAAGAATTTCGATGGATAGTACCATCAAAGGCAAAAAAATATGTGAAAAAAATTAGAAATATATTCCCCTCCCAAATTATAAGGAAAGCACTTGATTATAGTAGAGTGTTGAGTTTTCACAAGAGCTTAGAAAATATAAAAAATAATGAGGTATTCAAAACATTGTTTCATAAGATAAACCCAACAATAGTGTGTGTAATCATCAATAAATGAAACATAATATCATGACCCCCATTGTGGTTACTGGAGAAGGGCCCTATATATTAGAATGAATGAGATCAAAGGGAACATGGGTTACACAAACACTTCTAGAAAAAGGTAAGGTAGAAAACTTCGCCAGTTTACAACCATCATAATAAGAAATATCATGAGTTTTTATTTTTCTCAATGCTCCAATGATCACTAAAAAACGTAAATAAGAAGTTGAGATATGCCCTAAATGAAAGTGCTAAAAATAACAATTTGAGAATGAGTGAATCATGCAAAATGATAACAAATCCACACTTGGTGCTACTACAACTAATACTTCAAGCTAATCTAAAACACATAGTCCATTTCCTATGGCTTTTCTCAATTAGCTTTGAGGTTGAGGGTCCTACACATGACAAGGGGAAGAGGATAAAGGAACTAAGTATCCAAACACACATTATTGACCAATAGAAATAAGGCTAAGGGTGAGACTAGAGATGTAATAAACGCTTAGAAGTGGATAAAGGAATTGTAACAATAGATCCAACACCTCTTGATGGCACATGAGCACCATTAGTAGTCATAATTGATATAGAGGAGTTAGTAATTAATGACAAAAATGATGAGCTACTAGGTGACATATGATGAGAGGTACCAAAGTCCACCGAGTAGAAGAAGTGCCTTAGTGCTAGAAGTTGTCAAACATATGTATGAGAGAAAACATACATGGCATGTGGTTGCGATGTAAGAAAACTCTAAAATTTCTTAAACATATAGGAATCTAATAATAGGAAATCCACCGCATTATCAGGCTGAGGTGGGTGCTAACCAAATTTTTAATAGGGAATCTGTGATGGCTTCGGCAGTTGTGGTGATCATTGCTCAAATAAATTACCATATTATTGGGATTGTGATGATTTAGCTTTCTAGTGACCTTTTTTGTTACAAAAGGAACATTTACCATGAGCTACCATTGATTCATCCTTACAAATAGCCATAGTGCAAAACAAAATCTCCAAATAGGCAATCACTAATAACAAATGAAATTAGATTGTGATTTCAAAATTAAAAATCAAACTATGATTTTAAAATTCAAAATCAAACTTTGATTTTACATTTCAAAATCAAACTATGATTTCAACATTCAAACAAACAAATCAAATCAAAATCACGAAAATAGTAGCAAATTAGAATAACAATATAAAATGCACTGATCTTGAACCAGCGAAGGCTAGCAAAGAGCACACACACAAAATTTTGATATGCAAAAAAAAAGGTGCTAGAAAATTGAAATTAATGATAATCAGGGAATAGGGGTTCTGATACCATGTTGAGAGAAAAGATGCGGTGATGGTCCATTTTTTATTACTAAAAAAAAGGATATCGAATGCTTTTCTCTAAGTGAGCTTATATAGGCTCACAAGAGAGTGGGAAAACAAAATAACCATAGCTAGTCGCCCATTAAGAGTAATAAGACCTATTAGTAGTAAGGTTTAATAACAAAAGCTAACATAAAAAAAGGTAATAAAAAGATCCATATTTAGAAATTAGTAATGATGATTATGAGCAAGTGTTAATTGGTAAATATCTAAAATTAATGCGTGCTTCCATGAGTCACACTTCAAGTCACGTCGACTAAAAAATAAGGCTGGCTTAAATATACGTATCTCGAAGTCAGCAGAAATACCACAAAATCAACAATATTATCATAAAGATCCACAAGGAAGAAACCCAACTAAGAACACAAAATACATGTGATGTAGATATAACACCTGGACTGGACAAATTAATTAGCCCAACTTGATCCAGCTTCCCTGGCTGGGGATTCCCTTGTGATTAACAAAGATAAGGTAATACCCTGGTGGAGCAATCTCGCCCTTCAAAGGTGCCTCTGCCACAACACTGTACTTCCCAAGTATCCCGGAAACCAAGTCTTTAATGGCCAAATTCAAGAGCCTCTGGTCCATGGAGTAACCATGAGTAGTAAACGGTGGCCGTAACATAGTCACCATAATATCATTTTTCTCCACAAACCCTGCGGGAAGTCGGAATGGTATAACGATCATTTGTCCATAACCCGACACCTTGGGGACCAAGAGCGTGTCGACCTCCGGCCTGTACTGATCCATGCTTTCATGTAGGTACGGGGGCGAGAATTTCTCGACTCGAAGCTCGGTTTGGAACTTGACGTTGTATTGGTAAGCGGGATTGGTGTTGCTACCAGCCACAAGGATCTTACCATCGGGAAGAACTGAGGAAGAAGAATGGTACATGCGTGGGATTTGACTCGGCTTTAGCTGTCTGAATCTTTTTCCTTTTGTTTTGTCGGGGCTGTAGAGTAACGGTGTAAAGTTTGGTTCATCGGCAAATTGCCATCCTGATGCACCTTTCTTAGCACCGTTTATGATCAAGATCTGACCGTTAGGCAAGTTCAACATGTCGCCCATGACCCGGGGCGAAGGCATCCTATCCATTTCCCATTGAGGATTCGCATCCACGACCTTAATCCTACCGCACGATTCTAAAGCTGGAAGGTAGATTTGTTGTTTCTCTGCTTTACCGTAGGCATCTGGCTGTCCGCCGCCGCATACTAGGACCTCAATATCCGCAAAATCTTGTACACCTTCTTGGAGATGTATTGGGAGGATGGCCGTGCAGGCTGATCCGGGATAGTTGCGGGCTCCGCCAGGCAAGTCCGGATAGTTGCGGACTATCTTGTTTTTTATGGGGTCGAGAAGGATTGCCCTGTTGTTGGCTAAGATGAAGAGGTTCCCGTCTGGTGTGAGGTGGACGAATGGGTAGAGGTTGTTCTCGTGGAGATCGGTCGTCTCGCGAAGAAAGGGGAGGTCGATTCTTCCAAGGGGTTTTTCTCCTTCTCGGGGAACGAACTCGTAGTTGAATGAACGACGACCCCCGATCACCACAAAGCGACCGTCTGCCAACATAACCTGTGTCGCATACCTGCATATATACGTACGTACGGCAAAAGTTAGAGAATATCATGTCATTTGCGTATTAATTATTATATGAAGATTAATTAATCAGTAGTGGACAGGTCATATAATCAGCTAGCTAGCTAGTCTTATCTGCATGGTGGAGGAGTGGTTAATGTGTGTGTATAATAAAACTAATACCATCTGTTGTCAGCAAGCTTATAGATGTTCTCCCTCCAATCACAAGTTGGACAGGAATCAATGAACCGTAGCGATTTTTCTCCTTCACGCCAGCCACCTGTGCTCACTAGGGTTCCGCTAGGATCGAGGCCGCCACTGGAGCACCATGGGTCACTTACCACCTGCATGTCCGGATGATCATAACAAATTAATGCGGGGCACGCATGTGCACTCTCACTCTCATACTCGGTAATTATTTAGAGATTGGTCACCGAGGAAACTCTTATATTTAAAGCTACTTATCAAAAATAACTTATGATAATTAATTTTTTATAATTTTTTTCGTCCCAAACAAGCTAAAGGTCTTGTCTGGCTAGTGGGGGGAGGCTAGGGGGTCTGAATAGCTACCAGATGATATAGATTGGAAGGCTCTTGCATTGCATGCATGGTATATGAGTACGGAATTTGTTGGGAGAAATTTTTAGGCAGTGAGTCGCATGAACCCAAGCTCATGACATTCAAGTTGTTGCAGTCTATGCATGTAAAAAATGAAATGCATACTTGATTTATAAACCAACCAACTGCATGACGAACTGCTCGTTCTAACCTTGAGAGTTCTGACTTGAGCGGAGTCCGTATCAAATTCAACAGCGTGAGCCCAACAATCGACACCCGGGGCATCAGGAATCGGACGACAGTTCCCTGGACGCAATTGAATTTCAGATTTTCCAAGGGAAGTAGCATCGTACATGATAACCTTATTGGTGGGCATGAGCTGCATGTGCATGGCCGAAACCCCAGAGTTTGGAGAAACAATCTGCCATGTTCCTATGCTTTCTGGCTCAATGAACCCCCTCATCTGCTGCTGCTGCTGCTGTTCGCCTTGGTCAAGACGTGGGAGTCCCGGCGGAAACGAGAAACCAGGGAATAGAGGACCAAAGAGAGAGCCGCGTACAGGATAATTATTGTTGATGGATAGAAGGAGGAGGAGACATAATGATTTGAGCACGAACGACATTTGTTTGGTTAAGCAATAATAATAGTTTTTTTTTTATAATCGATATCCTGCTCAAATTAATTGTAAACGAACTTGGAAGGGAAAAATTAATTAAGGGTTGAAAGAGAGACCCTTAATCTTTTCCCTCTTCCTTTCGCCTTTTCCTCTCTGAAAAGGAAATTTGTTTTTGGCCACCTTAACCCTTGTCTTCCTTCTTCCCTGGCGAATTTAAATGAAGTTTGATCTTTCAGTTTTATTGGTGGCCGGATTCCCGTAGCTAGCAAGCTATAGCTGCCCGTGGACGATGAGCTAAGGAAATGGCTAATAATAGTTTATGGTTATTTCTCATTCTGGCTATTTCTAGCTAGCTACCTTGCACATATCGAAATTAAGCGGTTGAATTTTCATCAAGTCATTTCTCCCCTGTACTCTCCCAGCTCAAGAGCAGCAGGAGTTGGCCGGCATTTTTTCTTCGTTATACGTTGCTTGCGAAAATCCAACTAATTGAAGCTGAAGATTTTCCATGCTTGCGACATCAGTCCCAAATCACGAAGATTTTATTAAAATACGTCTAATAATTAGAAGTGTTTATTAGGAATAAAATACATTGTTTACTTTAGGACTAACAAATAAACTATTTTAGTTAGTTTTTAGTAAATAAGTTATTTTGGTTAATTTTTAGCTATAAAGACTATTTTAGTATTTAATAATTCGTTCTGTAATAAAGCAGATGCAGAACACTAAGATTTGAAGCGCTTTTACTAAACACCTTCGCTTCAAACCAAAGTCAAAGTACAAGAAACACAAACCAATCCAGTATCTACAAACCATCTTCGGTACTTCTTTCTTTCCTTAATTTCCTGAAAGCCTGCCCCGACTTGGGCAATCTGTGATGTGATGATCCCATGATTATTATTTATGAAACAACGCCAAAAGAAGCGGAAAGCATCATCAAGGCAGAACATGCCGGCAATGCCTAGATACTCTTTCCCAAAGAATAGGGAAGTGGAGTATACTGTGTTCATCGACAACCTGGGAAAGAATGTGGACAGGCAGGAACTATTTGAGATCTATGGAGAGTACGGGTCAGTTTCCAACATCTACATTAGTAGGAATGAAAGGTTAAACACAAACCTGTACTTTGGCTTCTTTAGATACGCCAAAGAGGAGGAGGCCATAAGAGCCATTAGAAGTACAAACAACATGCTTCTACATCGGATAAAGTTGTTCGTGAAGAGAGCAAGATTTAGTGAAGCAAGGAGGAGATGTGAAATAGGGCAAAGGAAACAAAAGGAGTTTCGACCAAGGCAAGTAAAGATATGGAAGGAAGCTCAAAGAGATGACAGGTCATACATGGAGATACTCACAGGAAAGAACCAAAGTAGGAGTGACGACTAGGAAGAAGAAGGCTTGGGTGTTCAAAGGGATATAGGGGAGATTTTACAGCAAGAGAATTGGGTGGATTCATATGTGTAGAGACCGTGGAAGTCCTAGATTGTTGATGGACCGAACTAGGATGACCCGATAGATAACAGGTCAGTTATCTATATATATATATATATATATATATATATGGTCATGATCCCTAGGTCACACGTACTTCACTCCAATTGATTCCCATCAATCATTGGCAACTAGTGAGCACGTGCGTGATCTAGAAGATCTTAGTACCAATCGTTCGGATTTGATACCAGATTTAACGATACTTAATAATTCTATCATTATGGATCCAGGTACGCTTCCGTAATATATTTTATATTAATCTTGATAGATCAGCATTCAATCTTGTCAAATCTATATATATGGATTGTATTAATCTATCAGCATGGGGTAACCAAAAGTAGAATCATAGGAGTGATCAATTAGGAGAATTTGGATTGGCTGAGCAAAAGTTTGATTAGGGTTACTAATGGTGCCAGGGAGTTGGATGGGCTCAAGGTGGCCATATTCCCTATCTGGAGTAGCCTGACCAATATCAAAAGTTTGGGAAGATATACTTTCATTCTCACTTTTGATACTTTTGAAGATACTGAGGCGACTTTGATGCATGAGGGAGACCTTTTGAGCATGCATTTTAGTGAGATGAGATTCTAGAAGAAGAAAAACACCTGCGCTACAAGGCGAACATGGATTAAAATATTTGGACTACCGCTGATAGCTTGGTCAAGTGAAAATATGGTTTGGTTGGCCAGCCGATGGGGAACTTGGGTTTGTATGGACTCAATCATAGAAAAGAGTATTGAGATGGATTGTGCTCAGGCCTTAATTTATACGAAAGAGTTCAATCCTATTCTTGAAGCTATGATTTTGAAGATTGAGGAGGTGAAGTTTGAAGTCATGATTAAAGAAGCCGCTTGCTTCTTTTGCCCCTGGAAGTCTGAAGGTTATGACAAGTCGTGCTATCACTTCAGTTCGGGGTCTAGCGAGGATGGAGAAGACCGTTGTAGTTCCAATAATGGTGGTCATATTAGGGATGAAGAAGACGAATTGCCACGAAGAAGTATGGGGTGTCAATCGAGGAGCAGTAATGATGGGGAGGGGCCTAATAAAGTGGCGGCAGAGGAATTTAATAATTGCTAAAGGTTGGCGGTTCGAGTAGAAAAGGATCCATGTAGGAGCCGTTGGACAGTGTCGCATGAAGAGGTAGAGGAGCAGGTCCCAAAAAGAAGAGAGGAAGTGGCAGATTGTAATCCTCCCAAATTTACTACTGAAAATTTTCGTTTTAAGCGGAAGCGTATAATCAAATATTTGGGTGTTACCGCTGTAATTGACATAAGTATAGTTTATCCCACCATTCTTACATCAATCACAAGGCAAAAAGATTAGAAAAATTAAAACATGATTAGAAATAGATGAGACAACTTTTATACATTAAATAAGTGTTTAGAGATTAATTCCGATTACAATATCAAGATATAACCAAGAAGGGATCCCATGGGAATAAGAGTCCAAAAAGGTATCCAGGTCAAAACGATCAATCGGATAACATGACTCTATGCCCAACCCTAATATAAATGAATCACTCATCCACATATACAGCATCAAAAGTTGCGAAGTCATTGACCTAGTCCTCATCGACTGCACATAAATATCTAGGAAGTGCAGAAGTTGCATGGTTGCGCACAATCAAAGCACAACAGGTCGAGAGAAAAGAAAACCCACGGTTAGACGGTACAAAAGTTGTACGGCCGTGAAAAATCAAGCCGAGAGTAAAAATGTTACACAGTCAGACGGTACAAGGGTTGCACTACTGTGCAACAACGTATCTAAGTATTTGCACGGCCGTGCAGTAGGTCGTGCACTCTGAAACTCTACAACAATCAAGGGGAAATGAAGGGAAAAGAGGAGGCAGTTGACGGCGATGGCCGACGACGGTGAGGGAAAGGTTGGGGCAACCTTGGTGGTCGGTCCACCAGCCAAAGGGCTGCTAGTGGTGGCTTGGGTGGTGCTTGGTGGTGGATTTGGTGGTGCGGATGCTGAAAACAAGGTAGAAGGAGGAGGAAGAAGAAGAAAGGTGAAGGAAGAAGAGGAGAAGGTCGAGGGAGTTGATGGATGATGATAAAATGGAGGGTTGGGGGTATTTATACTAGTAGGTGGTATGCTAAGGAGGAGAAAAATGTAGAGAAGTGACGATGACAATGATGAAGGAAAATCTACCGAGAAGAAGAAAGGAGAAAGAAAAGGATAGAGGATGGTGATGGCTGAGAGGGATAGGAGTCAGGCAGAGGAATGAGGGATGATGGTGGAGAAGAAGACGTGCACGGGAGGAGAAGGTAGGGAGAAGAAGAAAGGAGAATAAAGAAGAGGGTGGCAGACTAGCGGGGTTATGGCTACGAAAATAGGGCAGCTGTAGGTGGTGGTGGTGTGCGTAGGGGAAGAGAAGAAGAAGGAAGCCATGAGGGATGGCAGGGCTAGTAGGTGATGGTGATGGGCATGTGGGAGGAAAATGGATGGTGGTGGTGCAGAAGTTTCAAAACTTCTCACGCAAATATTTCAGTGTAGAGAAGAAGAGAAAAGAAAAGAAAAGAAAAAAAGGAAGAGAAGGGAAGAAAGGAAGAAAAGAAAAGGAAAAAGATGGAAGGTTAGGGAATTAGGATTAGATTAGGAATTTTGGGATTAGCCAAATCATTTAGATTAGCGGAAATTTTAGCGATTTTGGTTTTTGGTTTACAAAATTTGGTTTAACTAAATCAAGGTTTTGGTTTTTGGTTTAAGTTTCAGGATTAAGAAATTTGGTTAAGGCTAACAATAAGGTTTCTTGA